>JARHVA010001802.1:232500-832500 GCA_037957365.1 Torreya grandis
AAATGAGAAGGAAATTTATTATCTCAGTCATACTTTGATTTCATATGATCTAGACTATACTCCCATTAAAAAATCTTATCTATCCATTGTCTTCATTTCACAAGAACTTTGGCATTATATGTTAAATAGTCAAGTTCAAATCATCACTAAATTCAATGCCCTCAAATATCTACTCTCAAAATCAGCTCTCATAAGATGAATGGCCAAATGGATTATGTTGATCAGTGAATTTTATATAGAATATTTTCATCAAAAATCCATTAAGGGATAGGCAATAGTGGATCAACTTACAGAGGTGCCTTTTATGGTGACTAAACCTCTTGTTACAGCCTTATTAGATGATTCCATAAGGAATACCATAGAATATAATGTCTAAAATATATATTTTGATGGATCTTTTACCATGCAAGGACTAGGATCTAGTATCCTTTTAGTAACCCCATAGGGAGACCTTATTCTTAAGTTTTTTCAATTGGCCTTTTCATGCACCAATAACACTTTTTAGTACAAGGCTTTAATTTTTGGCCTCCAATTAGCCATCCAATGGAGCATCCATCATCTCCAAGTATTTTCTATTTCATAACTAATAATCAAGTAGGTCAATGAAGAGTTTCAAACCTAAGATGACAAATTACTCCCCTATAAGCAATCTATAGAACAGTTCAAGTGTATTTTTCAATCTATTACATTTAAACAAGTGTCAAGTGGAAGTAATAAGGTATTTGATTCTATGGCCACTATTAGGTCTCTATTTGATCTTCCTAAAGACATCCTTGAAAGAAATTTATTGATTGAGCATCTGATCTTACTAGCCCATCAATATATGACTCCTTTATAAATTTTTGTTATTCTTAATCATAGTATCCCCTAGTATCATTACATTTATTAGTTTTTATATGAAAACATCCTTCCACTAAACCTCAATTACCATCAACACACAGCCTTAATCCACCATACCTCTCATTACATAATCCTTGGCAACATGCTCTATCAAAGGTGTTATGATAAGACCTTGTTTAGATGCTTGACCTCAAAAGAGGCTTCTCTTGTGATCAAGGAGGTCCATGATGGTATATTTAGTGGCCATGTCAGTGAAATGGATCTAGTTAAGAAATTACTCTGGACTAGATACTATTGGCCTACCATAGAACAAGATGTCTGCAATATGTGAAAAAGTGCATAGCCTATTAAAAACATGGTAATCTTATCCATGCATCCTCACAAGAATTACATCCTATTATGACTCTATGGCCATTTTCAATATGGGGACTATATTTTATTAGCAAGATAAATCCCACATCAACTAATGGACATAATATTATTATTATAACTATAGAGTATTTTACCAAATGGGTATAAGATATGCTGCTTACCTACACAATTCATTTTAAATCAAATCATTTGCAATTTTGGCATTCCTACTAAGATCCTATCAGATAATGGTAAGTCCTTAAAAAATTTAGAGGTTGAGGCCCTATGCAAGTGGTATCATATCAAGCAACACTTCTCTACACCCTATTACCCTTAGGGGAATGGATAGGCTAAATCTATAAATAAGATTGTTATCAATATTCTCAATAAAATAGTCAATGATGTAGGAAGGAACTAATACCTACAATTATATCCTTCACTCTAGTCATATCAAATAAATTCAAACACCTATTGGGGCTACCCCATATTCTTTGGTTTATAGAACATAAGCCATCTTGCCTATAGAATTGAAACTCCCTTCCTTACGTATCTCATTGTGAGGCATTATAACTAATCATAATTTTCAACAAGAAAGGCTAAAAAAACTAGATATTCTAGATGAAAAGCATTAAAAGGCCCTAAATCACTTTTTATGGGCATATCATAATAGATTAAAAGGCCAATATCAAAAGAAGATCTAGTCCTAAGAGTTTGAGGTTGGTGATCTAGTCCTAAAGGAAAATTTAAAAAGTAACAATGTAGATAGGGATAATAAGGGAAATTTTGAAGCTAATTAGCTCAGGCCCTATATAATAATTGTTATGTTTGGATATAGAGCATACAGTTAGCCATATTAGATGGTGAAGAACTCAAGGAACCAATGAATGCAATGAATTTAAAATGATTTTATACATAATAGGATATAATTTACCTCCATCAATGGGTCTATACTCTTGGGGGCATATCCATATTTATTCCACACTTCTATTCTCATCCCACTCCATTCTCTCACCCCTGACTTTGGTCTTACAAGTGGGAATCTATTTTAGGATTATATAATATATGAGATAGATGTTTTAGACTAAGTAAAAGTCATTTATTGTGGTGTAATGGGAATGTTTATTGAGAAGTCTTATAGATTCACTTTATCCATTTTCACATATATCCTACATCGCATCACATCCTCATACATAACCCCATCGCATCCTCTTTGACACTTATGTCTCCTCTTACCCTCAAGCTAATCCTATCCTCATTTGTCTCTTGATATTTCTAAACCATGGTTCACATGTTCCCACTAACTTTATCATTATGAAAGGGTAAAAAATAGGTCTTTACTTTGGGGTCTAGCATACACTATGCCATTGAGTCTTGATCAACTATCCTAAGCCCCATATATAGTTGCGTTTGATTAGTTTAGATCTTGGTTTCAATCCAATAATTTTGGACACAATATAGCCCATGTATATAACCCCTATCATCATTGTCCATAATAATTCTACCACCATAACTTGATACTATCACCTATATATTTATTTTATTTTATCCTTATCTTTAGTCTATTTTATCTTGTGTTTATACAAATGTGTGTGTGTGTTTTTTTAATATGTTTGATTTTTTAATTAATCATTTAGTTTTATATATATTAATTAGATTATATTGTTATCTTATATTTTTATGTGAATAAGGATGGTCTAGGTGACTCCCAAACTTATTTTGGGCAAAGTCACTTCAAAAAAATAGAGTTCCCCCATGTAATGGGTGTTTAGTGTGTCTTTGACTTCTATCATGTCATGGGCACATGTTTTATTTTCCAGTGAAATATTACATGGATTACATAAATTATTAATGGATTAAAAAATGGATACCTATCCTATTCCCCCCTGAAATCATATCACCATCTAATCCTTATCACCCTCCCATCCCATAATTATCCTACCTCCTTGGTATAGGAGGATTGCTACCCAAACCCAATTTATGATACCTAAAAATTAATAATGGGTTAATCCTTACTTAACACATTGATTCACATTTTATTTCATTTTACCATTTCAAAATAATAAATCTCATTAACATCACATCCATACAAAAATAGATATCTCATAACATTTCATCAATTACATATCATCTACAAATCCTAAAGCATCATCACATAAGTAACCATTTATTTATCATACAATTAAATTTATATCTAACATGAATCTAATCTATACACATATCCATCAACATAAACATCATCATCTATCTACCATGTTATCATAACAATCACATCATTTCTCACACCACATTACAACCATAACATTAAATCATATAACACATATACATTTCCATCAAGTCACATCCTATAAATGATCTAATACATTTATTTAATCCATAAATAATTCCATCTCATCACATCATATAACCATACAAGTATACATAATTAGTACATATCACAAAAAAAAATTCATGCATAATCATCACTGCATAGCACATCACATCATATCCAAAGTATCATCATATATAATCTCAAATGTCCACATGGAGTCCATGTCAAAAAATATATACAATACAAGGGCCTTATGGGCACTAATGTGCTACCAATAATAAAAACCATATATATACAACCTCATACAGTCTCAGCTAGGCTCATAGAGGTCCTCTAGGGTATTGGTGTACTAACTACAAAGAGTTGGCTCTGAAGGTAGGCCATGCTACTCAAATGGCACTACTAACTCATATAAGTCCCTATAATATTATGCTTCCCACATCAGCCTCATGATGTTTTGCATCACCTTGTCCATTCCCCTTGCTATTATGGTTATTTCTACCTCTTCTTTGGCCCTCTCAGCCACCTAAACATCTCCTATTAGATCTCTAATTTGAGTCTACATCTGACTAATTTGGGCCTGTAACCTAGTAATTTGTGTGTCCCAACTCTAGATCTAGCTTTGAAGCATAACTACCTGATCTTGTAAGGTAGTAACATGTCCCTATAATTTATTAACCTTCTCCTAGGCCTAGGCTAACTACCCAACCTATGCCTATAACTAAGCCTAGAGCTAGTATCTCTCCATGGTAATGCTACTATCTATGATATTTGAGCCTATACCTATATCCTGAGATGTGATAACATAGATCTTCATCCTTAGTCAAAGGATACTAGGATGGTCTTGTACCATCCCCACTCCCAATGACTCTAGGTTGTGTGTCTATCACTCCATCCTATACACTACTCCCCCAACCTAGGTCACACTCCCTCCTACCTATGTTGTAATAATTTCCTAATCCCCATCACCTTTATCTACCTCCATGACATTTGGCCCTCCCTATCCATCTTGATCATCCTACACTGGGACCTATCCCCTCCTTCATCTATGTAACCTCACTTATACCTAAAAAACCCTCCTAATAACTCCTCTTCATACCATACCCTTGCACCTAAATAACCTCACTAGAATCCTCAAATCCCACCATGTAGTGTATATTATTATCACAACTAGATATGGAAAAAGAATCTAAAAATCCCATGGGATTGGGGAAAGGCTATCATAATATGTGCATATTAAATCTCTATCCACTACCCTACCCCACTATGGCCTCTCTTAATCACTCTATGATAATAAATGCTCCTTACCTAGAACATTTTGTGTGATCTTGAACTGTCTCTATACATGGTTAGGTCTATATCACTCTATAATAAATTCTCTCTATTATGTTAAGTAACACACTATATTCATATACTACATCACCTAAGCCTCATCCTCCCAACCAAATTTAAGTCCCCTATATGGTATCCAAGTGATATGCTTTGGCCATAACTATCAAACACATATTTATATAATCGCATCTCTCTAGTATGACTCTATACACACCCAATAAAATATACCATCCAAAGACAATGGGCTCATGAGGCTCCCTAAATGCTTGAGTACCTAGAGGCTGTTGGATCACAGTTTACTCCCAACTCTAAATATGTAACAATAGTGGTAGACCTACGATCACAACTTCAATGTAGGCCCCCAAGAGTAACTCCTAATATAAATGAGCCAATACCACTAACCCCCATGTTAAAACCTAGAAATCCTACACCATTTCAGCAACCACATTTCAAAGTCCCTAGTGAAACTAATGACCACTCTTACCCAGTAGGAGTATGTTGGTAATAAGAGACATCACCACCAATGTCAAACAATCAAAGGTCCCCTCTCATAGGCATCTATCAATATCCACTTGATGGTCCTATTGTAGTATCAATTATCACCCTTCAAAAGGGTTCTTCAGGAATTATCCAATTGAGCTACATAATGGGAACAACCCTAGGCTATGGGTCACCTATGATGGGGCTAAACATCTAGAGAAGGTCAGCTTCCTCTGGATGGATCACCTAAACTAATGTTGTTACAAATAAAAGGGTTAGAAAGGGGAAAGCACTCCTAAGAAGGCTAAAAGATGATGCACCAAATAAAAATGGGAAACTCTAATAAGCTTGAACCCACACTAGATCTAAAGAATATAAAGCTAGCTCACACAACCTTGATATCTAGCTTAGTTAATAAGTGTTTCATGGACTAGGTTTAATAAGCAAGGAATTCAAATAAAGAGGAGTTATAAGACTCAGTGAGATCTTACATCAATGGAAAAAATAACACTAATCCAAACCTACAGATAGCTTGAAAACACCCTAAAAGAGGTTAAAAAGGAGGACAATGGATATGGAAGAATATCCTTCACAATGCCATCATGCACAACTCACCAAACATAGATCCAAGGCTAGAGATAGGTAAAGAAAGTTTTTTATTACATCAAGAGGTAGTTCTTAAAAATCCTTGATAGGATTTAACTTAATCAAGAAGAAAATATCTTATAATATCTTAGAGAGTCCCTTTCTCTTTAAGATCAATGAGTCCTTGTGAGAAAACTAAAAACTAAGAGAGCCTGAGAGAGAGCTTACAAATGGAAAGAATGGTTAATATAGATAAAGGGAGAAGAGATAAGAGGGAGCATGCTAACCAAGAATAATCAATGAGCTTCCACTTTCAATGAATGCTTCACCACACTTAATCAAATCCAAACTTTCCCTTTATCAACAAGTTAACCTACCTTTATCCTAATAGTCTTCAAGATTTTCTCATTGGTTGTTAGATCCACCTAAAAACAAGGGTCTATTTTGAATATGATGAGTCATGATCCTTTCAAGGAAGAAAGATCCTTAATATCTGAATATAATTAAATGCACTAATTACTTCTCTAACCACCATATTTCTTTTCTTTAATCTTCCACACCACCTTCCACTTACTTTCACTATTTATGAGAAGAAAATCCTCATACCCATGGACCTGGTAGAGCCATGATCATGTTTTCTTTTATCAGTTGTAGGTACTTGTTTGTTGAAGAAATTACTATGTCTAAAGATGAAACACCTCTCCATAATCACATTTATGTCTAAAACTACTCCAACCTAAACATAGATCTTTACTATAGATTGAAAACTAATCTAATTTATTGGTTTTCATATAGTCATTATATCAATGAAGACATACAAACTACATAGCCTTATTCTAGATAATATTAATTTGAAACAAACCTATCCTGCATTTGAGCTTGTGAAATCTAAGGACTTATTATATCTAATGTTAGAAACACAATAAAACTAAGTTTACATGCTCTGAATCCTCCAATAGAGGTCTCAACTGAGCTTTAATAGAATCCTTTTAAATATTTTCCCTCATTCAAACTTAGTTCACATTTATTCTCTATTAAAGTCTCCTAGATTTTACTTTTAATGTTGGCCATTAGTCTTGAATCATCATAGTCTAATGCACTTCATTGGATCTACAAGATCTACTGACTTGTTGACCTCTCACTCTCCATCAATTAGCTTCCTCATGATTGAACATACACCATTGGATTTGCTTTCTCATGCACCATCGATATTTATTTGTATGAATGAAAATAAGATAGATCTTCTACCAGTTTAATGCAGTTAAAAAATTTATCACCCATGCATTTGCTTTTAGGATCCACTAGCCTTTTGACCCACTGCTCATTATTGATCTTTGATCACATAATTAAACACGCACCATAGATATGTCTAGGAACACTAACATGTTTTTCACCATACATTTTTTATCTTTGATGCATGATTTAATGTTCTTTTTTAGATTATCTTTTGAATCCAAAAGGTTATTTCATGAGGCCTGAACTTGACATCCACGTGCATGTCTCATTCTACATATTCAACTTTGAGGACTTAGATCTTAAGATATACAACTCATCAAGACATGAAATTTATAAATAATGTTCAAGGCATAAATAAAATAATGTTCATTTAATTCTTTAGCTCTGAGAGACCTCCTAAGTGAATTTATGTAATGTGTAAATAGACTAACCTATCCATTTATGCATGACATTTAATGATGATCTAGTACATATTCTTCACTAGTTCAAGTCATTTGATCATTTGATCATTTGGTTAATCAAGAACTATACATAGATGATCTATCCAAGAAAAAGCTTTGTATGTGGGCCAAATTTAGTCAACATCTTTGGTGACTCACAAGGAAGCATACCTTCTATGCTTGAGAACCTAAACCATTTGCTTTATCTGATCCATTAGGCATGGAGTCACAAGTCATTTCTCTTAGCTAACATGAAATTATGAAAGGATTCCCCTTTGGATAAATCTTCTTGATACAAGAATGATCAATAAAAAAAACAAAGTGCTCAAGGCACTTATTGAAGGGAAACACAAAATAAAAGGGAAACTAACCTAAGCAAAGAAAGGACAACTAACCTACTAAACAAATGTTCACACAAGCACTTAGAAAAAAATCATGAAATCTACTCTAATATATACAACATTATACAATAATTTATAAGCACCTCCCTCCTACATCAAATGGAAAACTTTGTAATGAACCAAGATAAAAATACCTTACTTTGAAGGTACCAGAATTACTAAACCAAGTAGCTTGATGGAAAATCCTTTTGATGTGCTCTCCAATGGATTACATGGAAAACACGTGTCTTCAATGTAGACATACTAGTCTAAGATTTCAAATCTTGGTTCATGTTAGATTGTATGAGAACTTGCATGATGTTGTTCATCATCATTAATAAATACTTGCCTAAAGACTTCATTCAAGATCTTAGGAGCAATTGCACTTGGTTCCCTTGGTGGTTCAAAAATACCATATCCTTATCCCTTATCCTTGTATAAATTAGGACTGATCATGCTTAGATTAGGATGTTCATATGTTCTTGGAAGGATATGTCCCTTGATGAGTCCATAAAATGACTCATTATATCCACAAAATAATATCCTTTTTATTGCATAGGAAGTGGATCTAAATATAGTTTTTGAACTTATGGTCTATTTAAAATAAAATAGTAAGTATATATCATGGTTATGTATTTATAATTATTTATTATCTATTACTAATGATTATGGGGAAAAATATGTCAATAAGTGCATACATAGTTCATACTAAGCTAATAATGATTCAAAGTATAGAAAGTAACCATTCAAACATAATGTTGAACCAAGATCTAGTATTCTGGTCAAGAAGAAACTCCTACAGGCTTTCTATAGACTTCCACAATAGCTATGGATTAAAACAAGATTGCTATAGACAAGCTATGAAGTACATCAAAACACCTAAAAAATAGTTACATATTACTTTAAAATAGCTATAGATTACATTAGCTAGCTATATATTTCACCAAGATTGCTACAGATTTCAGCAAGATGGCTATAGATTTCACTAGGCTTACTACATATTTTAGCAAGCTTGCCACATATTTCAACAGAATTGCTTTAAACTACAAGAAAATTGATACAAACTTGTTTGAGAATTATTTTTAAGAGTATTTCAATGTTCCATATATCATGAAGAATTCTTTCCATTTAGATTATTTCTATATATAGATTTTTATGTATATATTTCCCATAATAGATTGTATTTGAATATATGTAATTTTATTCCATTAAATATCTATCTCCATATTTGGTAGGGATCAAGATTATGTTGTAATATATTTTATTATTTGAATAAATATCTCTCCATATTTTGTGAAGATTGAGATGGGATAGAGTATCTTGGTTGTTCCTCCTAAATAAGGTATTGGATGGAAACATGAATTATAAATGCAACCTTCCACACCTGAATGAGATAATCAATTAATCAATACATTTTTCTTTCAATTATTTTGAGTAGTCCATCTAAAACTTATGTTTTTAATAAATCCTCTTTTGAGGAATAAGTTGGCAAATCATTTCAAGGAATATGGATAAATATATTTTTATTCTATTCTTTTATTCTATAATTATCATTTTGTTGTAAAGTCTTATTTTATTTCCTTATTACTGTAAATAGTTTATTTTGTATAGTTTGTTATAAACCTATAGGTTTTTATCTGTTTGTCATTTATTTTCAATTTAGTAATTTACTTTCTACAAGTGTGCTTTAATTTTATATAAATGTGCTTTAATTTTATGCAAGTGTGCTTTTATTTTTGTAAGTGTGATTTTCTATTCTAGTAAGAGTGCTTTTCAATTCCATCAAGTGTGATTTGAAATTCCTACAAATGTGATTTTCAATTCCCACAAGTGTGGAGTGTGATAGAAGGAACCATTTTCCAATTATCTCTTTCTCCTTTTGCATACAACTTTCAGACACCATATTTGGATTGGCATTATTAAATAAAGGGTATTGATGACACCCATCATCCCTTAATGTCTTTTGAATATTTGGTTATGGCATTAAATCATTGCCATAAAACTTCAAATGTTTTACTAGTTTGCTCATCAAATATACATCTCTTGATCATTTGAGATGTCTCTTTCATCAACCTCAATGAAAATTTCATCTTGATCTTCAAATTCAAATGAGGGTTGATTTAACCATCCAAGGTCTAAAATATCACACCTATCTTGCTAAATCTCTGATCTACTTTCCTCTTGATCCAACATATCAAAGCTATCTTCAAATAACACCTCATATTTAAGTGGACCAACCTTAGCCACTTGGTTCTAATCCTTTTCTTGATCTATGTAGAATAGACCTTCAATAGTCCATTCAAAGTCTAATCTATTTCCAACTTGAGAATTATCCTCATCAGGATCTAGTTCATTAGTGTCAAATCCATACCAAGAAGGTTAGATCCAACCTAATTACTCCCATTACAAATGAAATGGGTTGCTTATTATGATCTCCTCATCATAGACACTTGCATTTTCCTCTTGTGGCTCACTTATGACTGCAAGATCCTCTTTTGTCCTTTGGAGAATAGGTTCTTTCTCCAAGAGGGAGATATTGGGAGGGTAAACAAGTTCACCTTAATTCTAGCTTAGGAGAGTGTACTAGCTAGGGATTTGAATGGATTATTTTTTGGCTCTTGAACTGGTGTTTTGACCTCCACAACCAAAACCTCCTCCTTTTTTATGCCCTTATGAATTAATTTCCATGATGGAAATGAGTATGGAATAACCACTTTTTCTTCTTATTGAAGAGGGTGGCCTCACAAGTAAGGGCATGACATAGTTAGGGTCAAATGTGTTGGAGAAGATAAATTATGGAATGGATTCATTCTCTTGAGTGGGAATTGGTGTAGGGTTAAAATAGGGCAAACTAATTGGCTCAGGTTTGGCATACTCTTTCTCCCACTACTCAAAACAATTTTTCAATAGATAATACCCACCCTTTCAATTATTATAATACACATTTCAAAAATATTTCAAGAATATTCTTATCCCCTCCATGACATGAATTGGGAATTCTTGTCCAAGTTTAAACCCCTCATTGATTTTTATGATTGTTCTACCTTGGTCTGGTATTACCTCTCTAACTTTTGACAAGGATGTATTTTGACAAGGTTTACTAGGGGGATAATTAGGAACTCTTGAAGGTTAATCTTAAGGATATTAGATGGGAGATGACACATAATACTAATCTAAATGAGCCTATTAATATTCATAATATATCAACACACTATCTATGTTCTAGATCATGTTTCTCATCATTACTATGTCCTCATTCTCACAATATGACCATTATTCACCCTCATAAATTTAACATTTATTCTTGAAAAACTAAATAAAACTCTTTACCATTTTTATAACATGGATATGGATGACTGGACAAAACTCCAAGCCCCTACCAATTTCCCATATCAACTCAATAAAAATTGATAATGATTTCTTATCTCTTGACAAGGATGTAGCATGATAAGTTTGGTCTTGACAAGGGTAATAAAAAGACTCATTTGAATGCAAAGGAGGCTGAGTTTAGTCATATGAAGGGGTGGGTGGAGGGAAAAGGACATAATAGGGCTGATAGGCTATTTGAGGTCCACTTGGGGGAATACATAATAAGTGTGATGCTGAGGTAGAGAATAAGCATACTGATCAAAATATAGTTGATTGTATATAACATATTATGATGATTATTCACTTAGGATAATTAAACCAACTAATAGATGCTCAGAGTTGCCATTGATGTTTAAACACTTGTTTCCAATCATTGATTGGATGAAGATAACACTTAAACTCTTCACCAATGAACAACATAGTAAGTCCCATCAGGCATGCCATAAAATATTGTAACATAATTTTTCATTCTTGGATATGGTTATTCAAGCTCTCTCCAATTGATCTACATAATATGAAAAACCCCATGCTATGGGTCACCGATGATGGGGATGAACCTATAGAGAAGGCCAACTTCCTCTTGATGGATTAACTAAACTAATGCTATCATAGGGAAAAAGATTAAAAAGGAGAAATGGATCCTAAGAAGGCTAAAATGTGATACACCAAATAAAAATGGGAAACTCCCATAAGCTTAAACCCATGCTAGATCTCTAAAAGACAATGCTAGCTCATATAACCTCACAATCTAGCTCAGTGCATAAGTGTTTCATAGACTAGTTTCAGGAACCAAGGAATTAAGACTCACTAAGAGCTTATATCAATGGTGAAAATAACACTAATAAAAACTTGTAGGAAGATTGAAAACACCCTAAAAGAGGTTAGAAATGAGGACAATGGATATGGAAGAATCTCCTTCACAAGCCATCATGCATAACTCACCAAACATAAATCCAAGGCAAGATATAGGTAATGAAAGTTTTTATTGCATCAAGAGGTATTTATTACAAATTTTTAATAGAGTTTAACCTAATCAAGAGGATAATATCTTTCAATATCTTAGATATACCCCTTCTCTTCAAGATCAAAGAGTCCTTGTGAGAAAACTAAAAAATGATAGAGCTTAAGAGAGAGCTTACAAATGGAAAGAATGGGTAACATAGAGAAAGGGAGAAGAGAGAAGAGGAATCACATTAACCAAGAACAATCAATGAGATAAAACTTTTAATGAATGATCTACCACACTTAATCCAATCCAAACTAGACCTTCATCACCAAGTTAACCTACCTTTATCCCAATAACCTTCAATTTTTTCTCATTCGTTGAGAGATCCACTAGAAGATAAGGGTTTGTTTTGAAGTTGATGAGTCATGATCCTTTCAAGGAAGAAATATACTTAAGATTTAAATAAAATTAAATGCTCCAAGTACTTCTCTAACCACCATATTTTTTTCCTTTGATATTCCATGCCACCTTCCACTTGCTTTCATTGTTTATGAGAACAAAACCTTCATGCCTATGGACCTGATAGAGCCATAATCATGTCTACATTTAGAGGATATAGGTACTTATTTATCAAATAAATGACTATGTCAAAGGATGATACACCTCTCCATAATCACATTTATGTCTTTAACTACTCCAACATGAACATAGATTTTTATTATAGATTAAAAACCAATCCAATTTATTAGTTTTCATATAATCATTATACCGATGAAGATCCATAGATTGCATGGCCTCATTTTAGACTATATTAGGTTTGAACAAACCTATCTTATATCTGAGATTTTGAAAGCTAATGACTTATTATACACGATGTTGAAAACATAATAAATTTGAGTCTAATGTTTATGATCCTCCAATAGAGGTCTTGACTAAGCTTCAATGACATCCTTTAAAATATTTTCCCTGGTTAGACCTTAGGTCACATTTGTTCTATATTAAATTCTCCTAACTTAAAAATATTAAATCTTCATGGCCTAATGTACTCCATTGGATTTGTTGGATCCACTGACTCATTGATCTCTCACTCACCATCAATCAATTTTCTCACAATTTAGTGCACACTATTAGATCTACTTTTTTACACACCATCAATATTTATTGATATAAATGAGTGAAATCCATAGATATTCTTAAATTTTAACATGCTTAAGACATGTTTTACATGTGCATTTTATTTTAGTATCCTCTAAATTTTTGACCGACCACTCACCATTGATCTTTGATCACACAATTAAACATGCACTATAGATCTACTTGGGCCTACTAAATTGTTAGTCTCTAAACACTAGTGATCTTGGATGCATGATTTAAATCTCTCCATTGGATCTTATTTTGAATATAAATGGCTATTTAACAAGGCCTAAACTTGATGTCCTTGTACACATCTCATTATGCTTATTCAACTTTGAGGACTTAGATTTTGAGATAGACAACTCATCAAGACATGAAATTTATATAGAATGTTCAAATCATGAAAAACCTCATGTTTGTGTAATCCTTTGGCTCTGAGATGATTCCTAAGTGAAATTATGTATGCACAACCATACTGACCTATCTATTTTTGTGTGACATTTGATGATGGTCTAGTCCATCTTCTTCACTTGGTCAAGTCATTTGATCAATCAATAACTCTACTTAACTAATATATCCAAGAAAAATATTTGTATGTGGGATAAATTTGGCCAACATATTTGGAACTTCATAAGGAATTATGAATGTTATGCTTGAGAACCTAGACCACTTGCCTTGTATGATCTATTAGGCATGGAGTCACAAGTCTTTACTCTTAGCTGACATGAAATGATGCAAGGCTACCCCTCTAGATAATTCCTCTTGAAACAAAAAGGACCAAAAATAAAATAATAAAAAAGTGCCAAAGGCACTTATTGAAGGGAAACATAGAATAAAAGGGAGACTAAGCTAAAAAAAGGAAGGAAAACTAACTTACTAAATACATGTGCACATAGGCACTTATAGGAAAGCATGAAATATTATCTAATATATACAACATTATACTATCATTTAAAATCACCTCCCTCCTAGGTCAAATAGAAAACTTTGAGTATCATTCACTTGTAATAAACTAAGATACAAATATATGTTGCTTTGGAGGTACCAAAATTGGTGAACTAAGCAGTTTTATGAGAAATCCTTTTGATGTTATCTCTAATGGATGAAATGGAACAAACATGTCTCTAATGTAGCCATACTGGTCCAAGTCTTCCAAGCTTGGTTCATGTTGAACTACAAGAAAACTTTCTTGATGTTGCTCATCACCCTTGAGAAAACCTTGCCTAAAAACTTCATTTAAGATCTTGGAAGCAACTGCACTTGGTTCACTTGGTGGTTCAAAAAGACCATATCATTCCCCCTTATCCTTGTGTAAATTAAGACTTATCATACTTAGAGTAGCATGCTCATCAGTTCCTATAAGAAGGACATGCCCCTTAATCTCTTCTAAATATTTGGTTATATAATTGAACCACTACCACAACCCTTAAATGTTTTTACGAGTATGTTCATCAAATTGCATATCTTGAGCATTTGAGATGTCTCTTTCACTAACCTCACTCAATATGTCATCTTGATTTTCAACTTCAAATGAAGATTGACTTAACCATCCAAGGTCTAAATTATCACACCTATCTTGCTCAAACTTTGATCTTCTTTCTTCTTGCTCTAACATATTAGGGATATTCTCAATTGACACCTCATCTTGAAGTGGACCAACCTCAGGCACCTGGTTCTGATCCTCTTTTTGATCTATGTAGAATGCACCTTCAATAGTCCATTCAAAGTCTACTCTATTTTCAACTTGAGTATTGTCTTCATCAGGATCTAATTCATTTGTGTCAAATCCATACCAAGAAGGCTGGTTTAAACCTAATTCTTCCCCTTTTAAATGAAGTGGGTTGCCTATTATGATCTCCTCATCATAGATACTTGCATTGTTCTCATGTGGATCACTTATGACTAAAATATCCTCCTCTATCCTTTGTATAATAGGTTATTTCTCTAAGATATATATGGTGGGAGGGTGAAGAAGTTAACCTTGCTTGCAGTTTAGGAGAGTGTCCCTCTAGCTAGAGACTTTGAATGGCTTCTTTGGTGGCTCTTGAACTAGTGCTTGGACCACCACAAACAAAAACTCCTTCTTCTTCTTTATGCCCCTATAAACTAATTTCTATGATGGAAATGAGCATAAAATAAACACCTTTTCTTCTTTTTAAATAGTTATAGGAGAGGGTGGCCTCACAAGTGAGGGCATGACATAGTCAAGGTCAAATGTGTTTGAGAAGATCCGTTATGGAATGACTTCATGATCTTGACTGAGAATGGTTTTAGGGGTAGGAGACGATAAACTAATTGGCTCATGTTTGACATAATCTTTCTCCCACTACTCAAACACTTTTTCAATGGATAATACCCACCCTTTCAATTATTTCTTCTCAACCTATGGATAGTTAGCTTCCTTAATTAGTGCCCACATGTTCCAAAAATATTGAAATAAGATTCATATCCCATCCATGGCATGAATTGGGAATTATTTTCCAATATTAACCCCCTCATTAATTTTCATGATTGTTCTACCTTGGTCCAATATTACCTCTTTGAATTTTGACAAGGATGGACTTTGATAAGGTTAACTAGGCGGTTGATTAGGAACTCTTAAAGGTTAAGCTTGAGTCTCTTAGAGGGGAGAGGACACATAAGATTGATCCAAATGAGATTATTGATCTTCATAAGATATCAACATACTGTCTACATTATGGATCATGCTTTTCATCAATACTATGTCTTCATTCTCACAAGATGACCATTGTTCATCCTCACAAACTGACTATATATTCTTGATAAATTGAAGAGCAGTCCTTGCCTTTTGTAGAACATAGATAGGTATGATTGGAGAAAACTCTAAACCCCTACCAATCTCCCTTATCAACTCAACATAAACTAATAATGTCTATTTAAATCCTAATAAGGATGTAACCAGATAAGTTTGGTCTTGGTAAGGGAAATTATAAGATTGATTTAAATGCAAAGGAGGTTGAGTTTAGTAATATGTAGGGGTGGGAGGAGGGAAAATTATATGATAGTGTTGATATTTTATTTGAGGGCCATTTGGGGGGAACACATAAACATTATTTACCTAATAAGTGTGATGTTGAGGTAGAAAATATGCACACTAATCAAAATAAGGTTGATTTTACATACTAGATTTTGTTGATTAGGAACTTGGTTAGGCTTCTTATTCTAGTTAATAGATTCTCAGAGTCATCATTGATGTTTGAACATATGCTTCCAAAGGATGAATAGATGAAGAGAACACCAAAACTCTTCACTAATGAACAATATAGTAGGTCTCACTAGTGTGCCAAAAACTATTGTATCATTAATTTTCACCCTTGGAGAGGGTTATTCATGATCTCTCCAATTGAGCTACATAATGGGAATAACCCTAGGCTATGGGTCATCAATGATGGGGCTGAACCTCCAAAGAAGGGTTGCTTCTTCTTGATGGATCACCTAAACTAATGTTTTCATATGGAAAAGGGTTAAAAAGTGGAAAGGGAACCTAAAAAGGATAAAATATTGTGTCAAATAAAAATGGGAAACTCCTATAATATTGAACCCACACTAGATCTGCAAAAGTTAATGCTAGCTCACACAACCTCAAAATATAGCTCAATGCGTAAGTGTTTCATAAAATAGGTTTAAGAAGAAAATAATGCAAACAAAGAGGATTTATAAAACTCATTGAGAGCTTACATCAATGATAGAAATAATAATAATCTAGACCTAAAAATAGCTTGAAAATACCCTTAAAGAGGTTAGAAGGAGGATAATGGATATGGAAGAATCTCTTTCACAAGGCCATCATGCACAACTCACCAAACACAAATCCAAGGAAAGAAATAGGTAAAGAAAGTATTTTATTACATCAAGAAGTATTTATTAAAAAAAAATTATAGGGTGTATCCTAATCAAGAGGGGAATATCCTATAATATCTTGGATAGTCCCCTACTCTTCGAGATCAAAGAGTCTGTGAGAAAACTAAAAATTGAGAGAGACAAAGAAGGATTGCAAATAGAAAGAATGGGTAATATAGAGAAATGGAAAAGAGAGAAGAGGGAGTACATTAACCAAGAATAATTAATGAGCTACCACTTTCATTGAATGCTTCACCACACTTAATCCAATTTGGACTAGACCATCATCAACAAGTTAACCTACCTTTGTCCCAATAACCTTCAAGATTTTCTCATTGGCTGACAAATCCAATAAAAGAAAAGGGTCTATTTTTAAGATGATGAGTCATAATACTTTCAACAAAGAAATGTAATTAAAATCTAAACATAATTAAATGATCCAACTGCTTCTCTAACCACCATATTTCTTTGCTTTGATCTTCCACCACCTTCCACTTGCTTTCACTATTTATGAGAATAAAATCCCGAACCCATGGACCTGATGGTTCCATGATCATGTCTAATTATAGCATTAATAAATACTTATTTATCAAATAAATGACTATGTCAAAGGATGAGACACCTCTCCATAATCACATTTATGTCTACATCTAATCAAACCTGAACATAGATCTTTACTATAGATTGAAAACTAATCCAATTTATTAGTTTTCATATGGTCATTATATAAATGAAGATCTGTAGACTATATGGCCTCATTTTTGACTATATTAGGTTTAAAAAAACTTATCCTCCATCTAAACTTATAAAATACAAGTATGTATTGTATGTGACATTGAAAACACAAGAAAATTGATTCTACATACTCTAGTTACTCTAATAGAGGTCTTAACTAAGCTTCAATAGCATACTTTGAAATATTTGCCCTGATTTGACCTTAGGTCATATTTTATCTCTATTGAAGTATCTTGGATTTTAATTTTAATGTTAGCCATTGATCTTGAATTTGCATGGTCTAACGCACTTTGTTGGATCTGCAGGATCCTCTAACTCATTGACCTCTTACTCATTGTTGATCAACTTACTCATGATTGAACATGCACCATTAGATATGATTTATTACACACCATTAATATTTATATATACAAATGAATGTGATCCATACACATTTTTCTAGTTTAATTCACTTAAGACACTTATCACTGATGCATTTGCTTTTAGGATCCACTAAACGTTTAACCCATTGCTTGTCATTGATATTCAATTGCATAATTAAATATATATTATAGATATGTTTAGGCCTACATAATTTTCAATAGCTATACACTGTTTATTTTTAATTCATGATTTAACATGATCCATTGGATATCCAAATTTCTATTTTATAAGGCTTGAATTGGATGTCCTTGTGCACATCTCATTCTTCTAGTTCAACTTTGAGGACTTAAATCTTGAGATAGATAACTCATCAAGACATGAAATTTGTAGATAATGTTCAAGGCATGAATAAACTCATGTCCATACAATAATTTGGATCTAAGAGGCCTCTTAAGTGAGCTTATATAGTGTGTAACCAGACTTACCTATACATTTCTTCATGACATTTGATGATGGTATGGTCCATCTTCTTTACTTTGTCAAGTCATTTGATCATTTAGTCAATCAATAAATCTTCTCAGTCTATCTATCCAAGTAAAATCTTTATATGTGGGCCAAATTTGGCCAATGAGTCTCACACACCAACTTGTAACCCTCTTATGAATATTTGTACTATCACACTTAATGTTTGAAATCACTAATAAATCTAGTCCCCTATCATCAGTAATCATAAAAAATGATAGACATCATCTAGAATCACCATCATCTCTCTAATCAAAAAGTGGAAGGTACTAATCTTTGAGTGCCATTGCTCTACCAACATAGTAATCAGGGTACAATCAATCTTCACCACCAACATCATTAGTATATAGTACAATCTCACCAAATTTAGAACCCCATAGTTTATAGAACTTAATCAATGCATCTCATGAATAACCTCAAAATTATGTAACTAAGATTCCATCATGGCGAAGTCCTCTTATAATAATCACACAACCCATCATTAAACCTATTCCATCATGTATTCTTTTTTAACCTTTCAAACCTAGTTGACTCATCTACCTATTATTTCTACGCTAGATTTGCTTTTCACATTCAAGAAAGAGAAAATGAGAAACTAAGAAGAAGGATGAGGGTTTGTACGTACCTGGATTGTAAACATGTGCACCAAAATTCAGACATTGTGAGAACTCCTCTTTGGTTGTGGAGGATGACACCTGAAAGGGAAAGACACTAGAACACGAAAAACGTTAGATGACAAAAGGGTGGACTGCCAAGCAAGAGCTTAATCCTAGAAGCACTAAGGCTTCTTGGGGGATGACAGTCCACTGTTAAAATAGAATGTTAATCAGAAATAAAAAGTGATAAATGATGAAAAATAGAAAGAAAGAACTTAAGGCAAATGCATACCTGTTTAGAAGGAATCTGCTTTTGCACAGTCACCGATGTCGATGGTATTGCCGGCGTCGGTCAGGGAAGGTCGTCAACATCGGTTAGGCTGCCGACATCGGTAGGGGAAATAGACGAGGTTGGCTGGGGCAATAGTCAGGGATGAGTTACAGGTCTGGTCTTGGTCTGTAGAATGGACTAAGGCTTTGTCTGAGGGTCTGAGGGTCTGTGTGGGATTCAGAGGGACTATTTGGGGTCTGAGGAATAGTCTGAGGGTTTATGCAGAACTGGTTGGGCAGAGGGGACTGTCAGGAAAGTGACTGGCTGGAACTAGAAGCATAAAAGGGGGATGAATGAGAGGCAGGGGTCTAAGAAGGCTTTTCAGCCTCTCAAGGACAGACAGGGAAGGTCTAGGTAGTAGTTAGCTAAATAGATAAATGCAGATAAAAAATGAAATGGAAAACAACACTGTGCTTACCTCTTGATTGCTAGATGGAGAATGGAGAAACCTGTTGTTGAAGCTATTGAAGGACCTGCAAATGGAGCTGTTGCTTGGAGCTATTTTTGCAAGGTGCCTGTAGCTGCTAGTTTTATCGTACGAGGAGGAGGAGAAGAAAATATGAATGCAAAAGTGTCAAGAGAGTTCTGTTCGCAGGGGCGGAGAATGGTTGCAGAGAATGGTCTTGAAGGCTGCCGACGCCAGCAGAATCGCTGACGTCGGCCACATAATGACCGACATCGGCGGCTGAAGAATGGGGATAGAGGCTAAAATTAGCCTCTATCCATTCTTGCATGCTGCCGAGTCAAGGGGCCATGGGAAAATGGTCAAGGGAGGCATAAATGGATTCAGGAGGAAGGATAAAGGGGAGATTTGGGCAATAAAGGCTAGGAGAGAGGTGGGGGGATCTAAGGTGGCATGGGTGAGGTGGAAGAGGGCCAAATAAATTAAAATATTTATTTGATAAATGGAGGGGGCTAGGACAAGGGTTAGGACATGGGCCAAAGGGGGCCAAGGGTGAAAGAAGACCTAGGGGGTAGACATAATTTTAGTGTCTACATTTGCCCCTTTTTGTCTTATTGGTTGTTCTTAACGAACTACAAGACAAAAATAGGATTTGGTTGCCCCAGGTATGGGATGAGGTGTTCCCCCCTCAAAGCGAGAGTCGAAGGAAGGGAACCTGAGATCGAGTGTTAATTTGACAAAGAGATGGATAGAGAGAGGGTGAGTGAGAATGCTGTAATAGTCATGATTGTGCGTATACCACTTCACGGGATGGTCAGGTCAAATTGTTACAGGTCAAGGTCAAGGAGTACCAAAATTGAAATAACTGAGCCCCAGCATTTGGTCGTATCTGATCAAGTTATTCAATCTAAGATGAAGCTCCAATGGTCATCGTGTTCCATGTATCCCAAGCTCAGGAAGTGCTCCTGGGAACATGAAAATGTCACAAGTAATGGGGATCAACCGGCTTGCGATCCTATACTTGTGAAGGTCATAAATAGTCTGTGCACATATTAGCTAACCATTTTTGAGGTAGCATACATGCAAAAACAACCAAGGCAACGTTTGTCTTGGAAGTGGTCGGAGTCTAAGGAGATAGGCATGATCGCCAAGGTCAGATGGGTCCACCACAGACTGTATCTATAGTTAGATACAATAATACGTTGGACAAGATCACATATTATGAGGGAGCCACTAGAGGGTTTCCTCAGATACAACGATACTCAGATATGAGGGTAGAGCTGAGCCGACAGCGGTCTATGTCATGGGCGACTGCTAAAAATTCATGTAGATGGTGCAGATCAAAGGGGGGAGAGGATACAACATCTTCTCGGCCACTGCCACCACCACAACCACAGCTTTGAGGGTAGATTGTGATATGATGTATATATCGGCCTGCGTGCTGATGATGCGAGATGTATGTGATTTTTTTGAGAGAGAGAGATGCACAGATTGTGCAATTGTATAAAACTTTGAGATATATATGATGAAATTATTTTGGATTATTGACATGAGTTATGAGAAATTGTATGGATGTGTTTAATGTTTATGGCACTTTGATTTGATGCATGTTTTGATATGATGTGTATAATGATGATGCTATGATGCTATGTTTGTGATTATGATGACTAATGTGATGATGAATGTGATGTTTAATGAAATGGTTATATGATGATGATTAATGATATTGATGTTGATATTTGATGTGAATGGTTATGATTTTTAGATTAAATGGTGATGTTTAATGACTATGGATGGACATGATGAAAATGATTATGCTAATGATTATGAAAATATGTGACTAACTGTGATATGATTGACAGGTCATGAGAGAATGGGATGGAAGAAAGTGATGAAGGAATGGCCGAGCTAACCCCAGAAGACCCCATGTCAACTGAGTGCTGCCTACATAGCCCCTATCGTTAGGGCCTCAGGCCAATGTAGTTCTCCCAAAGAGGGAGGAAGAGGGTCGAAGTGATTGGTTGGTTGTGGTCGAGGTCAAGGTAAAGGTCATGGAAGAGAAGGTTTGTCCATCAGAGAGACAAACAAACAGAGGTGGTCGAGCTAGCCCCAGAAGATGTCGTGTCATCTGAGTGCTACCTACATAGCCCTGGTTGGAAGGGGCCTCAGACCAATGTAGTTCAGACTAGTTGAGAAGATTGGTCGATGATTGGTTTAGCCATGTGTCGAAATGATGAGGAGAAAAAGATGTTACAGCCCTTTCCAAATGGGGTATGCTGTAACATTGGTTGAGAGGTCTTTCATCCCTAGCAATGTTCCATAGTCATGATGGATGTATGCTAAAAATGAATTGAGGTCTATTTATGCTTCATCAAGTATTGGTTTATGCTTAACATAAATTGTGTCTAGTCGATAGTTTCCATGTGTATTGGTATCCATAGAAACTAGTGTGAAGAGGCTATGTGAGTGGTCTGAAAAGAGATTGGAGTTGAGTTGATTGGGCAAATGATGAAGTTGAATGTGACCAAAGTGTAAGCAGAAAGTGAAAGGCATAATCACCCTTTCATTGACAAGGACCAGAATGATATCATAGATAGGGGTTGTTAGAACAAAGAGCCCCATTCATGCATTGTGTCGTTGACCATGAGTGTGTTAGAATGGTAATCGAATCACTTTGACATTAAAGTTAGCTCAAAGTCCCTTGAGCAGGTGTTATGATAGGAGGAGGATAGGGTGACCCATTTTAAGAGCAGGGATAACCTTGCCCCTTTTTATAGGAGACCCTGAGACAACTACAAGCCAAGTCCATGACCCATTTTTTTTTTTTTTTGAAAGAGCGGACTGATCAATGTGGGAAGTCCACATAGAGATGTCATTTTGCTTTGTGGTCATTTGTGAAGCTGATCGATGCGGGAAGCTTCTAATAAAGTGTTGTTTGTAGCAAGATTTAGTCATAGCCATCTTTTGAGGGAGTGGTCTATATTTTTGCTTTATATAAGTTTGAATAGCTATCCTTCGAGGGAGTAGTCTATTAGCTACATCAATGATAGTACAACTATCTTTTGAGGGAGCAGTCTACTTTTTGATTTGATTTGGTGACCTTGGATATGTTTTGACATCTTGATTTATTTTTTGACAGAATTTGGAGTCATGGAGAAGACTATAGAAGTTTAAGGGCTCCCTTTTATTAGGACAAAGCATCCATACATCATAAAAGGGTTATAGAGGATTTGTTAAGGGAAATAGGGTTGAAGGAATGAGGATTAAGAGGATGGGGATTGCTCAAGGGACGAGCTCAAGTTAAATTTCAAGTGGACGAATACTTGACTAATAGTAAAATGGCTGCAGATGTAAGGCATTGAGAGGCTCAAGTTCTGGCCATCCGTCAAGAGAAGACAGACGATAAGTCCTTGACCCATACTTGTGCGTGATGATGAAAAGTCTGAGCCAATTAGGGGAAAACTTGCCTCGTTTACTTTGCTCCATATTGGTGACATGTTGGAGATGATTAAGAGTTGGTTGATGTGGTCGCTGATTTGTCGAGACTGGTCAAGGGCCGGGTCGAGATTGGTGTTTGGTCATGATTAAGAGGTTAAGGTTGATGATTGGTCAAGGTTTGGTTGCTTGGTCGAGGTCTAGTTTGATGATTGATTGAGGTCATGGTTGATGTGTGATTGATGTTTGGTCGAGGTCATGATAGGCAGTATAAAATTGAACTCCCCCCAGCCATTTGGTGGTAGGAAGAATGTCTAACACCCAGTGCAGAGGATGAGATGGAGGGAAGACAAAGAGGAGAGACCTGGGTACCCCACCTGGTTGATAGGTTAGGGGTTCCAGATGGATGGCATTTAGGCATTGAAAAAGTTAAGAGGGATGGAAACCATCGACTCCGTAGGCAAAGGAGGAGGAATGGGTGAGCCTGGAGGAGATTGGTCAATGGTTGGCTCAGGGCAAAGGTCTGTAGAGGCTTGAGTGGGGTCGTGATATCCCAAACCATACTATTTCTTGGCATTATCATCATTGAGTAGCTTGATGGGCTAATGAGAGCCCTGCTCATAGCGTCTGAAACCAAAACCCTTCCATGCACACTTGTAAAGGTAAGTGTGTGCAAAGGTGGGGTTGCCAAGAAATGAGAAGTTTGATGTGAATGGTTGGGGTGAAGAGAGAGGGTTGCCATCAGTAGGAGCTTGATTGAGCCCCCCATAGACAAGATTGGTTTGGAGGTGAGGAGGACCATAAGGCACGACCATCTCGATCTGATGGTCATAACTGGGGCTGTGGTGAAGGTGTCCATACTCTTGCGGAGTTTGGAACATGTCTAAGGTTAGCAAGCAATATTCCCCAAGTGAAATTCACTGAAATATGTCTTCCAAGGGGTCCTTGGTAGTCTCTTGAAGAGGAGGGGTGAGGGCGACCGCCGGTTGTGAACTAGTTGAAGCTTCCATGGATGGAGGCGGTGCTGGGGTTGATGGCTTGATAGAAATGAGGATGTCATTTGGATGGTAGGTGGTGTTACAAGTTTTTAAGGGTGAAGGGTCAGCGAGAATGGTGTGGACTTGCCCGTCGTGCTCAAATTTCACACAACGGTTCAGGGTGGAGGGGACACAGGCCATGGCACGGATCTAGGGTCAGCCCAGCAACATGTTGTATTAAAAATCTCCTTCAATGATATAAAAGAGCTCTAGGACTATGCGTGGATCAATGCAAATGTGAATGATGACTGTGCCAATGGTTGTAGTAGTGGTGTCATTGAAGGAGCGCAAGATTGCGTCAGTTTTGGAGACGCAATTCTTGGGAAGAGCCAATTGATCAAAGGCATGGGTGGAGATAATGTTGATGCTAGCACCTCCATCGATCATAATGCATTTAATGTGTGTCTGATCAACATAGGTAGTGATGAAGAGGGCGGTGTCTTGATCTTCCGTGTTGGATGTGGGAATCTCAAAATTGCTGAATGTGATGGAGGCAACAGGAGATAAAGAGTGGATGAGGGTAGCGAGTGGTTGGGGGTCCTCAAGTTGGACCTCCATTGTCTGCAAGGCTCAGATGAGGGCTTGACGATGTTGAGGTGAGGTTTGGATGAGGTCATAAAGGGACATCTTCACAAGCATCTGGTGAAGCTATTTCAACATGGAGTCATGAATCGGCCTGAAAGAGGAAGAAGAAGAAGAAGGCTGAGATGCACCAAGGATAGAAATTTTAGGCTTGGGCGCTAGACGTGGTTTGACGAAAGGGTAGGTCTAAGGAATGGTGGCTTTTTCTTTCACCTTGTCCTTTTGTGACCTAGTGGTTATGTGGATAGCATTGATTTCAAAGATAGGAGGTGAGGAAGGGGTCATGGCCTGCTGGTGAGATGTTGATGTGGTTGAAGAGGTTGGATGGGAAGGTGTCGAGGGTCAGTCAAGAGTGTCCTCAAAGAGAAGAGTGTCTTTCTCCATATAGTAGTGAATGACAGCCTTGAGGGCACATCAATTCTCGGTATCGTGTCCTGGCGTATGATGGTATAAGCAAATCTTCATGTCATCAAACCAGGAGGGCTTGGACCCGAGAGGTTGGAAAGGCCTGATGGGTGGAAGGGTTATGCTGGAAGTCTACAAAAGTCAGTGCAATATCAATGAGTATGAGCCCACTAAAGGGTCCGTGCTAGTTGATGTGTGCGATGCTGGTGACTTTTGCTTAGGTGGAGTTTTCTGTACCACCTTTTGGGTTGATGGTGCAGTGACAGGCAGAGATGACACTTTCTTCATGAGAGGTACTGCCCTTTTAGGAGAGGGTAGGCTAGAGATAGGTAGAGGAAGCAAAAGAGGCAACTGGTTTTGATTAGAGGTCAGAGTGGGAAGGACTTTGGTCAGGGTCGAAGGATGGGGGCCCAAAATGGAAGGTAATGATGATGGGGGAGGAGGCGTTCACTTTTGTGGTTTGACAGTCTTCTTCGACTTGGTTAGAAGACTTCTATTGGTCGAGGTCTGGTCTAAGTCCACCTTCACTTGCGAGTGAGTGAGGGTAGAAATAGGACAAATGCCAAGTGACTTGATAGGTTTAGACGGGGTAGATGCGGGTTTAGAAGCAAGATTCTAGTCTTTATTGAGAGTCTTGGGGGATTCTACCTTGGAAGGATTGGCAGCATGAGACGAGAGGGCACAGGCATGTTGAAGAGCTTTAAGACACTCCCACAATCCCTGATGCTCCACTTTCCTTGAAGGGAGAAGTCTAATTTTCTCTGCTAGTCGGGAAAATGGTTGAGAAGATGTTGGATGAGGTTTGGGTCCTTGAGAAGATGTTAACAGTTGTGGGGCCGAAGATGAGATGGGTGTGGCAGTCTCAGACCCATGGCATGATGAATTTGTGACCGATTCATCCTTGGTTGGAGATGAAGGAGAGGCAGGTTCTTCCCTGGGTGGAGAAGAAACTGGAGAATGAGGCTCCTCAAGCGGGTAAAGGGCAGGGATGATGGTGCCCTCCTCTTGCGATCGAGGAGTAGGAAGGATCGGGTCCTCCATAGGTAGCAGGAAGGAGGATGGTGAGACCGGTGGTGCCGGTAAGGTTGAGGCATCCTCCAAGATGAGAGAGGTTGATGGAGAACTAACCAGGGAAAGAGGTTTGTCCACACGTGATGGACTGATATATGGACTAACCTCTTGAGGTTGGTCGGGGATGAAGGGCAAGACCGTATTGACTGTTCGAATGTTGTGTTCATGAGTGTTTTCAATCAAGGTCTGGACATTATTTTGGGTCGATGGATGATTGGGGAATGGTTGCTTGAAGATGTCGATGCCCTGATTAGGGGGTGCATTGGGATTGTCTAGGATGAGGTCACCCTTTGCAAGCATGTCTTGGATTATGTTTTTAAGGGTCTTGCAATTTCCTGTGTCATGGCCTTTAACACGGTGGTAGTTGCAGAAGTCATTTTCCCTATACCACACAGGGATGGTGCGTGAGGGATCAAATTGTGGAGGTGGTCAGACTTGGGGGAGATTGAGAACCCCCTATTTAACAAGTTTTTCCAGCACAAATGCGTATGATTCTCTGAGAGGAGTATACTGTCATTATACGTATCTCTACTGGAATTGGCGGGTGGCACTCTGAGATGTGGATGGCTCAGGCTGATTGGTTGAAGGTGAAGAAGATGAAGGTCTAATGACCACAGCATTAGCTGAAGCTTTAGACTTAGGATTGGATGATGAAGGTTTAGAAGAAGAGGAGTCATTGGTCTTAGAGTTGGGATTCTTGCTCTGCAACTTGACTTTATTCTCCTCAATGGCACGTAATTCTAGTTTGTGGGCCATCGTGAAGGCTTCATCGAAGGTGCGGAAGGTCTGAACCCATAAGGTGGAAGAAATATGTTTGGCACAGGCTTGGGAGAAAAGTTCAATAAGTTTGGGTTGGGGTAAGGAAAAGGAGAGTTGATTGATGAGGCCTCTCCAGTGAGCAACAAAGTCAGCTATGGATTCATCCTTGAATTGGCAGATAGAATAGAGGTCTGTGATCGAGACCTTCTTCGTGATGTTGATGGAGAAGTGATCAAGAAAGAGTTGGGCCAGCTGTGTGAATGTGAAGAGGGAATGGCTGGAAAGAGAGCTATACCAGTCAAGCGTAGCACTAGAGAGAGACATAGGAAATGTGCATAAAAGCAATGCATCATCATGGGCAATAAGGTAACAGGCATGTCTGAATGCCCGTAAGTGCTGTTATGGGTCTTCCTTGCTTTGAAAGCGAGAAAACTTAGGAAGCTCCCATTGACTGGGGTATGTCCTGATCGAGACGGAAGGATGAATGGGCTCATTACAAATTTGCTCATATGAGAGAGCATTGCGTGAGCCAAAAATGGAGGTCTCTAGGCTAGACATCTTGTCCATTAGCATTTTGATGATATCTACTGACGGATTGGCAGGTGGAGTGCCCCCTAGATTATAAGGTGCTTGAAAGATATTAAGAGGGGCATATGATGTGGTTGGTTGTGTAGACGCAACATATGGGTAGCTAGTTATCGGGGTAGAAGTTGAAGCCAAGGGCACTTGTGTTATGGGGTTGGTAGGCACAAATTGGATATGGGCCGTCAAAGATGGTTTAGGAGTGGCCACACTTGTTGAAGGGTAGATAGTTACTCTTGTGTTGATAGGTGAAAGAGTAGGGGGGATAGAGACCACTAGGTTTTGGAAAGGTGTAGGATTTGGTTGAGTCGTTTGAGGTTGAGGGGGTACCGAAACCCCCATGGAGGTAGGTCTAGAAGGAGAGGCTAAATTTTGAAGGTAGGACACGGTTGGGTTATTGGTTGAGGTGTTGGCTTGATTGTCTATAGGTTGAATTGTAGATGTTGTTGATGTGATTATTATCTCGACTAAGGAAGTCAACATCCCATAGATTGGGTTGCCTAAGGAGTCTCACGTTCGGCTATGTGCGAGATAGTGCTACAAGGCTTTGATGTTGAGGTCAAGAATCATGCAAAATCTTGGTCCCCTTCTGGGACAATAGGACTCTGGGGTGGGGTTAGGCCAGTAGGAGTTCTTTCAGTCTCCGAGTGGAACTCCATTATAGGACTAGTTATGGATGGGGTAGACGGAAGCGGTTGATGCCTCGCATGGTTGACTAAAGTCTTGGCTTGACTACGAGTTAGAACCATTCAAGGCAAGAAAGGTCAGGTTTCAAAAATTGTGTTTTTTCAGTTTCAAAAACACAGAATGGGGTTTTGGCAAAAAAAGGGGCAGATTTTAAGGTTGCTATTTTGAAAAAAAAAGAACTGTGACAGAGACCGACGTCGGTTTAAAAATTGATGTCGGTGAGAAAGATGGCCGACGTCAGTCAGATAACCAACGTCGACGAGAAAAGGTTACCGACGTCGATGGTAAAACTGATTCCGATGACTGTGTTTTCCAGAAACCCAAAAGATTTGAGAATTTTTAAAAAATAGGGAGAAGAACGTCCTCACTAGCTCAAACAAGCAGATAAGAACATAAAAGATGAAGAACACAAGCAGAGCCTAAGCGTTAAATCCCTAGAAATAAATTATTAAGCTCGTGTGGCTTATGCCTTAAAGTGATGT
Source organism: Torreya grandis (assembly GCA_037957365.1). Taxonomy (NCBI): domain Eukaryota; kingdom Viridiplantae; phylum Streptophyta; class Pinopsida; order Cupressales; family Taxaceae; genus Torreya; species Torreya grandis. The sequence continues at coordinate 261,753 of JARHVA010001802.1, forward strand.
TTAGGGAGGTTGGTTGTTAGAAGGGTCCTAAAAGAGGTAGTCTATGGATGGTTTCAGGTTTGTTTAGGTGCTCAAGAGTCTGGGTTAGGTTTTGTACATGGCCTGGTGCTAAGGAGCAAGCTCCCCTCACTTCACGAGTCTAGTGGTAAGGTGGTCTCGCTTAGCCAAAATATACTTTTCCTAGAGATTAGACTCTGCCAGAGAATAGAGTGGGCTTTCCCCTTGGTGATGAAATCCAAGTAGGATCACCGGGATGGGTAAGGTATCCGCTGGGGGATGAAATCCCAGTCGGGCCTTGTCTAAAGTAAGTTTGATGTTTGATTTAGTGTAAGTGGTTCGGTTGTGTAACATCAAGTGGACTACAATTAATTCATGATGCGATTTGTTAATTACTAGGTGTGGACTAAGAAATGCAAGTAAGCAGAAATGATATGCAATGTGTTTTAAGCCCCAAGTCAAAATGTGAGTTTGAATGAAAACAAGTTGAGAAAGGGTTGAAGGATATGATTTTTGACTAGTTTGAAATGCAAGAAAATAAAGAAAGGTTCTTTTTATTCCTGCTTATGATGTCATTTAGAAGAGAAGAAAGAGGTGAAAAGGGAGAAACCTAATGCACCTATATGAACAGAAAGAAAAGGAACCCAAGGAAGACCTTAAGGTCCCACCAGGCATGCCAGAATGTTTCTACGCTAGATTTGCTTTTCACATTCAATAAAGAGAAAATGAGAAACTAAGAAGAAGGATGAGGGTTTGTACGTACTCGGATTATAGATGTGTGCACCAAAATTTAGACATTGTGAGAACTCCTCTTTGGTTTTGGAGGATGACACCTGAAAGGGAAAGACACTAGAACACAAAAAATGTTAGATGACAAAAGGGTGGACTGCCAAGCAAGAGCTTGGTCCTAGAAGCGCTAAGGCTTCTTGGGGGATGACAGTCCACTGTTAAAATAGAATGCTAATCAGAAACAGAAAGTGATAAATGATGAAAAATAGAAAGAAAGAACTTAAGGCAAATGCGTACCTATTTAGAAGGAATCTGCTTTTGCACAGTCACCAATGTCGGTGGTATTGTCAGCGTCAGTCAGGGAAGGTCACCGACGTCGGTTAGGCTATCGACGTTGGTAGGGGAAACAGACGAGGTCAGTTGGGGCAATAGTCAGGGATGAGTTATAGGTCTAGTCTTAGTCTGTAGAATGGATTGAGGCTTCGTCTAAGGGTCTGAGGGTCTGTGTGGGATTCAGAGGGACTGTTTGGGGTCTGAGGAATAGTCTGAGGGTTTGTGCAAAACTGGTTGGGCAGAGGGGACTATCAGGAAAGTGACTAGCTAGAACCAGAAGCACAAAAGGGGGATGAATGAGAGGCAGGGGTCTGAGAAGGCTTTTCATCCTCTCAGCGATAGACAGGGAAGGTCTAGGCAGTAGTTAGCTAAATAGATAAATGCAGATAAGAAATGAAATGGAAAACAACACTGTGCTTACCTCTTGCTTGCTGGTTGGAGAATGGAGAAACCTGTTGTCAGAGATGTTGAAGGACCTGTAAATGGAGCTATTGCTTGGAGCTATTTCTACAAGGTGCCTATAGCTATTGGTGTTGCCATATGAGGAAGAGGAGAAAATACAAATGCAAAAGTTTCAAGAGAGTTCTGTTCGTGGGGGTGGAGAATGGTTGCAGAGAATGGTCTTGAAGGCTGCCGACGTCGGCAGAATTGCTGATGTCAGCTACATAATGACCGACATTGGTAGCCGAAGAATGGGGACAGAGGCTAAAATTAGCCTCTGTCCATTCTTGTGTGCTGCCGGGTCAAGGGGCCATGGGAAAATGGTCGAGGGAGGCATAAATGGATGCGGGAGGAAGGATAAAGGGGAGATTTGGGCAATAAAGGCTAGGAGAGAGGTGGGGGGATCCAAGGAGGGGATCCAAGGTGGCATGGGTGAGGTGGAAGAGGGCCAAATAAATTAAAATATTTATTTGATAAATGGAAGGGGCTAGGACAAGGGTTAGGACATGGGCCAAGGGGGGCCAAGGGTGAAAGAAGACCTAGGGGGTAGACACGATTTCAATGTCTACACCTATAACTCATTTTCCCCTCCAAACCTTAATTATCCTAAATTGTATAACCCAAACCCTAAATCCATATTAATATCCCTTAACTAATCCTAATCAATATATCACCACCCAAACCCATACTACCTCATATCCATTTTTCTGACCTAATCTACTCCCATCATTCCTATCTGCAATCCCTTCCCTAACTCACTTACCTCATTAATCCATTACCTAATCCATCTTCATTTGACTAACCTTAATCCATCTTAACCTAACTCACCTAATCTAACCCCACCTTCCATCCTAAAACCCCTTCCCTCACTCTTTTACACTGCTAATCCATTAATTAACCAACCTAATTAACCTACCCATCTTAATTACCTCTTAATCACTATTTAATAATCCCATTCATGGCTAATCATCTAACATCCTTAATCCACTAATTAATCCTCTTACCTTAACTAAATCTAATCCTAACTAACTTCATCATGTTATATCCTTTGCTCACAATCCCTCCCTATCCCTTAAACACCTTAACCTATCCTTCTATCCCTCATCCATTAACTATTTTCCCCATCCATGGTAGTATTATAATTTATGAATTTGCCCTAACCTATAGCATTATCAAGACCACCACTTAAGTTTTGTAGTTTTACATAACCATGACTATAATCTCATGTTTATGAAAAACTTTATATCCTTAACCTATAGTATTATGATATCATGAGTCACAAATTTTAATATTACAATACCGTAATTCCAAATTTGTGGTATTGTAATACCCCAAATCCCACAATAATATATCTAGTTGCCAGTGCAATAACTTGACTAAGGACATTTCCCTTAATCACAATATTTCACCCATGATACTTCCAATCTAACCATTAGGAAATAAATTAAAACATTAACAAATTACCATATTAAGGGCAAGAAACATACCAATGGTACAAAATCCTTGGGCCTCTATAACTCCTTTACTCTCTTACCATGGTGTGAAGCTCATGGGATCCAGTTCATATTTTTAGCTTGGATAAAATTTCCACTAAGGTTAAACGTCAAAATGAACCCCTTTTCACTCTTTTGTGTTATTTTAACCCCTTTTCTCTTACCTTTCACCCCCAAACTTGGTCAACCTAATCAATTACCCCAATTAATCATTAGTTATCATCCCTCAGTTGACTGGGGCATGGCATTTCTATTCCCCATCATCTAACCTAATCTTGAGTCAGAACTACATCAGCCTGAGGTCCCTCATGACTATGTAAGCATTACCTATCCATAATATTATTACCAAGGATAGATCAACCATTGTTAACCCCAATCCTCATCTTGTACTAGGTTGATCACTCATCAATCCTACATCACTTTAAACCATGTTTCTCATGTAAAGTGGATTTTATCATTAATCAATTCATTTGATCTCTATTATAAGCTTTCAAGCAGTCCCTATCATGTGTCCTTTCTATGATAATCATCACCAACTAGTAGCCTCTCTCATTTCTTTACTTCCCAAAGAATATCTCCATCTTGGGAATTTAGTCTTCTCAATCACTCTCCTTTCTAGACCTTGATCATTTATCTAGAACCCATCTCTCAAAAATAATTCACTTTTTCCCTAGCATCCATGCTTAGGGCATCTTAATCTTGGGGCATCCCAACTCCACGTCATTGTCTTGGTATTATCCACCTTAGGGACTTTTGTTTGAGTGAGCATCCAAGTTAGTTTTCCCCATATGCTCCCTCAAGGGGGAATCATACCTACTAAAACTATCTAACACCATTTCTATACATGATCTTGGTTTTTATTTGAAATACCATTACTCCTTCCATCCTAACCACTTGTAATTCCCTTTTAAAGATGGGGAAAATATATGCACCTAAATCAAACCACTCTGATAATTCTATTAATTTTGCTAATTTAACTCATAACTATATTTCATAGCTAATTAACTAACATCCTATTTCATATTCCCTATATCACATAAACCTTATTATACCCTTACAACCAATTAATCACCCTAATTAGTCTACTAACTAAGCCTATTTACCTACTAACTTATCATTTAACCCACTTGCTAATTTAAAAATACATTGTATTCACCTATCCATCTAACACCCTACGAAACTATTTATTCCTACACCCCTAATCCTTAATGGAGACTCTAGAATTAGATAATTCTATAATCTCCTCTAGTTTAACCCTTCCCCTCCAGAATCCCCTATTCTATAGGTTTTCAAGAAATTAAAAATTCCTTAGAAATTCTTTGGCCATTGATCTCAATGGCTCAAAATTAAATTTGAACCATTGAATTTCCCTCCCATGGATTATATAAACAAGCTAATCCCTTCATGAAAACTAACTTGGAAACTTAGAAATATTAAATCCAACTTGTATCCATAAACATCCTTCTCACATTATCCAAGCATCGATATAGCCTTATCAAATCCATTATCAAGCCAAAAGTATATTGAAGCCATTGTTAAGCATAATCAAGAAATCCAATAATCCACTTGTTTTGCACTCCAATCAGTTTGAAAATATTGGATGGGAGATATAAGAGGTAAAATGATGGTAAGTGATCTCATTACAAGCATCTAATTATCCCTTTATCTTCTTTGTTTGATGTTATTTACATTTTGGGTTTTATTACTAAAAATAGTAATAAAGAAAGAATCCAAAATTCCTACTACACCATTTACTTTAAGCATATACTAGATCTAGATTTTCATTAGCATTAAAACCATCTAATTACACTATTTTATGTCATTTATATATCTATCATAGTTTTACTTTCCATTAATATTTTATCTCAATTTAATAAATTCAGCATATGGTACATCTGAGTTTAATTCATTAATTGTTCATTTATAGATTTGATATTCACCCTTGTTCCCTATCATTTATATGCCCTTAACCCTATCTACCCAAGTAGGATACAAATTCAAATTATGGTTAAACATTTGATGAACCTAATCTTTTAACATCAAACCCTAGGCCACCTAGATTTTTTCTAATTTCTTTTCCTTTTATTGATCCCCCGATTGCTATTAAGTCTTCCAATCATGTTTGCCATGGACATATTTGTAAATTATTTCATGGTATAATACTTTCTAATTGATAATGTATGCTACATTAGTTTCCTAGTTCAAACCATCTAATCTATAAGGGATTCAAAATTTGCATTCCGGCATACTCATTGGTATTCTAATGTTTATAGTGAGCTTAATTCTCCTAACCATGAGGATGATAACTATCATCCCTCTAACTAGGTTCATTCTATCACTCATTCAAAGGGTATGGTGGATCATCCTATTATGCCAAAAGAGGGTAACCATAAAACCTTATAAGGAAAAATTAATATGATGACCAAGTTAAGGAATGAGTTATAAAATCAAAATCAATCTCTAAATTCAAAGATCACATTATTAAAAAATCATATTAAACTCCTACAAAATCCAACACATGGTAGTGTTAATCATGTGTTTACATCTTCATCTACCAATGTTTTCCCCAACATGGTTTCTTATCAAAATTTAAAGCTACAATAGAACACATCTAAAACAAGTGATTCAAGTATTATACCAAAGGTTACTAAAAGGACAAGTGAGATCTTAAGAGAAATTATTAGAGACAAAGTGATCAAATTACCCATTGTACATCTTATACAAAGATCCAAATTCTACTTTGCATATCATAGAATGCATGGTCATATTACATACTATTGTTTTAGATTTTATAACTAAATATAAAGTCTCAAAGATAGTGGTGATCCTATAATTGAGACATTAATTAATAAAACCACTCACATTATGAGTACCTCTCCTAAAACACAAGTTCTAAAATAACAAATTTGGGTACCAAAGAAAACTTAAGAGCCAAAATAGTTGCAAATATCAAACATAGAGAAATAAAATGTTCAAAAAGACAAATTAGATCAATAAAAATATACAAATTTTCCTCTCAACAATGATACTCAATTTTCCAATAAATATGGTTTTGAAAATAAATATTTACAAAACTTTGGTTATCATGGTCAAGAATTGGAAAACATTCCCAAGGCATCACTCCCCCTATTTCCACATTTGATCATAATGACTACCAAGTCTTGGGATATAGTGGTATGTTAATGTCAATCATTCAAAGGTACATTTTGTCAAATAGCAGTAACCTACAAATGAAAATGAGGTACACAAGGAACAATTCTACAAAGAAAAATAAACACATCAAAAAGATGATTCAAAACAAAAACACTCAAAATTGTAATAATTAGAGCAAAAACAAAAGTTGCCAACTCAAATTCAATAAAATAAAATAAAATGATAATTATCAAAATAAATTTTCTAATAGAAGAGGTCAAAACACAATAGACACTTGAAAAATGTAATGTTTTAAACATGATACAAAAGGAACAAGTACAAAAAGAGTAAAAAGTACCTAAAAGGGGTAATGTCAAATGTGTGCCTTCATATACAAAAATTTCAAATCATTTCTCACAACATAAAATCCTTTAACCTTGCATATAATGTCAAAATATCATACTTGACCTAACTTGTAAATTCAATATATGCACCTAAAAATTATTTACATCTTTGGGATATAGCATGGAAGATGTAAATAAATTTATTATATCTGATTTATGTGCTAGATCTATTCAATATAATGTCTCATTTAGATCCAAATCATGATCCATTATTATGCATATAAATACATTTATGATAAAAAAAAATGAAAAACTTGGCAAACCATGGTTACTAGAAACAAAGGAAAATAACTTTGTAGCAAAGATACCAAGTAAAAAATTACCAGATAAACTTTCTAATTCTACTATGCACACATATGGCACATATGATATAAGGATTTCATACAAACATATCCTTGATGATATACTTGGTTTCTAGTTTCATATTTTCCTTGTTCATGGCACCATTCCAAAAATACCAAAAAAAATACAAAAATCCAAAAATATTTTTGGCACCTACTTGTTCTATTGGTTCCTTGGCATCTATGTGTTAGTTCCATGTTGAGGGATAGAATATTATTTAATCCTACATAAAAATATATTGGAATACATAGATACATTATGTACTTATGTCTGTTGGGCTTTCCCTCTACTCACATCACTAGGAAATTGGGGGCATTCATATTCTACAATCTTGATACATAGGTTATATAATTTCATGATCATTATACATTATCATGTTTGAGCTTACATATGTACTTACACATGCCTTCTCCATGCTTATATCTTACATAGGGCACTTCATATACTATGCAATTGATGTTTTATCTAACACATTTGATACGTGGGCCACTATGACATGTTTATTTTGGTTGCTTACATTTTTCCTTTATACACTTCCTTGAGTGTTTTACCTTGCCATTGTCTTGCTTGTTTGAGTATTTAAATATTCTCCATTCTATGTAGTCATTATTCTTATGTTTTCCTTATTTGACATTTAAATATGTCATTACTTATTTTATATACATTTGACTAAGTCATGTCCATTAAATATTATGGCATATTAACATGCCCCTTGTTTTTGGTCTCCTTGAACCATTAGCTTTTGACTTGACTTTAAGTGTTCTTGTGAGTGTGCTTATTTGCTTGTTGAACTTGTATTTTCACTATCTAGACATTGCCATGATATTTATCAAGCATATTATGCCTATGTGTGATCATATTGGTTTGATGTGCTTTAATGATACATTTACTTAGATATATTTCCTTATATATGTTACATGGTTAAATTCATAGATTTTATAGTTGTCTTACCCTTTTGAGATGAGGTAAATTAGAGATACTATTTTTCCCTCACCTCAAAGGGGGTGGAATATTAGTGGTGGTATGCCTTGGAAGCATGTTCTCCACACCTTGCATAGTTATCAAATTTAGTGGGGTTATGCCATATGGACATGGATTCCACACATTCATAGTTTTTAGATTACATTAGGGGCATGCTTTAGAAACATGTACTCCACATTTATTCAGTATTCAGTACATACATTAGTTTGTAAATTCAATGGGGGAATGTCATATGAACATGGATTACACACATTCATAGTTTTCAAATTATAGTGGTGGCATGCTTAAGAATCATGTTCTCCACATTTATTCAACTTGGTACTTATATCAATTCACATATTTAGTGGGGGCATGCTTTTAATGCATGTTTTCCAAACCTAATTGATATTTAACATCTCCAGTCTATAGTGGGGGAATGTTTTGGAAACATGTTCTCCATATTGGTACTTATATTAGTTTTTAGATTTCTCCCTACATAGTGGGGACATGCCTTGGAAGCATGTCCTACACACACATTTATCTGAATTGGCCAAAGCACATAGTTATATGATTATAATACACATTTTTGGAAGAATTATATACATGGACCATTATCATATATAGTTTTTAGATGATACATATCTAAGGTGCATATGTTATGTAACATGTGCTTAATATTGTAAAATCCAAATCAATTTTAGATTCTAAAACTATTACACATATTGATACCTAGTGGAATTTTATGAACTTTAGAGATCCAACTCACAGTAGTTAGTTTACCTTTTGGTATGGTTGAGGTGATTAAGTCACTCAATCTATAAAAAAAATTAGTTTGGAATTGATCTTCCAAACTAACCAGGTTATAAGTACCATTGGGTTGCATGATTAAGCTAATCTCAACTGCTAGGTAGAAACTCACTTTTGATCCAAAGTTGGGGGCATATGTCTTCCACCCTCTCTCTCTCTCTTTTTATGTGTCTCCTTGGATATGTGAACTTTAAATATTTATCTATATTTATCCTAATATTAGGTTGAAAACCTTAAAATGATCCATGTTTTGCAAAAATATCATACCAATAGTCAAGGTAGTTACATCGACACATAAGTGTACTCCTAAACCTTACTCTTTCAATTTCAATCTATTTCAAATAATTTTAACCTAAATTATATGAAATAATTATACACTATAGCATGCTCTTAGTTTCAAGTTAGTCACTAGAAAAGCACTCAAATTCAACTCCATAAAATCACTCAAATTCAACTCAAGTAAAGATAAGGTATGCATACACACCCAAGTACTTATTAATTTCATTTAAACTATCATTTTAATTACTATATTAAAGGGAGGGAAATGTAAATGATATTGTTTTATTATGTATCATATCAATATTTTACACTTCATAAACTCAAACCTTGGTTGTTCCTCTTAGTTCTATAATATCCTTGATTCTATAAGCTTCACATCTAATCTATCTAGTGCCCCTTGGCCTATCTCTTAATCCAACCAACCTTATATTGATAACAAGACATCCAATATTTCCCATAATTCTCAAAATTTACTTATATTATACTTATGCAAGTTTTGAGACTCTCTTACTCCCTAAACACTAACATCTAGGATATATAGTAGCATAAACATTATTGGCCTAACCTAACACAAGTGTCTAATGCCCTAAAGTCAGCTAATTTTCAAATGAAATGTATTAAAATGGTTGACCCAAATGATTTTATGTGATTTATCTTCTAATAGGACTGGTATAAATATAATATTAACCCTCAATTAGTCACCACCTAGAAATCAAACCAAGAACAACATTCAAGAAGCATTCAAGTTACCCAAAGCTTTCATATTCTACCCTATTCTAATATCAGTAAAAGAAACAACCTACCTACATGTTTGCTTTACTAAATGAGTAGTCATAAGGTATTATTTGATAAGTTACATGCTAGGTCATTATTTTAGTTACTTTACACACATTACATGATTCGCACACAAGTCAACACATAGGGTATAACTACACAAATCTAAGGTTTTCTTATGGAGTATTGGTTATGTAGGAAATTCTCTTTGATAGTAGGGTCATTTTTGGTTAGATTTACATTGTGTTCCCACTAACACATCTTTCCCTAAGGTCGTATTGAATATGGAAAACTAGGGTTTTGCCATTTCACCAAGAGCAAAAGTCCATGACCCATATCTAAATACACTCAAGTGAAGGCAAAGCTAAACCTAGAAGCATCTAGGTGGTCACATATTTTTTTAACTTAAATTGTATAGTAGACACTATCATTTAACCTAGATATTAGTGTTGATGTAACTATCCTAGGTTGATGCAACTATCTACGTAGCTAGAATGCTAGATCTAGAATATGATAATTGGTCCAAAATTATCTTCCCACTTGCTTTCATCCTATACTAGATTTGAATTTATTTTAGAATTAGAACCATCTAAGTAATATCTTTCATGCCATTTCTATATCTATCATAATTATACTTTCCATTAATAGCTTATCTCAATTTAATAAATTCATCATATGATACATCTGAGTTTAACACATCAATTGGCTTATTGTAGATCTAATATTGACCCTTGTTCCCTATCATTTATATAACCTTAACCTTATATACCTAAGTAGGTCTAAATACAAATTATGATTAAATAATTAGATTAGGACTCTTAGACTATACTCTACTATGACACCTTTAGGACCTACTTGGGTAAACTAGCCACCAGGTGTATGATATTACACATATCAATCCCTAAGTAGGTGAATTATTTCAAGCATAAAGGTAAATTTAAATGTAAAATGGTCCTCCTAAGAAAATCCCAAAAATATGAATAATTAAATTTGAAAATAATCTAAATCATTTAAAATATGACATCATCCCCCAGGGTGACATCATTTAACATAAAAATAAAATAAATTTCTTTATTATATAAAACTTACTAAATTTTGTAAATTAACCCACTTTGGTTAATATTGACCCTATTTATTTGATTCCATCTCTTCTTCTTTTTGAAAAGTGTAAATAGTTTTTGTTTTTTCCACAAAAAACATTTGGACATTAAATTTATATTTTTTATTTACATTTAGTAAAAATATGGAAGAATCCATATGATCTAGGGAGGATCTTCTGTACACATTACATTGAAATTAAAAAAACTATTTTAAATTATATAAAATAGTTTTAATTTAAAAAGTTTATTTTTTTAACATTATAATATTATAATGAAAATTGTTGTTCAAATATTTTTAAAATTATATCTATATGAAATATCTCCATTATAGTTTATATTCCTTTTTACCTTTTCACAAATTGACTTTTATCCATGTGAATTGTTTCCACTATAATGTATCATATGAATCTTATTTATTTATTCTCATGGGTATATGATATGCTTTGTGATTTTAGTTATGAATGTTATAATGTTTTAATTTTAGTTTCACTTTAATCTAATTATTCCTTCATACATTTGGGGACTTTAACGTGATATGATAATGTAATTTTAAAGGTAACCTATTAGGCATAATGATAATGTGATGTATATAGATTGAGAAGGCCTCCAAAGATGAAATCAATTAAAACATTCATATCATATTGTTTACAACTCATTGAATTAATCATTTCTCATAGACTGCACATTCATATCATATTGTTTGTTTAACATCATTTGTGATATTTAACATGTCCCTTATATTATTAGTGTAACCTTTATAAATTATATCATAGGATCTATCTCATAATTTAATTTTTAACATGTCCCCTATATCATTTCTAGAAAATTCTTGATGACAAGTTTAATTAATGCATTTGCATTAACAATCATTCTTGTAAAATGAAAATTATACAAACAAAATGTGCCTACCACTTATCACAACCTATTTCAACACTAAAAGAATTTTCCAAACAACATAAATCAAACCCAACACTAAGTATACACTAATTTTTAAACTCAAGAGGAGGTAAAAATAATTTATATTATCTTGACATTAACTTAACTTTAGTTAGAGGTAAAAATAGGCATTTAATAGTAGATTTTGAATAATATAATTTTAATCAAAGAACCACAAGGTTTAAAAACCATAAAATGTGTTCAATTGGAATTTGAATTTTTAGCATCACTGCAATATTCACATCTCTTAGCGCCTATATTTGGATGGTCCTCCTAATCTCTTGATAGAGCTTGGGAAGTGGAACCTTTTATTACGATCAAGCTAATAGTATAACAAATAATAAATATTGGGCATGCTTATTGGTATATTTCATAATAAATATATTTGAAGTTATTTATTTTTATAATTCTTCCTTGACTTAATTATATTTATATCAATAAACATATATCATTTAGGTTTTGTTTACATATTAATAAATATTATTATTTGGATAACGGATATAAAATATTATCATATGGATATTAAATATAAATGTTATTTATAAGGACAATTTTAATATATATATTTACAAGAAAACTCTTGAATGTTAATTTTTTTCAGAAACACAAATTCTAATAATAAAATGTGAGTTGGAAATATATAATAAATATCTCACATAAAAAAATTAAAATGTGTAATTTTTAGGAACTTAAGAATGAGTTTGAATTTTAAGAGATAAAAAAGCTCAAGGAATATCTAAGAAATATAGAAAGTATAGAGAAGAAATCTTCTTATGAGTCATCACATAAATATGTGGTGCCACTTAACCCATATAGTTAAGTGATTTTTAAATTTTTTTTATCTAAATAATTTGTGAAATAAAAATAATTTTTGTTTTAGAATTTCTTACAAGGCCCATTGTACATCTAAATTTCCCATAATGATGAATGTGGATTTGACACCTCTAAGACCTAGTTAAAGACCATTAATGAACTAGAATATTTAATTACATGTGACATGTCCTAATTAGATTGGGACTACCAAACTATACTTTGCTTTGATGCCTTTTGTGATTGTAGATGATATTTTGTGATTATGTAGTACCTTAGTCTTATACACTTGGAAAACTTAGATCTTGATTGTTACTCTTAGCTTTACACATGCCTTGCTTCCAAAAGTATTGAATTTCCTCTATCTTGTTCACCTTGGCCTATATTTTAGTCCAACTAGCCTTATATTGATGACATAGACATCTCATCTTACCCATAATGCTTACAATGTACTTATATTACACCTCTACAAGTTTTGAGTTTGTACTTGCTCTCTTTCTTCTTGGACACTAACATCTAGGATAGATAATAGTGTTGATGTTATTATCATATCCTGATGCAAGTGTCTAGTGCCCTAAAGTCATCTAATTTGAAAATGAAAAATATTAAAATCATTGGCCTAAACTTTTTAATGTGAGTTATCTCCTAATATGATCGGTGTAAATACAATATCAACCCTCATTCATTCCACACCTAGCAATCAGGCCAAAAGAGTACTCAAGAAGCACTCAAGTTACCAAAAACTTTCTTATTCTAACCTATTCTAATATCAATCAAAATAACAACCCAACTACAGGTATAAATTATAAAAGGAGAAGTCATAAGGTCATATTTGTGAAATTATAATCTAGGTCACTATTGTATTTGATTCACACACATTACATGATTCAAACACAAGATAAAATTTATGGGAAAATTACATGATGTTTTTGTCCTCTTATGGAGTATTAGCTATGTAAGCAATGGCCCTTAACAATAGGGTCATTGCAAGTCATCTCATCATTATATGCCAACTAATCCATTTTTTCCCAAGGTCATATTGAAGATGGAAAGTTAGGGTTTTTCCATTTCACTAGGAATGACAGTCCATGACCTAGATTTAAATGCACCATAGTGAAGGTGAAGCCAAAATCAGAAGCATCTAGGTGGTTTCATCCTATTTGAGTAGATATTCTATATGGGATACTAACACTGATGTAACTACCCCTAGATGATGTAATTATCTAGAGAGCTAGAGGCATAATATCTAGAATTTAATGACTATTCTAGAATTATCTTTGTACTTGATTCCATCATATTCTAGATTCAACACTGTGTTAGCATCAAAACTAGCTAAGTACTCTCTTTTATGCCATTTATATATCTAACATAGTTGTCCTTTTCATTTATAACTTATCTCAATTTGATAAATTTAGAATATGATACATCTAAATTTAACAAATTAATTGGCCTACTATAGATCTAATAGTCACCCTCATGCTTTATCATTTCTCTATCCTTAACCCTATCTACCCAAGTAGGATCCAACTCTAAATTAGAATTAAAAATTTGGTGAACCTTATTGATGTTGGTTTTATACACACCTCAAAAATTAATATAAGGTTTCCTCTAACATTTTAGGATTGGTGAATAGATTCACTCCAAGATAAGAATTTTTAGAAGTTCTAGTTGATAAATATCTCAATAGAATAGAAATAACATAGTAACAATGAATTCTCTGAGAAGAGATGTAGTATTACTCAAGATCACAATACAAATATATGCTTATCTCTGGAAAGAGACGTCTGTCCTCACATGTCAGGTTACCTCTTCATTTATACACATTTTTAAAGCATGGGGATGATGTAAAAGGTCACCAATTTCAAGGGAGATTAATTGGTTCAACTTCCAAGATTTAAAACAATACAAAATTTGAGGAATTACTATTTTTAGAAACTTACTATTTTTAGACTGCACTATTAAAATTGAAATTTGAGGCACTTTCATTGGGTTTTCAAGGGTCAAACTTCATCAAGAAAATATTTATGCCATTTCACAATGTTCTCCTCATTCTTAGCTTTCCAACAGTTCAAACGGTGAGTCAATTGGAGTTACGGTGAAAAAGTTATGGCTCCCAAAATTTTCGTCATCAATTGGGGTGGAACTATCACCCAAATTGTCACCTAAATTGTTGCCTGGATCATTTAGGGTATTTGATTTTATAAAAACCTATTGGTGGAATAATGGTGAGTGATACAGATTGTTTACCATAGGTGAACTAGCTATGGGTGAACCTAGATCTACTTGGAGTGAGTGGAAGGATGAATATTCTAACTAAGTGGGTAAGATTTTGAAATAAACTTCAAAAAGAGGGAAATTTAAGGTAGAAAAGAAAACCTATGGATACCCAAGGATAAATCCTTTCAAAACTAGTACTTGAACTTAGATAAAATAAGGAATATAAACCAATACTTATTATAAGTTATTGTACCAAACCAAAAATAAAATATAATGAAGAGTTAAAGGAACCATAACATAGTATACTCAAACATGAATCAATCAAAGGTTTCCTAATGTTTGAATTGTTATTACACATCTATATGAGGGGTTATAATAAGCATGTAAAAATATTCAAATGATCTATAGATAAAAATGAATGACTATATTTAAAATAGATAACTCATACACAATCAAAGCACTAAGATACCAGAATGATGGAATTTCTTGTGTCATCCAAAAATTAGATAAGAATCGATATTTTCACATAAAGACAAATTCAAGTAGAAATATTTTAAATTTTTTTATTAGTCTGGATAGCCAAAATTATCCTCCCTTTGAGACTGAGAGGTTACATGTATTTATAAGGTGTCTTCTCCTTCATGTTCTCTCAGACTCAAAGTTTTGGTTTTTTTTAGCTCATATTTTTCATCATTTAGTTATGGAATGCCCATTTCCTAGTCTTCCTCCTCAAAAATATAATCAACCAAAGATATTACTTGTTCAAGTTTTTCTTCTTCTCCAAACTCCATTGTAGCCTCTACATCCTTTTCCTCCTCCTTAGTAACTTCATCTATAATAAGGAGACTAAATTATGGCCACTCTTCAATTTTTTATCTTGGGAGGGAGTAGGAGAGTCCTTGTTCTTCCTTTGATAGGTGTAGATGGGTGGAGATGAAGGTGGATGAGATGGTAGAGGGGTTGTAGGAACAATTGTTTTAAGAAGTGGCACTAAAGGTGATGAAGTGGGTGAAGTGGAAGGCACAAGGCTTGCCTGTAGAGAGTTTAGAGATTGTAGAGAGTTTGGACTATTTGAAATGGAAGTAAAATCCATTTATAGGAATTTAAAAATGTGTTCTAGGAATTTGACTCAAGAGAGGATGGTTAGTATCATGTTAGTTCCAAAATAAAAATAAAATGAAAGAAACACACTAACTAGCATAACATATCTAGGCCTAGACACTAGGGAGAGCTTAGTTAACAAAAAAAAATGATAAACACAACTAAAAAGTAAGGGATAAAACACAATAATTCCTTCACCTTCCTTGAATGCTCCAAATGCCTTTATAGTGACGGCTTGATCAACTTGTGATCATGAAGTTCTTGGAAATGGAAGCTTGACTACCTCCATCTCTCCTTGGCACCTTTGGGTTGTGACTTGGCTTGGATTGGAATCAATTTGGCATGGTAACACTAATTTCATGAAGCTTTTGGAACTAATCTTGCATTATAACTTTGAACTCTCAAGACTTATAAATGATGTTCATGGCCTCTCTATTTATAGATTTTTGAGAATGTCTAGAATCAACCTAAACTATCCATCTCAAGATTGAGATGTGTGGTTGAGGATTAATTTAAATTTTGGAAATACGTTTGTAATTATCTTCATTATGACATTGGAAGAAGGGGAAATTAAGAGGCATAGAGGGCATGAATCCTGATGTTGGTGGCATTTATGGCCTAGGGATATCGTATCAAGAAATGAGGTCACTTGATGATTCAAATATTTAGTATTCATTTATAAAAACAATTATTCAACAAGTTTCCATGGAATTATTAATTATGCCCTGATTTGGGTTAATTAGATTTTAAGCATGTTTAAGCATTTTGTGTACAAATTACTCAAATTGATCAAAATGCCTTATTATTGGTCTAAAATTTGACTAGATTAGAATTGGAAGGAGATTTCAAATACATTAGAACTGTTATGCCATTTAGGAAATTATTAATAATAAATAACAAAGCCATGTGTCTTGTGCAAGAGATTTGATAAGAAAGAGCAATCCAAAGCACCTAGGTGTAAAATTGGCATTTTGACTCGAAATGATCTGATCAAAATTAGCTAGCCCATAAATTGCATTACCCTATTTAGGGATACCTTAGCCAAAATTAGCACTTGAATATGTCAGTTTGACATCATTTAACATGTTTTAGTGTTTTTGGGCCAAATTGTGCATTTTGGGTGGAAATTGGCCAAAAGCCTAGTTAAAGGTTATCGTTGGCCAGTTTTAGGTGTCTATAATTTTCTCCTATGTGGGAAGGAATTGCAACCTATAATCATAGTAACATATTCTCAAATAATTAAAAGGTCCTATATGCCTACAACTGCAACAATGATAAACTAACTATATGATGCCCCCTCGAGGAGATGATTGGCACAAGTAAGTGGGAAAATGATCCCTTGAAAAGAAAGAAGCGAAATGAGGGGACCAAAGAAAGGAAAGATGATGGGGTGAAAACATAATGATATTGAAAAGTAATCAAAAGCATTAAGAATTCAAATGAGACGGTATACAATGGTGTTCCCAAAGGTGGTTATAAACATTGTACCTTGATGGTGGTAACATGGTATGATAACATAATGATTTGCCCAAAGGTGGTTATAATCATTGAGAAGATGGAGTTGCCCCAGTTAGGATAGATAAACAAGATAGTAACATGCCCCTATATAGGTAAAAAAAATTAAAGTGGTGATAACATAATTATTTTCCCAAAGGTAGTTATAGCCATTAAGAAATGCAAGTGGGATGGTGTGCCATGATTTACCCATAGGCAGTTATAATCATTAGACCCGGATTATGGAAAACATGATAAACTTGGCTAAGAATGATGATAGCTTAATACAGATGGTAATGATGAATTGGAACAACCTACTAGGAGGGAAATGCTCATCTGAACTAATAAAAGTTAAAATTCTTTCATGGTTAATTACTCTGTTTGGGATATGAGTGGGAGTGAATCGAGATGTCAGTGTCGAAGAGATTCTACCATTGATGAATATAATTATTAAAGCTTAGGTTTGTTTTAGAATGTGTCATTAGGGATCATGGTATAACATCATGATAAATTGGCTAAAATATGCATGAGGACTGACTCTCAGAATCTAATACTGAAAAGAAAATAATGCACCAATGATAGAAACCATGATGACAATGTAAACATATGAATATATATGGATTCAAGTGTAAGTGTGGGCAAGGAATCACCCAATGAACACACATAAATTGAATCAAGGCAAAGTTTTGAAAGTAAACAAATAGGTAGACAAACAAATAAAATAAGTAGAAATAAACAAAAAAACAATGCAATAGAAACCCTACGAACATTGCCCCTAGAAAATAGGTGAAAACTTAAAAGATGAACAAAATAGGGTAATAAAATAAAATAAAAGGGGTGGCTGAGCTATCTCCATATTCACTAGGCAAGTGGATGGTACCTACATAGTTCCATGGATGTAATATCTAATAAAAACTTTAAGCCAAATGTAGTTTTCCCAGGGAATGGGAAGAATGTGATAACTGAGGAAAAAAAATAGAATGGATGTAATATAAGAAGAGGAATGGTCTTGCAAAAAAGGTAAGTGCATGAGATAAAAGGCCAAAAAGAATGGGGAAACTAAGTGACAAGTGATTTTCTAGTAACTTAGTAAGGGTTCCTAAAATCCTTAAGAAAAAGAAGTGGCCAATGTTTTTGTTTTTTTATAATGATTTTTTAAATATTTTTGGAATCATTTTGGAGTGTCTCAACTCAATCAAAAATGATAAGACACTAAATGGTTCAATCTCACAAAATGATGAGAGCTTTGAAACTAAGGTTTTTCACAAAATAGAGAGAGAGTGGTTTAGGTTGCTCATAAAATGGCGAGAGTGTGGCTTAGGTTGCTCACAAATTAGTGAGAGTGTGGTTTAGGTTGCTCACAAAATGGAGAGAGCATGGGGAAAAGGGTGACTGAGCTAACCTCAACAAGTATTGAGCACTACCTACATATTCCTAGAGTAGGACCTCAAGTCACTATAGTTTCACCCTTATAACAAAGGAATTTGACTAGTGTAGCAGTCAATTCAAATAAAATAGGCATATTTGGTAAAAAGGCATAGGATGACATAAGAAGTGGCAAGTTGATATGTTGAGGATTAATGTTACCCATAGTTTATCCATATTTTTTTATAACTAGGACACAATGGTATAGATCAAAGGTACTAATTTGACCAAAGGTAGTTATAAATAATAGCAAGACTGGTGGTAAGAAAGGAATAAAAAATGAAGGATGTAATTATTGAAACTTTTATCACACTATCCCAAAATAAAATCTCTATTTGAAGTACTTGAACCAACTAATGAGACTGATTAGATACCTTGATGTTGTGTAATGAATGGCAAAAACCAAGGTCAAATAGGCTAGGCTTTTAGAATAGACTGGGTTGATAGGTCAGAAGTGGAAAGTGGATAAGGCCAAGAGGATGGATAAGGATGATATTATGTACAAAGAAGAATAGTGATAAAATGGCATAACTAAAATGGTCCTTATAGACAATACACCTTAGCACTTAAGCATAGTACCACTTGAATAATATTCATCAAATCAAGAAATTCATCTCCATCTAGTGTGGCAAGCCTGTATGCTATTGGTCCATAACCTACAGTAAGGATGAAAGGCCCTATCTAGTTTGGTTTGAATTTCCCTTTATATTTCATCTCAGCCATGGTATTCTTTTGGTTTTATTTAAGAACAAGATCACCAAGTTTAAATGTTCAATTATTAATACATCAGTTTTAATGGCCTTTGATTAAGTTCTTATATGCTTGAAGATTATTAAGTGCAGCTATGCATTTCTCATCAAGTAGGTCTAGCTCTTGTAGGTGAGCTACTCGATAGTCATGATCATCTAAGACATGCTTGAAAGAGATGCATAGTGAAGTCAGTTCAACTTTAATGGGAAGGATGGCTTCAATACCATAAACAAGTATGGAGTGGCTCTTTTAGGGGTACGATGATTGGTATGATAAGCCTAAAGGGTAGGAAATATCTGGAGGTGCCAATCATGACCGACATCATTGACAATCTTTTCAAGAATATTGATAATGGTTATGTTGGATGCCTCAACCTAGCCATTACCTTGAGGGTAATATGCTATAGAAAATTATTATGTGATGTTATATTTAGGACATAGTGGGTCTACATCTTTGTTCTTGAATGATAATTCATTATCAAATATAATGTTAGAGGGGATATCATAGCAACAAATGACATGGTTGAAGATGAATTTGGAAATTTGCTTTCCAGTCACGTAAGTGAGGGGTATAACTTCAACCCACTTAGTGAAATATTCAATGGTGGTATGGATATGTTTATGGCCATCAGATGAAGTGGGGTTGATCTTCCCAATGAGGTCAAGTCTCTATGTATAAAATTGTCATTGTGTCAACATCAATTTCAGATTTTTTGTTAGGGCATGAATTAGATTAGCATGTCATTGACATTTATCACACTTTTTTACATATGTAGTGGCATCTACATCTATTATGGGACAATAATAACTAGTACACAAGAGATTTTTAGATAGGACTGCCCCACTAGAATGAGCTCCACATACTCCTTTGTAAATTTCTCTTAACACTAGTGTAGACTCTACCAAAGTTAAAAAATAAAGTAGAGTTCCATCAAAACTATGATGATAAAGGGTGGATCCTAGTAGAGTATAACAAGTGGAATGATGAATAAAGGCTTTGGTTTAATTTTGAGATAGGTCATGTGGTAGAACTTGGTCATGAAGGTAGTTGTAAAGTTTTGAGAACCAAATAGAATTAGTACCAACAATATCACAAATCACGGTAATGATTAAAGGTTCATGAGCTGGTGTTGATAAATTCTTGATGAGGAACTAATAATCTTTAGCTTTATCTATTTGTCGAATCAGAGAGCCAGTAGTATCCATGGCATATATAGTTCTATTACTAGCCCTTGGTATGTACTTAAACTAAATGTTGGTAATTTATTGTTTAAGAGTATCGACCATGGATTTATATGGGACTAGCTTATCATATTTGGTCTAAAAATGATTTGTGACTTGATTGATGATTTAATGAGAATCACCATAAACTTAGAGATAAGATATATTCCATTGCACTACTTGTTGAAGTCCTACAATAAGTGATTCATACTTGACCATTTTGTTTGTACAAGGAAAGTTGATTCTGAATGATTTAGGGATTAGATCCCCCTATGGTGTAATAAATAATAGATCTAACCTTCATCCATATGTAGTAAATGAACCATCAAAATATAACATCCAAGGTTTCTCCCTAAGGGGTGTATGAATGATGGTCATGATGGATTCATCAATAAATTGAAATGCGAGTGGTTGTGTATCTATGAGAGGTGCTTCAACAAGTTGATCTACAAGAACTTATCCTTTTATTGCCTTCTGATTGACATACTCTATGTCAAACTCATTAAAAATCATGATCTATTTATCCATTCTACCTTGAAAATCTATTTTAGATAGTAAATACTTGATCATATCTAATTTTGAAATGACCATGGTCTTATTATTCAAAATGTAATGGCATAGTTTTTGAGTTGTGAAAACCATGACTACACAATCTTTTTCAATAGGTGCATAGTTGTGTTCATATGTAACTAAGGTATGGCTTAAGTAGTATACAACATGATATTTTCCATTGTCATCATGTTGAGCTAAGAGTACCCCCAAAGCATGGTTGGTAGCTAATAGGTATAACAAAAATGGCTTTCCTAGCATATGAGGTAATAAAATAAGTGGATTAACAAGATAGTATTTGAGTTATTAAAAATATATTTGACAATGATCATCCCAATGAAATGAAACTCCTTTCTTAAAAATGTGTATAAATGGATGGAACTTATCTACTAACTAAGAGATGAAGTGTTACATTGATTAGATCTTACCCTGCAAACTACAAAATTGCTTTAAATTGATTGGTGGCGACATCTCAGTTATAGCATGGACTTTAGCTAGATCAAATTCAATACCTCTAAGAGACATGATGAAGACAAGTAATTTTTCTGAAGTTACACTAAACACAAATTTATTTGGATTGAGTCTAACGTTGTATTCTTATAATCTTTCAAATATCATACACAACACTGTTGGATGGTCGACCCTAGTTTTGGATTTTCCTAATATGTCATCAACATAGTCTTCAACAATATCATGAATCATATCATGTAATATTATATTCATGGCATATTGATAAGTGGTTCTAATGTTCTTAAGGCCAAATGGCATTACCTAATAACAAAATGTTCCCCATGGAGTGGTAAACACTATTTTATGTTGGTCTTATGGTGCTATTCTGATCTAGTTGTATCCTAAAAATCCATCCATGAGTGAAAGCATTTCATAATCTTTCATGGAGTCTATTAGGTAAGGGAAAATAATATTTAGGAAAATATTTGTTGATGTCTAAAAAATTAGTATAAATTTTTATTCATTTAGGCTATTTACTAATAAGTACCACATTAGAGATCCATTCTGAGTAATAAATGGATCAAATACATCCTACTTCTAAGAGTTTTTCCAACTCTTTATTTACCAATACAACAATGTGAGGATGCATCTTACATATCTTTTATTTTACTAGTTTAGCATTAGGATTAACCAAAAGGCAATGCAAAACCAAGGCAGGGTTTAAACCTAGCATGTCAGAATAGGCCCATGGAAAGATATCAAAAAATTATCTTAACAGAGCTGTAAAGATGTCATGTTCCTCCTTGATGAGGGATGCACCTAATTTTATCCATTTTAGATCTAATGGAGTCTTGATATTTATCTTTTTTACATCTTTGACTAGAAGGGTCGAACCATCTTCTAAGATAATAGGTATTGACTTAAAATATTGGATTATATCAAGGTCCTCCATTAGGACTTGCTCTTCAACTTCTCCTAAGCATGATGAATATGAGTCCCCTAATGGGAGATCTAGCCATGTGACAAAAATAGTCAATTTTTTTTGAAGAATTTGATCAAATAATTATTATTTCTCAAAGATAAACTCATATCTATAGGCAATTTCATCATTGGTGGTCTCCTGGTCTGAATTCAAAAAAGAATGAACACCCCCATTTAATGGCACCTAAAATAAGTTTTCACCACTAGATTGGCCTTTATCTTTACTTTTTCCCTAGTCAGAAAGTGACTCAAAGAGATTTTCACTTTGGGACCTCAATATTTTACTTATTTGTTTTTGGCTAAGGTTGTTCACTCACTCTCCAAAATAGGCTACAGAATCCAATGTGATTGAGAATCCTAATTTGTGATCTCCCAATAGAAAGTTGTCTCTAAGGCCTAAAAAATTATAGAATGCCTCATGAACTCATCAATCGGTAGACTGGATTATTATTGGTCCCAATCTATCACTTGAGGATAATATAATGGCAAAAGGTTATAATAAATGGCCAAGGTAAGGGTAAAAATGGAATTGTTATAAAAGAGATTGGTTTTAGCTAGGTTATCAAAGGTGAGGTTATGATCAGACTCTACTTCACTCTCAGCATCACTATTACTGGTCACTAGCGATAGAGTTTGAATAAGATATGTGGGGTCACCCCCAAGTGGTTTAAATCCAAGTCCATAAAGTCTTTCATACTTAGTAATATAAATTAGGTCAATGATTCCTTATTGATTCAGTTTGAGGCCTCTTCTTTCATAATTGTGACACTCCATGATCCTATTAGGAATAAGATACTTTGCATTTTAATAATAATCAACTTGGTTATCATTGTATAACCATAATTTATACCCTTCAAGGGTGTCAAGTTCTAAGCTAGATGATGGTATAAATGTGAAAGGTCCTTTATCTTTATTACTTTGTTTCCAATGCATATGTGGGGTGACTTTAGGTCACCTAAAGGTTTTCAGATTTTGAGGAAGATTAGCAATATGAAATGTATCATGGGTCACATATTCTCTTGATCTATTATCTAAAATGGTGAAATGATTGGAACCTTTAGGAGGTATCATATGGGAAATGGAATCCAAGGTATTATGATCTATGTAATTATCTGATGAAGGATCAATAAGTATAACCTTTCCTTTATCCTGCTTGGAACCTAGATTCATGCCATACTGATAATTATAGATTTGAAATTTGACCTCAAGATGCTTGTAGTATTCATATGGATGTAAATCTCTTAGAATATTCACTTTCATCCCTAAATGGGAAAACTTGATACATCAGTGCAACATTGATGGGACTACATGAATCTCATGTAACCAAGACCTACCTAGAAGTATATTATATGATAACTCAAGATCAAGTACATGGAAAAGTGTATCATGGATTAAAGGTACAATGATAATTGGAAAACTAATGGTGCCTTGTGATTCTCTTTCTTGATTATCATAGGCTTTGATGGCTATTATTTCGAGCTGAAGATCTACCATTATGTATCCAAGAAGTTTGATGAGTTTTAAAGACACTATGTTGAGGCTAGATCAATTGTCTATAAGGACACATTTCACTTTATGTTATCTTATATAAAATTCTATGTATAATAGATTATTATGAAGTGGGCCAAGGGAAGATATATCACTTTGGTTGAAGGTAACTTTTTGGATTGGAGCTAAGTGTCCAACCAAAGCTTGAAATTTATCAGGGGATATGTCACTAGCAATAGTGGATTGGGTCAAAAACTCATTCAAGATGTTCTTTTGGATTATTGATGTCTATAAAAAATATAAAATATAAATGTGTGTTGGTGTCTTCTACAATTATTCCACAATATCAAACTTCTTGTCTTAGTCAGTAGTGAATGGTTTATTTTGAGGTTGAACGGTTGGTTAGATGATAAGTAAAGTGGTAGATGTTTATGGGCCTCGGATAGTAATCTTTGACATTTGAGTTATGATTGCACAATCAATATTAAATATTAGACCATTATTGCTAACCAATGTTGGAAATGGTGTGGGACCAGATAGGACAAGTCTCACTTGTTGGTGCACTTGCATGTGGTCACATGGTAAGAATGAGTTGTTAATATAAGGTCCAAAAGGGGAAGTCCTAGTTTTCCTATATGTATTACTAGGTCAAAGAAGGATTATCCATGTCATTTGACTTAATATTATTTTTTAGCAATGGTCTAGGCTAATTAGTGTTTGGACTAGGATTAATGGAGATGGTATTAATGTTACCCCTTACAATATGACCTACAACCCTATTGTAGTTATGTGTAACTACATGGTAGGTTTGTTGGTTTTTACCATTTTGACCTTAGTTTTGTCTATTATTCTATCATTATGGATTTTTCTACTAATTTTGTTGATTTTATTAATTAGGCCTTTGATTTTGATACTATTGATTTTGTTGTTGCACTAGCTATTGTTATTGTTGTTGCTAATTATTTTTTTGTTACTGATTGTTATGTCAGGGAATGGGGTTTTAATAAATCCCAAGAGTTTGATTAGAAGTGGAAGCACCATTATTCAATGTTATTTCTCCATTCTCTAACATATTCTCAATTAAATTCTTGATTTGGACACATCTTCATAGATTATACCCATTGACCCAATGATAGTCACAGAACTCATTTTTATGGTACTAATCAAGATAAAGAATGCCTTGAAGATAATGCTTTGGTATAGGATAACTAATCAGATTAGTGATATCAAGCTTGTGACATATAGATTCAATAGGTTTTCCTAGGTTACTATAGACATGATGTGTAGGCATGATTCTTCTAGGAGGAGGGGTTTACAATGGTAAAAGTTATTATATTTTTTGTGTAAGTTTTGGTTGGTGTGATTGCGACATTGGCTAGAGAGTTTTTTGGGTAGGATTAAGATAAAAATTTGGTGTAGATGATGTTTTCACCATTTGGACATGACAAGATTTGGTTACTATATTTCCCACAACATTCTTATTATGATTGAATTACTTTGATCTTTTTTTATTATTAGCATGTGCCAGTTGCAATGCTTGTGCTTGAATGGAATGTTGATGTTGGTCATTTCCCTGATTGGTACCTTGATTTTGATTAGTTTAATTAAGCTTGATGACTCCTTTATTGATGAGTACCTACTCAATCAACAAACCTTTATCAATGATCTCTTTGAATGTATGTGCACATTGTAGTTCTAGATGGTAAGTTATCTCACTATGCAAATATTTAGTAAACATAATGGATAATAGTTTATTTGGTAAATTATGGGTGAAATAGATTGAAAGGGCTCTCCATCACTATAAATAACTTACAAAACTCTCACCATCTTTTTTCTTTGCTTGCGTTAAGTCTATTAATGAAATCTCATGCTCAAGATTATAGGAAAAGTGTTTCACAAACTTATCAAAAAGATCATCAAAATCCATTACTAAATTTTTGGGCAACTTTTAAAACCACTATAAGGCTTCTCCAGCCAAGCTCCTTGGAAATAATAATAAAAGGTATATGTCTTTATATGCCACTGGTTGACATGCGACAAAGAATTTGGTCAAATGAGCCTTAGGGTCACTTTTCCCTTTGTATTTGTCAAATTTGGGTGGTTTATATCCTAGAGGAAATGGTATATATAAATATTATATTTTGAATGGATAGGAACACATGTCATCAAATTTGAACTTTTTATTCTACTTCCTAGACTGAATAGAAATAATTGCATCCTTCATCTGTTATAATTCTTGGGATAGGAAACTGGAAGGAACATTGGTTTAAGGGAGAATGTTGGTTTAGGTAAATGGTTGGGAGGTCACAAGTGGGACACTTTGACCAAGGTATGATAGAAATAACTTTTGGGGTATATTGGTTTGGTTGGGGAATGGACCAAGAATACGCATACATGGATTAGGATGTATTTAAAATTGCACATTTAACTACATGATATTTTACTTTGGGTTGGTGATAAAGGTTTGACTTGGAAGATTTTGTGGTTATGATGGAGGGATATAACTATACTGTGCATGCTATAGTTGAAAAGGGGCATGTTTTTGACTAAGCAAACCTTGATGTGGAGTGGGAACTTATGGACCAAGACACTGTCTCTGCATTTATGGCACATTTTGAACTAATGGTTGTCTAGTAGGTACTTGAGAAATGTGGGGACCTCCTTATTGTATGAATCCTTGTGAGGAAGTGAAAGTAGTTTATAGATTCAGGATTTATCACTGACCAATATTTGCACATTATTGCCTAGTCATTACTTGGTTTTAAATTGACATATTAGTCTATGATTGAAGAGGTATGTTCATCATTACCTAGTGAGGTGGAACACTAGTTACCCTTGATTGAGGTGGCAATGTATTTTTACTCTATTGTGTTGATACACTAGATTATATCTATAACTATGGAATAGTACTCATCACTTGTTGAGGAGGATTCATCACATTCTATCATTGAGGCATGACATTAACCATTGTTTGATTACCTAATCCTATAAATTGTATACTTGAGGAAGAAGTTAGTTGATGCTAGGGTGTAGAAACTCCTATTCTATGGTATGATGATCTACTCATGGGATTAACTATAGGCACATGTTGTTGTCTAATTTTTTGTGCATTAGTACCACTTTGATCAAGATTGGATGTTGTTTTCACATTGTCCACTATGTTTGGCTCACTATTTAGTGTAGAGGTTGAAGACACTTCTATAATAATGGGCATATTCATCAAATTATCTATCAAATTAGTTTGTATAAATGGATTGAAACTTAGATTCTTTTGTCCAATTAACTCTATCAACACTCATATTGAAAGAACTAGGTTAATAAGAGGCTTACTCACCATGTTCATTTAATTGAAATCATGTGCTAAATTTAGGTAGGTTTGATATGCTGTCTACATTTGGTTGAAGTGATCTTCCATTATGTTTTTGCCTCGATTGGATATATTAGGGTCTTGATACATTATTCGGATTAGAGCCGTAAGAGTGCTACAAGAAGCCTATTGATTGTAAATGATATTTTGAGGCACTCTTACTAGACTTAGTTAATTTTCATGAGGGAAGTCTGCTGAAAACTTGGCCCCTAACTCTATGGCTCTAGCCAAAATCTTGTCTTTTTTCTCTAACAAATGTCACTCAAATAAAAATGGATCATACATGGAATCTATATTAGTAGAATATGACTGTTGAAGAACTGGTTCATCCACTTTGGGTATTGTAGCTATGTATTACATAGATTGTTCTTTGGCTTATTCTGAATAAGATGGTGTGTTAACCAGATAGTTAGCCAATGGATCTTGGCTTTGTAACCTTGATTGATTATTATATGAGGGATAAGAATTCATCTCATAAGCAATATTATCTGCATAGGGGTCTTACACCATTTCTTCTTATGCAACTACATTACTAATCGATATATTGCACATGAGTCTACTACGAGTGTAGGAATACATGTTACGATCTATAGTCAATGTTTTACGATAAAAGGTCAAAGAGTTATACAAACTCTAAAAAGAAAAAAATCTAACAAAAATGATGCTCCCACTTGGTCTAGATTCGTCAAAAGGTTTATGAAACTATTTGTGAGGAAATAAGCTAGAGTAAAGTATCTAACATTTCACTATTCACATAAAGATAACCAAGTAAATGGACCAAAGATCAAAATTCCAAACTCTAAGGTCAAAGTGTTTCAAATTAGTCTAATCTAGGAATTTTGAAAGTTGCTAGGTCTTTTGGCCAAATACGGTGTCAAAATCTAGGCTCAAACAAGGGATGTGCTAGGACTCTTGGCCAAATGATATCAAAAGATATACTTTGAAAATAGATGAAAGTTTTAATCTAACATATTTTAAACACTTCTAACAAACACTAGGCATTTGATTATTGGTCATGATCTTCATCAACTAGGTATAAGGTATGAAACAAAAGGTACTTTAGTAATAGTTTATTTTATCACAAATAATGGTATAAAACTTGGTTCTTTTGATAAATAAGCTACACAAAAGTGAACATTATAACTGCACTTTAGACAAAGGATAAAAAAAGTGCACTTGGATTGGCCAACAAATATAGGAAAAAATTTAGAACTCTATGCAAGAGGGTGTATGAAACAATATTTGAAATGTTTTATATGGCATAACATTGCTATACTACATAAAAGGTGTGACAAAAAAAGTTTTTTTCAAAAACTCTCTAAGTCAAAGACAATTTCCCACAATTTTGATAGCATAACACTACTTTTCTTGACTCAAAATGTTTTGGTACATAGACTTAAAGTGCAAGTGTTTATCACAAAATGGCTTAAGTCTATTAAGTGATGACAATGATTGTGAGTCTTAAACAACCTTCAACCCAAATTGGAAATTAAACCTATGTTCCATCAATTTTAGTGAAAATGGTGAACCCACTTAAAAAATCAACCCTATGAAATTGTAAAGGTGCAATTCTAAATTTAGATTATAAGTGAAGGACTTAAACAACTTTGGTAGAGGTCTAGACTCAATTGGATAGAATAACTATGATAAAGTGGATGATATGACTCAAGTTTTTGATGAACTTTGAACAAGGCAAATTGATGTTCTTACGTGGGTAGCATAATGCCTCTTTATTCAAAGGAAAATTTGGACTATGTGTTTGGTTTGGATTTTTTGTTTACACCAAGTTTTGACTTCAAACAAAACTTCAAACTAGGACAAGACCAACTAATTACTCACTCTTAGATCATAAACTAACAATGTTGTTGTTGGGAAATAACGTAAGCACACAATTGATTACCAAATACAAGCAACTTACATGCAGAATTAAACTAGAATCACAAGTAACTAGAATTCAGAAATAACACAGAATATGAGAGACAATACACAACTTGTATTAAAAATCTTCCAAAAGGAAATACAACAAAGAAGATTGCCACAGTTCTTCTTCCTTACACACCTCTAGGGCTCCCACACCTCTAGGGCATAAACAGTAAATCTTCCCTCAAAGCTCTCTCTCTTACGGTCCCAACACACAACTCAAACACAGAGTTGGTATTCACCTCTAACCAGTCAATATCCACTACTGCCAGTACACCAGTGCTCCATGCACTCCACAAGTGCTCCACGCACTCTAAGTACACAAATTTACTTCAAGTAGATCTCCCCTGAATTGCAACAACCTGTAACCCAACATACCTTACTTATGGAAGGAACTCCCTTGCCTTCCTCTTTGCTCTCTATCTGAGTACACATTGTACTCCAAGTAGATCCCACCTGATCCTACTCACTATTGTGTTGCTCTCCTCCCTAATTTTACACACCTACAAATCAATCTGGTTCTGTACACCTACAAACTTGGATCATGCACACACATACACCTGCAGATCAATGGTCTTACTTACCATGTAGATCTCCTAATGTAGCCATGCACACCTGCTGACCAAGATCCTACACACTTGAAGAACCCTTCTGATTCTCCAAAACTAGCACCCACACTTGGCACTATTGTGGAACTAGGAGGAACACCCTTGCTCACCTCACACACAGAAGGAGCTAACTTTGCTCAACTCAAACTAGAACACTTTACAATACAGCCTATGAGTATCTTAAATATATCTCATGCAAACAATAATTGGACATCTAATTACAATAATTAGATCCATAGCTTCTAGTCTAAATTTGGCTCTTGACATGCAAACACTTGGTTCGTTAACTAACTACCTGTAAAACTTGCAGTTCTAAATTGCACAGGTGACCGACGTTGGTCCCTGTCTGCCTGGAGGTGACCGATGCCAGCCAATCCCTGACCAACGTCAGTTGCTTCTCTTCACTAATCTGACTGACATCGGCTAATCAGACCGATGCCAGTTGCTCTACAACTCAGCAACCTTCAGCAACCTCCTCCCCTATTTGCATCAGTGAAGCTTTTAGCTCCACAACCTAACAATCTCCCACTTGGAGATAAACAACTGCACTATACCTATACTTGTACCCCATCTAATCTATTTCCTAGCTTGTATCCCTCTTCAAGATCAATCCTGAAGACCACCCACCACATAACCTGTGGTGCACCTCCTATCATCCGAGTAACCTACCACATCCAAACCTACAAACCCATGTAGTGAAGTCCTGACCCTGCATAGCATGAAACCCTGCTGCTGGTCCCTCTCAAATACCTGAGAACTCACTTCCCCAAATTGGCTCCTAACTCTCTGACAGCACCCACTGCTTGGGAAAACTCAAGTCTATACTAGACCTCATGTGATTTTGGACACTAAACTGTCCAACCCTTGGTGTGATCCGGTTCTACATCTTGCGCATTGAACCTTGCTAATACCTGATTCACATCAACTCCCACTAGAGACAAAATCAACCTATGATCTTCCATGTCTCCCATGCCAAAGAATTTCACTGCTCCAAATTCCTCATGACATGCCACTAAACTAACCTTACCCTTAGCTCAACAAAACCTTGTATGTACAAACCTGCTAGCTAACATACCATCCACATATAGTAACAAGATAATGTCATGATTCATCATCCACCTGGTAAGACAAACACAATGGTTACACTGACATTGACTAAAGCCCTGCTTTGTCATCTACCTGTCAAAACCTGTACCACTGTCCTGCAGCTTCCTCAAGACCATATGACCTGGCCTTCCATCTCATGTGTCTATTCTCTCTATTCTTTAACTAAGGTATCCATTCATCTCTATGCTTTCATACCAGCTGGCAACCCTACCAAATCTCCTACTTGGTTCTGCCCTCTCATCATGCCATGCTCCCATTGTTTCTTGGATCCTTCCTACTCTGTAGTAAGCAATGAGTATAAAGAAGAGGAACAATGAATTTGAGGCTTACTTACCACCTTCAGTCCTCCATATGGGCATTTGAGACTCCTTGACAGCTTGCTGTCTGCCCAAAATCTGTTATAGTGACTGACCTCAGTCACTACACAGTCTGCATCTGATCGACGTTAGTTTCTATGCACCTGTCTTGACTACCAACTCTGCCAACGTCAGTGTCTATATTGCCAATGTCGGTCCTCTTGACTGATGTCGGTCTTACCTATTACCGACATCGGTCCTCCTGATCGACGTCAGTCTTACCCTACCTGACATCATCGGCTTCGGTCTACACATGACCGACATCGGCACCTATCTATTCGATGATGGTTCCCCTTGACCGATGCCAGTACCTGTGTTCACCTATGAGTGATGACTTCTTACCCATGAGCTCCTTTGAATCAAAACCCATGTCCAAACTGCCTTGCTCAAAAGTATCCAGCCCCATCCACTGGTCTCTGTCCGTCATCTCCTCCAAGAACACCAAGGCTTTCTAGTTCTTAAGTCTATCAAACACATCTATCTTCTACTTAAGAACATGCATCTCCTTCTTGCTCATGTGACCAAGCCTACAAAGCCATGTCTTCACAACAGAAGAAGAATCAGTAATAGAAGCAAGTAGATAAAAAGTACCTACTTTCTTACCACCAGCTAATTCAAGTGTATACACTGTGAGAGTTCTTGTGCATCTCCCATCACCCAACTTTCCTAAATAAATTATCCTTATCTTCAAGACCGAGACCTGCATGACCTCCTTCAATACCCATATGTTGGCCGCCTATAATTTCAGCTTCACTTCCCCTTTGCCAATTCTTTGATAAGGCTCACCAACTCCTCTCCTTGGG
Organism: Torreya grandis; assembly: GCA_037957365.1. Taxonomy (NCBI): domain Eukaryota; kingdom Viridiplantae; phylum Streptophyta; class Pinopsida; order Cupressales; family Taxaceae; genus Torreya; species Torreya grandis. The sequence continues at coordinate 294,126 of JARHVA010001802.1, forward strand.
GCTGCATGGAAAGAGGCAACAGAATCTATTAACCAAGATTCAACTTTATCCAAGAAACATCCTAGAGCATCCTGTGCAACAACACTTGCAACATCTGATTCTTCAGTTCCTTCATTTTGATCTTCCACAAACCAACAATTTTCTTTTCCCTGCTCTTTCTTTTCATAAGACCGTAATTGACCATTCGTGCTTTTCAATTCCTCCATTCTTAGCTTACTTTCTTCTGCCATTGCTCTACTCCCACTCAATCAAAAACCCCTGAGAGTGACCTGTAACCAAACACAAAACCTACTCCCTACAACCTTGGCTCTGATACCACTTGTTGGGAAATAACGGAAGCACACAATTGATTACCAAATACAAGCAACTTACATGAGGAATTAAATCAGAATCACAAGTAACTAGAATTCAAAAATAACACAAAATATGAGAGATAATACACAACTTGTATTAAAACTCTTCCAGAAGGAAATACAACAAAGAAGATTGCCACAGTTCTTCTTCCTTACACACATTTAGGGCTCCCACACCTCTAGGGCATAAATAGTAAATCTTCCCTCAAATCTCTCTCTCTCTCTTACGGTCCCAACACACAACTCAAACACAGAGTTGGTGTTCACCTCCAACCAGTCAGTATCCACTACTGTTAGTACACAAGTGCTCCACACACTCCAAGTACACAAACGTACTTCAAGTAGATCTTCCCTGAACTGTAACAATCTGTAACCCAACAGACCTTACTTATGGAAGGAACTCCCTTGCCTTCTTCTTTGCTCTCTATCTGAGTACACACTGTAATCCAAGTAGATCCCACCTGATCCTACTCCCTGTTGTGTTGTTGTCCTCCCTGATCTTACACACCTACAAATCAATCTGGTTTTGCACACCTGCAAACTTGGATCATGCACACACATACACCTGCAGATCAATGATCTTACTTACCATGTAGATCTCCTAACGTAGCCATGCACACCTGCTGACCAAGATCCTACAAACTTGAAGAACCCTTCTAATTCTCCAAAACTAGCACCCACACTTGGCACTACTGTGGAACTAGGAGGAACACCCTTGCTCACCTCACACACAGAAGGAGCTAACTTTGCTCAACTCAAACTAGAAAACTTTACAATACAACGTATGAGTCTCTTAAATAGATCTCATGCAAACAATAATTAGACATCTAATTATTGTTTGCATGAGATCTATTTAAGAGACTCATAGGCTGTATTGTAAAGTGTTCTAGTTTGAGTTGAGCAAAGTTAGCTCCTTCTGTGTGTGAGGTGAGCAAGGGTGTTCCTCCTAGTTCCATAGCAGTGCCAAGTGTGGATGCTAATTTTGGAGAATCAGAAGGGTTCTTCAAGTGTGTAGGATCTTGGTCAGTAGGTGTGCATGGCTACGTTAGGAGATCTACATGGTAAGTAAGATCATTGATCTGTAGGTGTATGTGTGTGCATGATCCAAGTTTGCAGGTGTACAAAATGAGATTGATTTGCAGGTGTGCAAGATCAGGGAGGATAGTAACACAACAGGGAGTAGGATCAGGTGGGATCTACTTGGAGTACAGTGTGTACTCAGATAGAGATCAAAGAGGAAGGCAAGGGAGTTCATTCCATAAGTAAGGTCTATTGGGTTGCAGGTTGTTGAAGTTTAGGAGAGATCTACTTGAAGTACATTTGTGTACTTGGAGTGCATGGAGCACTTGTGAAGTGTGTGGAGTACTAGTGTACTAGCAGTAGTGGATACTGACTGGTTGGAGGTGAACACCAACTCTGTGTTTGAGTTGTGTGTTGGGACCATAAGAGAGAGAGCTTTGAGGGAAGATTTACTGTTTATGCCCTAGAGGTGTGGGATCCCTAGAGGTGTGTAAGGAAGAAGAACTGTGGCAATCTTCTTTGTTGTATTTCCTTTTGGAAGAGTTTTAATACAAGTTGTGTATTGTCTCTCATATTCTGTGTTATTTCTGAATTCTAGTTACTTGTGATTCTAGTTTAATTTTGCATGTAAGTTGCTTGTATTTGGTAATCAATTGTGTGCTTCCATTATTTGGTATTTTTAGAATCCATCAATATATGTCATTTGAGAGGATTTTAAGTGTTCATCCAAAAGTAAATGCACATTATATAGTAGGGTTTTTACATCCTTTCTTCTCTCATATGATAATACTATGACATGGACCTTAAGGTGCACATTACACCAACAATACTTCCATGGCAAGTGGGGATTTATCTAAGATCTAACAATTTTATAAATGATCTAGGGGAACCAATTACATAATGACTTTCATGCCAAATAATGTAAAATAAAATCATAGATTTTGGGTCCATATCACTTGGCTTGTTGTAAAAAGGTCTAGTCCTTTTTGTAAACACTACATCTTACTATTCATTCAATGTAGTGCAATGTCCAAAGTGCCACTACGTCCTGTGTACAAGTCCAAAGGAGCCAAATGAATTTAATGTCATAAGGTGAAACCTCGAGTCAAAGCTTCAATAAAGAAATTGTGGGAGGTGATGAAGTCCCCCTTGCAAACCAAGTTTACATAAAAATAAAGAAAGCATAAAAGTAGAAAGACTTTAGGGTCATTTTCAAGGTCACCCAATCTTTGATGAGTTTTTGGGAGTGCTTTAGATGACTTTATTTATAGTCCTTGGACTAGGATACTTGTAATAGGAATGGAATTTTTGATTCCAAGGGTTCCCTAAAGGGGACACATGGAAGAGCAATGCACAACATTCCTCTTTTTGCCAAACAAAATCTAATTAAATAACTATTTCAAACAAGATTTGACAAGTGTGTTCAATTTTAAGCCCAAATGAAAGATTTGGTGGTGTTCATTTGACCCCTTGGTCTTAGTTGCAAACTTTGAAAACATTCACCATAAACATTAAAAAAAAAATCCTTATTAAACACCAAAACAAGGTTCCTAATTGATTTTTAAGAATGCAAAAGTGATCTAAAACATGTTTTTAGCAAATGTCAAGCTTGGTCCTATAGAAAAAATGTTAGCATGTACTTTTATCTTTTAATCTCTTTTCGGGTTGAAATAATGAACTTTGGAAAAAGAGATCTTGGGTCTATGTTTTAATAAAAACATAGTGGTCGATGTCGGTTATATACAACCAACAATGGTTACATTGGCTAACCAATGTTAGTTATCTAACTAGAATCAATTATAAAAATGTGGCCGTCTAGATATATATCTAATTAATGTTAGTTTTGATAACTAATGTTGATTAAGCTATGCAATTGATGTCAGTCTTACTTACCAACACTAGTTACTGTGTAAAATTGTGGCAAACAAAAATGGCAAAATAAAGTTAAAAAATCAATTTATAAGAGTTTTAAGGGTCCAAATGAATATTTTAAAGTTACAAAATGATATTTTTAAGGTGTGAGATGCATCTTGTCCTACCATAAATGCCATTATGTGTTCTAGGAATTTGACTCAAAAAAGGATGGTTAGTATCATGTTAGTTCTAAAATGAAAATAAAATGAAAGAAACACATTAACTAGCATAACATCTCTAGGCCTAGACACTAGGGAGAGCTTAGTTTTAAAAAAAATGATAAACACAACTAAAAATTAAGGAATAAAACAAAATAATTCCTTCACCTTCCTTGGATGCTCCAAATTCCTTTGTAGTGGTGGCTTGCTCAACTTGTGCTCATGAAGTTCTTGGCAATGGAAGCTTGACTACCTCCATATCTCCTTTGGCTCATGGCTTGGCTTGGCTTGGAATCAATTTGGCATGGTAACACTAATTTCATGAAGATTTTGGAACCAATATTTCATTATAACTTTGCACTCTCAAGACTTAGAAATGATGTTCATAGCCTCTCTATTTATAGATTTTTTAGAATGTTTAAAATCAACTTGAACCATCCATCTCAAGATTCAGATGTGTGGTTGAGGATTTAATAAATTTTTAGAATTAAGTTTGTAATTATCCTCATAATTGAATTGGAATAAGGGGAAATTAAGAGGCATGGAAGGCATCATAGAAGGCATTGATGATGCATGGAGGGCATAAATCCTGATATTTGTGGCATATATGGCCTTGGGATGTCTTCCCAAGAAATGAGGTCACTTGATGATGTAGATATTCAATATTCATTTCTAAAAATAAGCATTCAACAATTTTATATGGAATTATTAATTATGCCTTGATTTGGGTTAATTAGCTCTTAAGCATGTTTAAGCACTTTGTGCATAAATTACTCAAATTGATTAGAATGCCTTGTTATTAGTCCAAAATTTGACTGGATTGAAATTGGAAGGTGATGTCAGATGTGTTGGAATAATTATCCCATTTAAGAAATTATTGATGATAAATAACAAAGGCATGCATCTTGTGCAAGAGATCTGATAGGAAAGAGTAATCTAGAGCACCTAGGTGTAAAATTGGCATTTTGACTCGAAATGATTTGATCAAAATTAGATGGCACATTAATTGCATTACCCCATTTAGGGATACCCTAGCCAAAATCAGCACTTGAATATGTTAGTTTCACATCATTTAATGTGTTTTAGTGTTTTTAGGCCAAATTGTGCATTTTGGGTAGAAATTGGCCAAAATCCTAGTTGGAGGTTATCGTTGGCTAGTTTTAGGTGTCTACAGAAAATAATTTCACTATAGTAAGGGAAGGTAAAGGAGTCATCACAAAACTACTCTTCCTTTGTTCAGTTAAAGAATCAAATAACCTATCCCTTGTAATAGCTATGCTCAAGACTTATACATGTGAAGTTATTGAAGTAAAAGGGACTTGATAAGTAAAATGTCCTATTGAAATATCCCTCCTATGTAGAGGATTGGATTCCCTTTAACTACCAGATTTATCCAGTTGTTCCTCTATATGCTCTGTTAAAGGAGGGGGAGGTTGATCCTATGGTTGAGAATCTTATGATTGAGATGGAGGCCATTTCTAACTCCATATATTTTGTGCCTCTTTTTTTATTGCCTTAAGTTTCTATTTCAAGGCATGGGCAAGTATCATATACATTGATTTATCTTTCATACTTATCCATAATTCTAAATCATCCAAGGCATTTGGGAATATCTGATCATGATCATATAGCTAGTTTTCATATGAGACATGCACCTTATTATTTTCTAAATTAGATTTGAGATATCCATTATTTTCCTCCTAGGGTCTTATTCCCTAAAAGGTGCAATATATAAGTTATACTATGTTCTAGATTTAACATCTTGAATAAAATGTGACCTGGTCACATATTGATGTTTTCAAATGTTGAAAAGAGTCTTAAATTAGGAGGCCAAATTCCTTTGACCTAATTCCTCATCAATGTTTTTAAATACTTGATATGTTTTTTCATATTTTGCTATAGTATCTAGAACATGATGTGGAAGTAGTAGAGGAGCAGTCATGGTGCCTTCTACTCGAATGATGGTTACATCTCAATATAACCAATAATCTCCCATTTAAATCAAACTCCTTGTAATATTTTATTATAATTTTAGCATTAGGTTCCCCTAAATTTATTGATATATATGAGGCTAGACCTCATTACATATACTTTTGATTTTCTTCCTATACCTATGAATAAACATGAAAGAAAAAATTCCCTAACCCTGTTTGCAAAGTATTCATTTGAGGAATGCCACTCCTAAACATAGGTCTTGTAAATAGTGGACATAAATACATCCATTAGGTAGGACATCATATATAAATTATCACCTACATGCCTCCATTTAAGATAGAGTATTTATGATTTTAACTATTCATTTATAATCTCCCCAAGTTTTATCAACTAGTTAAATGTCAAGAGTATATCTAATAATGGAACTGATTCAACCTAAACATATGAAATACTAAGGAAACCATATAATCTATTTAAAATTTCCATGGCTATTTCAATTCAAGTTTTTAATTTAATGATGCAATTGGAGGAGATAGGTTTCCTTGGATTCAAACTCTGACATTTTACAATCTATTACATTAAATTTCCATCTATTGTGTTATGCTCAAGCAAAACATTCGTCATAATTTGATCATAGGTAGTGTTTCTATTCAAATTTTGCTTTCTATATTCAAAGAAGAAATGAGAAACTAGAAGAAATGGTCAAGGCTAGAAGATACCTGATTGTAGTCATGCGCACCGAAATCAGACATTGGAAGGTTCTCCTCTTTGGCTGTGGAGGAATGACACCTGCGAAGAAAAGAGACTAAACACGAAAAAATGTTAGATGCAGAGATGGTGGGTTGTCAAGCAAATGCCTGATCCCAAAAGTACGAAAGACTTCCTAGCAGGATATCAACCCACTAATTTAAAATAGAATATTTGACAGAAATGGAAATAATGAAAAGACAGAATGAAAGTAAATAAAAAGATGAAAACACAAATGCATACCTGATATGCAGCAAACTATTCTGCACAGTCACCGGTGTCGGTCTCTATGCCAGCGTCGGTCAGGGGAAGGTGCCGATGTCGGTTAAGGTGCCGGCGTCAGTCGAGGTAATGACCGGTGTCAGTTGGGGCAACAGTTCTGGACAGAGTTTTGGCGAGTCTAGTTGGGTTTGGTCGAGTCGGGACAGGGTCTGGTCAAGTCTGGACAGGGTCTGGAGGTTTGCAAAAGGTCTATTGTTTTGTTTGGGGTTTGGGAGTGAAGTTTAAGTAGAGCTATAGACTGTGTATTTAGGGATGGTGGACAGAAGTGTAAAGGGAAGGAGTAAGGTCTCGGGTCTGTAGTATGAATAGAGTGATAGTAGTAATAAACAAATAATAACCAGAGAGAAACAAACACATAGAGCAAGATACTTACCTTTTATACGCTTGAAGATGAAGTGGGAGACGTGATTGTCATTGTTGTTGTGCTGCCAAATGACCGAAGTAGGATACCTATGCTAGAGAGAGCGAATGCAGATTGGTTGAATGCCGGAGTCGATTGATTGCCGAGTTCCTATTGAATGAATAAAAAATGAATTGGTTGGTCAAATGAAGAGGTTACGTATGAAGGCCAGGGACAGTTTGATAACCGATTGGGAAACTGATTGGGAACTGAATGGATAATAGGTAATAGAATAACGGTTCCTGTGTTCGGATCAAAAATGCAGTGCTAAGGAGAACTGACGTCGGTAGGACCGCCGACATCGGCCGATAAGTGACCGACGTCGGCGACATCGGTCGGGTGGCGACCGTGGTCGGCAGATGTAAAATGGGGGCAGAGACTAACTTTAGTCTTTTACTCATTTTGACAAGCTGCCAGGGTCAAGGCTAGTGGGAAAATGGTCGACAGGGGTTAAATAGGTGAGGGAGAATAAAACGGGGGATGACTAGGGGAGTCGACACAATTTTGGTGTCTACATTTGCCCCTTTTTGTCTTGTTGGTTGTTCTGGATGAACTGCAAGACAAAAATAGGAGTGATTGCCCCAGGTGAGGGATAAGGTTGATTTTGTCTTGTTGGTTGTTTGAATGAACTGCAAGACAAAAACAGGAGTGATTGCCCCAAGTGAGGGATAAGGTTGATTCCGTCTTGTTGGTTGTTCGAATGAACTGCAAGACAAAAATAGGAGTGATTGCCCCAAGTGAGGGATAAGGTTGATTCCGTCTTGTTGGTTGTTCGAATGAACTGCAAGACAAAAATAGGTAGTGGGTTGCCCTAATTATGGATAAGGTATTCCCCCTCAAAGCAGGAGTCGAGGGAAGGGAACTGGGAATCGGGTGCTGATTTGACAAAGAGTGGATGAAAAAGGGGTGAGGGTGAATGCTGCAAAAGTCGTTATTGTGCGCATACCACTGTACGAGATGGTTAGGTCAAAGTGTCACAGGTCAAGGGTCGAGGAGTGCCAAAATTGAAATAACCAGGTCCTAGCATTTAGTCATCTGCTGATCGGGTTATTCAATCAAAGCTGAAGCTCTAATGGGTCATCACGTTCTAGGTATCCCAGGCTCAGGAAGTGCTTCTAGAAACATGAAAAGGTCACAAGTAGTGTGGATCAACCGGCTTGCGATCCGTTACTTGTGAGGGTCCAAAAATAAGGTCTGCAAATAATTTTGCTAACCAGTCATGAGGTAGCATACATGCAAAAACAACCAAGGCAACATTGTCTTGGAAGTGGTTGAGGTCGGAGGAGATAGGCATGATCTCCAATGGTCAGTGGTCGAGGGGAGGAATGGACGAAAGGATGTGGCCGAGCTAACCTCAAAAGAGCCCATGTCAACTGAGTGCTGCCTACATAGCCCCTATGGAAGGGCCTTAGGCCAATGTAGTTCTCCCTAGAAGGGAGGAAGGGTTAAAGGGATGGCATTAGTCGTGGTCAAGGGCAAGGTTATGGTTAAAAGGAGGAAAGAAGGTTTGTCCATCAGAGAGACGAACAAATGAGGGTGGTCGAGCTAACCCCAAAAGACAGTCATGTCATCTGAGTGCTACCTACATAGCCCCGGTCATAGGGCCTCAGACCAATGTAGTTCAGATAAAGGGTCCGAGTAGTAGACAGGTGGTCAAAATGGTCGATAGATTGGTCTTGGTTATGATGAAATGATGAGGAGAAGAGATGTTGCAGCCTTTTCCAAATGGTGTATTCTGCAACATTGGTCAAGAGGTCTTTCATCCCTAGCAATATTCCATATTCGTGATGGATGTATGCTAAAAATGAATTGAGGTCTATTTATGCTTCAGCAAGTATTGGTTTATGCTGAACATAAATTACGGCTGGTCGATAGTTTCCATGTGTATTGGTGTCCATAGAAACTAGTGTGAATAGGCTATGGGAGTGGTCTGAAAAGAGAGTTAAGTTGAGTTGATTGACAAGTGATGAAGGTAAATGTGACCAAAGTGCAGAAGAAGTGAAAATCATATTGCTCTTTCATTGACAAGGACCAAAAAGATAGCATAGATAGGGGTTATGAAAACCCAGAGCCCCATTCATGCATGACGTCGTTGACCATAGTTATGTTAGAGCGGTAATCGAATCACTTTGACATTAAAGTGAGCTCGAAGTCCCTTGAGCAGGTGATAGGAGGAGGAAAAAGGGTAACCCATTTTAAGAGTAGAGATAACTTTGCCCCTTTTTATAGGAGACCTTGAGACAACTACAAGTCAAGTCCATGACTCATTTTTTTTTTTTTAAGGTGCAGACTGATCAATGCGGGAAGCCTGCATAGAGATGTCATTTGCTTGGTGGTCAGTTGTGAAGCTGATCAATGTGGGAAGCTTCTAAAATAGTGTTGTTTATTGCCAGATTAGTCATACCCATCCTTCGAGGGAGTGGTCTAGATTTTTGTTTAATATAAGGGCTTTTGAATAGCTGTCCTTCGAGGGAGCAGTCTATTAATTACAGCAATGATAGTACAGCTATCCTTCAAGGGAGCAGTCTGCCTTTTGATTTGATATTGATATAGTGACCATGGATATTGTGACATCTTGATTTGTTTTTACAGAAATGTGAGTCATGGACAAGATTATAGAAGGTCAAGGGCTCCCTTTTATTAGGACAAAGCATCCATATAGCATAAAAGGGTTATAGGAATTGTTAAGAGGAATAGGGTTGAAAGGAATTAGGATTAAGAGGATGGGGATTGCTCAAGGGACGAGCTCAAGTTAAGTGTCAAGTGGATGAGTAATCGACTAATAGTAGAACGGTCGCAGATGCAACGCATTAAGAGGCTCAGGTTCTGGGCATCCATCAAGAGAAGACAGACGATAAGTCCCTGATCCATACTTGTGCATGATAATAAAAGGTCTGAGCCAATTAGGAGCAAACTTGCCTCGTTTACTTCTTTCCAGATTGGTCAGGTGTTGATTGATGAGTGGATGTGAAGTTGGTTGATATGGTTGCTGATTGGTCGAGACTGGTTGAATGTTTGATCGAGAGTAGGGTTGATGGACACTTGATCGAGGTTTAGGATTAAAGGAGCGATTGATATTTGATTGAGACTGGGTTGAAAAATTGGTCGAGGTTTGGATGAAAGTTGAGTTCCCCCAGCGGCTAGGGAGAATGTTTGACGGATTGGTTAAGGTCGATTGAGGTTTAGTGATTAGATGGATTGTGTTGATGTCGAATAAGGGGGTTAAAGGCGGCAAAGGGACCCTAGTTTGGCGTGGAGATCCCGATTTAGGTGATGAGGTTTGAGAAACATGGGTTGGTGTTGATGATTTGTCGGAGGGGTGGTCAAGAGGATCCTTGATGAGAAGGGTATCCTTTTTTTGGTGTTGACGAATGACAGCTTTAAGAGAACAACAACGCTCAATGTCATGTCTCGGAGTATGATGATAGTGACAAAATTTAGAGTTGTCAAACCAAGATGGTCTTGATCCAAGAGTTGATGAGTGGGGTGGTGTTGAAGGTTTATTGATGATGTGGTCGAGAAGAAAGGTGTCATTTCCTAGACATTGGCGAATGGCAACCTTGAGGGCACAATAATGTTCAGTGTCATGCCCAAGTGCACAAATGCAAGTGTCGTCGAACCAGGGCGGTTTTGGTCTGAGAGATTGATATGGTCTAAGAGGTGGGAGATAGATGCGAGAGGACTGCAACAATTGCCGTAATAGCAAGGCATAAGAACCTGCTAATGGGTCTAGATGTTTCATTGCAGTGAGGGTTGATGACTTTAGTTTGAGAGGCGTAAGAGGCATAGGTCGATGGTTTGGAGGAGATATATGTCTGATGGGTTGAGAATGTAATGGAGGCGAGTCACCTCTGTGAAGTATGGGAGTAGGAAGCATCTTTATTAAAGTAGACAGATGTGGGCCCAAGATTGAAGGTAATGATGAAGGTGGGGCAAGAGGCCTCCAGTGTGGTTTAGTAGCCTTCTTTGGTTTGAGTTGAGGGCCACCATTGTGTGAGGCGAGATTAGATGTGAGGTGAACACCAACAGGTTTAATCTCTTTGGGCATGATGGACGCCTACGCAGGTTTGGACTTAGATGTGGACGATTCTTCTCTCGATGGAGAAGAGATTGAAGGTGTGGGCTCTTTAAGAGGAAAGAGCGTCGGAGTAGTCATGGCTTCTGTGTGTGGTTGAGGAGTCAAAAAGGTATGATTATCTATGGATGATAAGAAGGATGAAGGCGAGGCAGCTGGTGTTGATGTGGTCAAAGCGTCCTCCAATATGGGAGAAGTTGATGGAGGACAAGTAGGAGAAGAAAGTTCTTCACCATGTGGAAGAGGTATAGGGGAAGAAGGGTCTTCCACCTGTGAAAGAGGCTGGTCAGGGATAAGAGAAAAGATAGTGTCGATCGTGTGTATATCATGGTCTTGAGGGTCATTGATCATGGTTTGGACATTGTCTTGAGTAGGCGGGTGATTAGGAAAGGGTTGTTTGAAGATGCCGAGGTTTTGGTTTGGCGGTGCGTTTGGGTTGTCCAAGATAAGATCCCCCTTGTCTAGCATGTCCTGGATGATGTTTTTAAAAGTTTGACAATGATCCGTGTCATGGCCTTTGACACAGTGATAGTTGCAAAAGTGGTTCTCCCTGTACCATGCAGAGATAGGTATTGAGGGGTCGAATTGATGTGGTCGGATTGAAGGGAGATTGAGGACCCCCTGCTTGATGAGTTTATCCAAGACAGAGGCATATGACTCCCCAATTGGAGTGAATTAACGCTGTATGGATTGACGTTGAAAATGTTTATTGATGTAGTCTAATGTTGAAGATGATGATCGGTTGGTTATTGTTGAAGATGATGGTCTAAAGATGACAGTGTTTGCCGACCCCTTGGATTGAGAGTGGGTAGAAGAAGGTCTGGAAGAAGAATGGTCATTGGTTCTTGTGTTGGCGTTACGCAATTTGACCTTATCTTCTTCAATGGCACGGAGTTCAAGCATTCGGGCCATGGTGAAGGCCTCGTCGAAAGTGTGGAATGTTTGAACCCGCAAGGTGGACGAGATGTGACTGGCACATGCTCGGGAAAAGAGATCAATGAGCTCGGGTTGAGGTAAGGAGAAGGAGAGCTGGTTAATCAAGCCTCTCCAATGGGCGACAAAATTGACTATTGATTCGTCATCAAATTGCCTGATGGAGTAAAGGTCTGTGATCGAGACTTGTTTAGTGGTATTGATTGAGAAATGGTCAACGAATAATTGGGCGAGTTGAATGAATGAAAAGATAGAATGTCTGGCAAGAGAGCTATACCAGTCAAGGGCAGGGCCAGAAAGAGACATAGGAAACGTGCGTAGAAGTAATGCATCATCGTGGGCGATAAGGTAACAGGCATGTCCGAATGCCCGTAAGTGTTGTTGTGGGTCTTCCTTACTCTAAAAGCGAGTAAATTTAGGAAGCTCCCATTGGTTGGGGTATGGTCGGGTAGGGACAGAAGGATGGATGGGCTTGTTGTAAATCTGGTCATATAAAGAGACATTACTTGAACCAGAGATAGAAGCTTCGAGACTGGACATTTTATCCATCAGCATCTTGATGATGTCTGCTGACGGATTGGCAGACGGAGCACCCCCTAGGTTGTAAGGCGCTTGAAAGAGGCTAGAAGAGGCGTACGACGTAGTCAATTGTACCAGTAAGGGTGCAACGTACGGATGACTAATTGCAGGGGCAGAAGTAGAGGCTAAGGGTGGTTGGGTTATGAAGGTAGAAGGCATAGGCTGACCAGATACCACCAAAGGAGGTTGTGTGGCGGCATGGGCAAAAGAGGAGGTAGGCACTCCTACATATATGGGTGCAAGAGTGTGTGGGGTCGAGACAATCAAGTTTTGGTATGATGTAGAACTTGTTTGAATTGCATGTGGTTGAGGGGGTAATGAAACCCCGATGGAGGTCGGTCTAAAAATAGACGAGGAGGCCAATCTTTGCGTATTGGCTATGGTCGGGTTAACGGTTGAGGCAAAAGGCTGAGTCATAAAAGGTTGGGTGGTGAATGGTGTCGATGTCGTCGCTACGTCACCCGAGAGGTCTCGTGTTGGGTTTCTCGCGAGATAGTTTTGGAGGGCTGTGACATTGAGGTCCAAAAATTGTGCAAAATCTTGGTCCCCTTCTGGGATGATAGGCGTCTGGGTCGGGGATGATCTAATAGGAATTCTTTCGGTCTTTGAGTAGAACTCCATTATAGGATTGGTTATAGACGGGTTAGGCGAAAGCGATTGACGTCTAGCGTGGTCAAGAAGAGCCTTGGTTTGACTACTAGTCAGAACCATTCAAGGTAGGAAAGAACGTCCTCACAAGCTCAAACAAGCAGATAAGAACTTAAAAGATGAAGAACACAAGCAGATCCTAAAACCCTAGGAGTAAATTTTTAGGATTATAGTGGCTTATGCCTTAGAATGTGTGTAGAGGAAGATTGGCGTTGAGTCAGGTCCTAGAAGAAGCAGTCTATGGATGGTTTTGGGTTTTGTTATGGTGCTCAAGAAGTCTGTGTTAGGTTTCGTACAAGGCCTGGTGTTAAGGAGCAAGCTCCCCTCACTTCACGATTCCAGTGGTTAGCTAGTTTCGCTTAGCCAAAATATACTTCCCCTAGAGATTAGGCTCCACCAGAGAACGGAGTGGGCTTTCTCCTTGGTGATGAAATCCAAGTAAGATCGCCGGGACGGGTAAGGTATCCGCTGGGGGATGAAATCCTAGTCGGGCCTTGTCTCAGGTAAGTTATGATGTTTGTTTTGTGCAAGTGGTTTGGTCGTGTAACATCAAGTGGTCTAGATTAATTCAATATGCGGTTTAATTACTATGTGTGGTCTAAGAGATGCAAGCAAACAGAAATGAATGCAAAGTGTTTTAATGCCCAAGTCAAAATGTTTGTTCGTATGAAGATGAATGGAGAAAAAGTCAAAGAATATGAGTTTAGACTAGTCTAGAAGTGCAAGAAAGAAAAGAAAAGTTCTTTTTAGTCCTACTTATGATGTCATTAAGAAGAGACGAAAGAGGCAAAAAAGGAAGGAACCTAATGCACCTATATGAACAAAAGAAAGAAAGAACCCAAGGAAGGCCCTAGGGTCCCACCGGGTGTGCCAGAATGTTTCTATTCAAATTTTGCTTTCTATATTCAAAGAAGAAATGAGAAACTAGAAGAAATGGTCAAGGCTAGAAGATACCTGATTGTAGTTGTGCGCACTGAAATCAGACGTTGGAAGGTTCTCCTCTTTGGCTATGGAGGAATGACACCTGCGAAGAAAAGAGACTAAACACGAAAAAATGTTAGATGCAGAGACGGTGGGTTGTCAAGCAAATGCCTGATCCCAAAAGTATGAAAGACTTCCTAGAAGGATATCAACCCACTAATTTAAAATAGAATATTTGACAGAAATGGAAATAATGAAAAGACAGAATGAAAGTAAATAAAAAGATGAAAACACAAATACATACCTGATATGCAGCAAACTGTTCTGCACAGTCGCCGGTGTCGGTCTCTGTGCTGGCGTCGGTCAGGGGAAGGTGCCGATGTCGGTTAAGGTGTCGACGTCAGTTGGGGTAATGACCAGCGTCGGTTGGGGCAACAGTTTTGGACAAAGTTTTGGCGAGTCTGGTTGGGTCTGGTCGAGTTGGGATAGGGTCTGGTCGAGTCTGGACAGGGTCTGGAGGTTTGCAGAAGGTCTGTTGTTTTGTTTAGGGTTTGGGAGTGAAGTTTAAGTAAAGCTATAGACTGTGTATTCAGGGATGGTGGATAGAAGTGTAAAGGGAAGGAGTAAGGTCTTGAGTCTGTAGTCTGAATAGAGTGATAGTAGTAATAAAAAAATAATAACCAGAGAGAAACAAACACACAGAGCAAGATACTTACCTATTATACGCTTGAAGATGAAGTGGGAGACGTGATTGTCATTGTCACTATGCTGTCGGATGACCGAAGTAGGATACCTGTGCTGGAGAGAGCGAATGCAGATTGGTTGAATGCCAGAGTCGATTGATTGCTGAGTTCCTATTGAATGAATAAAAAATGAATTGGTTGGTCGAATGAAGAGGTTATGGATGAAGGCCAGGGACGGTTCGATAACCGATCAGGAAACCGATTGGGAACCAAATGGATAACAGGTAATGGAATAACGGTTCCTGCGTTTGGATCAAAAACACAGTGATAAGGAGAACCGACGTCTGCAGGACCGCCGACATCGGCCGATAAGTGACCGACGTCGGTGACGTCGGTCGGGTGGCGACCGTGGTCAGCAGATGTAAAATGGGGGCAGAGACTAGCTTTAGTCTTTTGCTCATTTTGACAAGCTGCCAGGGTCAAGGCTAGTGGGAAAATGGTCGACAGGGGTTAAATAGGCGAGGGAGAATAAAACGAGGGATGACCAGGGGAGTCGACATGATTTCGGTGTCTACAGGTAGTCTTAGGATATGGAATCCTAAAATATCTCTCATATTCCTTATCCATGTAGAGATGAAATCCAAAGTGAGTTAGATCAAACATTAGTAAAAAAAATCAATAAATGTATAAGACCACAATTAACTAAGCCAACTCCTTTAATGAGGTTTGCAAATGATAATTAAGAGACATTGAAATAAATTATATTCATTAAACCTTCCCAAGAGCACCCCACCATTCAACTGTGGCTCAAAACATGATTTTCCCTTGATTTAGTACTCAAGTCTTTTTCAATGATGAGTGGTTTGATCCTCTATCATATCAAGTGCGCCAATGAAACTAGGCTTATGATATTTAATCAATGTTATGCTTATAGTGAAGCTATTATATTGTAAATTAAGTATAATAACACTATACAAAGATGAATTGTGGAGAAAATTATACAAAATAGTTTTACATAAATGAAACTTAAAAATGGTGGTCTTAGTCCTCCCATTTCTAGATTTTTGGAATTGATCAGAATCAACCATAACCATCTATTTTGAAATCAAGATGTGTGACTATTAATTAATCCAATTTTGGAAAATTAATCTATAAATACCCTCATAAATATTTGGAAGGAAGGGGCATTAAAGAGGTAATGGAGGCCTTCAAACTTGATATTTATTGCATTTATGGATTATAAATATCACCCAAAAAATGATGTCACTTGATGATGTAGATATTAGAAATCAATTTCCAATTAAGAAATATTCAATAACTTCCATGGATTTTCCACTTAATCCCTTAATTTGGATTAGTTTGCCTAAATGAGATTAATCAAATTTTATGTAATTCTTTAGAAATTGGTTGCACACTATTAATCAAACTAGTCAAAATATCATATTATTGGGTTGTAATTTGACTGGAGTGGAATTGGAAGTTGTCAATTGTGTATAGACCAATAAACCATTTAAGACAATGTCGACATGAAATAACACATGCATGTTTCATTTACCTTTGAATTAGAAGAATTTAGTGGTTCAGAATGTCAAATTACATTTTCATCATTTTGACTTGAAATGACTTAAGAAAAATTAATAATCACATAAAGTGAATTACCCCATTTAGGTATACACTAGCCTAAATCAACACCTGTATATGATAATATCAAACCATTTAGCATGTTTTAAGTGATTTTGGCTCAAATTGTGTGTTTGAGTAAAATTAACAATTTCAACATAATAGTGTTAGGAATTTTATGTTTGCATTTTTCCCCTATTTTAGAAGTCATGGAGAGACATTCAATTTAAGAAACATATTTTCAAATAAACTATTTTTCAAGAATAATTCAAAAGGAAATGACACACGATGCCCTTCCAAGAGGACATATGAAGATGAAAGAGAGGAATAGACTCTTGAAAGGAGAGAAAAAGTGATATTAACCCATGGATAATATTAATCCATATTGAGATAATGCTTGCATGCATTGATTCTCAATTATCAAAATATAATTAGAATATAATGGCCCCCAAGGTGGGGGAAGTGGGAAGGATACGATCCAAAAACATAAGAAACACACTTTAAACACATCTAAAACAAGGTGCAATATTCACTCTTAAGTAATGATCAATCGTGAGACAAGTTTCACACCTTGAAATTGTTAGAATGAGGGCAAAAGTCCACAAAGCTTGGAATTAGAAAAAATAGGAGAACATTTCTCTAGACAAAGGAAATAATAATGGTGCCCTAGTAGATCACGATTTGATCAGTTGATAAATAAATTTTGCCTTAGTAGGGATGATTTTGATCACTAATAATTAATTTTACCCCAATAGGGATAATTTTATTTTATGAGTGGTCTAAATATTGCACCCATATAGGGAAACTTTTTAAGCATAACTTAAGGATATAACCTAATGCATAGATTAAATATGAGTGGGGTGAAAATGTAGATGTGATGGTCTAATGATTCAAAGAAGCCACAAATATCTAGGCATACAAGGATACACAAAGAGATGAAAGAGATGAATAGAAGAGTAAAAGGATGGCTAAGCTAACCTGAGATATGTCATGCATCCAAGCACTACCTACATAATCCAGATGGACCTCAAGTCAATGTAGTTCACCCAAAAGTGGGATAAAATGGAATGAGGAATGAAGAAGAGAATAAAAATGGATGACTATTTGATTAGACTCATAATGTATGCCAAAAGATGCATGTCTTGCATGTAAGCCATTGGTATCTAGTTTCATTGGTGCACATGAGACCTGATCTTCAGAGTTGCATTAACTTTTTGACTTGGATCCAAATCACATGGTACTTACTCTAGCAAAATTAAATTATGCATCATAAGTATGAATAACATAGAATGACATTACATTTCAATTTTGATGAGTCAGTTCAAATGTGAATATTTCAAACTAAGGATAATGATAATAACTACCAACACTAAAGTTATAACTATTTAAATTTAAACAAAAACAAATAAAAACAACACATAAATGTACCTAACTTAAAATTGAGATATGAATAATCAATATTTAAATATGAATAATAAATTATAAAAGCAAAACAAGAACAATGTAATAAATAACATGAAATCAAAATATGAATAATCAAGATTCATATGTATTATCAAGATGTACTTAGAAAACAAAACAAAAGAACAAGATAACAAATTAACATAAGATACCAAAACAATAAAACACCAAAAAGAAATAATAAAATAACAAAACAAACAAAATAAATGGGGAGACAAGAAATTAATCAAAACAATAATTAAATAAACACACATAAAGAAGAGTTAGTCACAATGTTAATGCAAGTAAAAAATAATTGTTCATGCACATTTATTAGAGACATTACTTTCTAAAAAAATGTAACAAGAAAAAATGATACAAAGTTTCCTATAAGTGATAGCGAGATAATAGGACAACAAAATGGAGGGAAAGGAAGAAAAGGAAGGGATGGTCGAACTGACTTTAGATGTACGAGATAAGTGGATGTTGCCTACATAGTCCTATGGATGCTAGATCCAACATGAACTTTAGGCTAAATGTAGTTCTCCTAGGAAATGGGATAGAAGAAAATTGATGATAAGAAAACATGATTAATTTTATAGAGGAAATAAGGAAAATGGGATTGTAAAATGACGAGAGTGTTCAAATTAGTTACTTGCAAAATGGCAAGAGTGTGAAGGTTAGAATAAATAAAAGTGCAAAAAAATGTTATTATTTGTTTTGTTGATCATTTTATAATATTTTTATGTTTTTGGGAATAGTTAATATAAATAAAATATTAACAATATATCTAGGGAACTACCTAGTTGAAGAAATTCACGTTCACAAGTAAGAGCTCAAATAATAAATAAATCAATTGTAATGGTCTATGCTCATAAATTAGTGAGAATGAGATCTTGCTAAGTAAATAATGCCTACCAAATAGGATAAAAATAATAATAGAATAATATGTAGTATGAGATGAATCTGAAGAACCATTCAACATGCAAAAAACATGTGTTGATGTATTCATGTTCACTTTTTTGTAAAAAGGAACTATAAAATATTGTCCACACTGAACTGATTTGTAGAACTAGTGTTGAGTGTATTTAAAATACCTATGAGTCATAGATAGGATAATAATTGGGAAAGGGATACAAATTGTCCACATTACAATGGCCCAGGGTATGAAAAGATTATGGTTCTAAAAAAAATGGCCCAGAATGAATACGGTCCAAAAGAGTTTGGTCCAGGGTGGGATAAAAAGAATCAAGTTAGAATATAAATGGTCCACAGTGCCAATGGTCCCCAATGTCAGGGAAACCACGAACAATAAACATGCTCTAATCCCTACTAATTTAGGATCTTGCTCTACCAATTAGAACACATGTGATTACTTCTTGTATTAGCAACTAAACACGGAATTATACCAGAATCAATAAGTAACTAAAAATATGAAACAACACAGGAATATGAGAGACAATACACAATTGTATTAATAATCACACAGAAGAATATAAAATAAGGAAGATGCCACTTCTTCCTCCACCTCAAAGGTTCACCACACCTCAAGACCTTCTTCCCTCTCTCTCTCGGTCCCAACAATCAACTCCAACATAGAATTGATGTTCACCTCTCCAACCAGTCAGTAACACGTTGCCAGTTCACCAAGTACACAACCGTACTCCAAGTAGATCTCCTATTCTCTGCTGCTACCTGCAAATCACTAGACCTTACTCACCATGTAGATGTCTCTACACCCCTGAAGAACCCTTTTCCTTGCCTCACCAAGTCCTTATGATTCTTCAACCAGTACCCCGGTGGATCAGCTCCTTGACCTTGCAGACCTTGCAACTCTCCCTAATCATACACACTCAGCACCCCTTTGGAACTAGGAGGAGCTACACTAGCTCTCTCTAAAAGCTCTATGGCTTTCTAGCACACATTTTTACAATACAATCATGAGTCCATATATAGATCTCATCCAAACAATAATTAGACAATAATACAATAATTAAATCCGTAGCTCTCAGTCTAAAAATAGCTCTAAACATGCAAACACTTGGTTCGTCAACCAAATGCCCATAACATACTCACAGCTCGAACCACAGGTGATCGACGTCGGTCCCTGTCTGCCTGGGGGTGTCGACGCCAGCTGATACATGACCGACATCAGTTGCCATCTTGTCTCCCTCTTGCCATCGTCGGTTGTCTTGACCGATGCCGGTGTCTGTGACACTCTGTAACTCTTCTGCAACCTCCATAACTTCTCCTATTTGCATCCTGGTGAAGCTTTTAGCTCCACAACCTAATAATCTCCCACTTGGAGATAAATAGTTACACCTATACCTGTATCTATAGCCCATCTAATCTGTTTCCTAGCTTGTATCCCTCTTCAAGATCCATCTTGAAGACCAACCACCACACAACTGTGATGTTATACCTGTCATTCAAGTAACCTGCCACATCCGAACCTACACATCCATGTAGTGAAGAACTTGACCCTGCATAACAAGAATCCCTACTACTAGTCCCACTGAACTACCCTCCAGTAATCCTTCCCCGAATTGGCTCCATACTTTCTGACAACCCCCACTGATTGGGAAAACTCAGGTCTACAATAGACTTCATGTGATTTCAAACCCTGTTTCAAGCTAAGCTTGAACTGTCTAGCCATTGGTGTGCTTACCAATTCTGCATCCTGCATAATGAACCTTGCCAACACCATCTTCACATCAGCTCCCACTGAAGATAAAATCTCCATGTCTCTTATGCCAAAGAATTTCGTTGCTCTAAATTCTCCATGACACGCCTCTAAACTAACCTTACCTTTTAGCTTAGCAAATCCCTGTATGTACAAAACCTAGTAGCAAACCATCCACATACAGTAACTGGATAATGTCACGACTCATCATCCACTTGGTAAGAACAAAACCATAATAGTTACACTGACATTGACTAAAGCCATGCTTAGTCATCCACCTGTCAAAACCTGTACCATTGTCCTGCAGCTTCTTCAAGACCTTATGCCTTGGCCTTCCGTCTCTTGTATCCATCCACTCTCTTCTTTAAAATGGGAATCCATCCGTCTCTTAGTGCTTTCTTACAGCTGACAACTCTACCAAAAAATACCTGTTTGGTTCTTCTCCAAGGACTCACACTCCTCATCTATGCCAATCTCCCACTGTATCTGGACTCTACCTGCATTGCCTCTTCACATCTTCCTGGTTCTTGACCATCAGTAAGCAATATAAAGAAGGTGAACAATGAATATGAGGTTCACTTACCCTTTCTGACCTCCACATGAGCATTTAAGACTTGTTGTCTGCCCAATATCCGTTCCAGTGACCGATCTCAGCCATCTCCCAGTCTGCTCCCGACCGATGTCGATTCCCTGCACTGACCCTGACTACCGACGTCATTTCCCTGGACGACGCTGGTATCCTTTCTATCGACATTGATTTCTTCATGACCGACGTCGGTCTTCCTATTGCTGACATTAGTTACTGTGTGACTGACGCCGGTACCTGTGTTCATCTGTGAGTGATAACTTTTTACCCGCGAGCTCTCCATGGATCAAAATCCTAGTCAAATCAACCCTGCTCTGCTCAGAATAATTCAGTTCCCTCACCTGATCTCTATCTGTCATCTCCTCCATGAACACCAAGGCTTTCCAGTTCTTTAGCTTGTCAAAAACATCTATCTTCCGCTTCAAAACTAGCATTCTCCTTCTACATATGTAACCAAGCCTACAAAGCCACATCTCTGTAACAGAAGGTGAATCAGTAATATAAGTAGATAGATAAAGGATACCTACTTTCTTACCACCATCTAATTCAAGTGTATCCATTGTGAGAGTTACAGTACATCTCCCATCACCCAATTTCCTGAAGAAATTAGACTCATCTCCAAGACTGGTACCTGCATGACTTCCTTCAACCACTGTGTGTCGTCCATCTGCAATTTCAGCTTCACTTCCCCTTTGCCAATTCTTTGGCAAGGCTCACCAGCTTCTCTCCTTGGGGCTGCATGGAAAGAGGCAACATAATCTGTTATCCAAGATTCAACTTCATCCAAGAAACCTCCCAAAGCATCCTGTGCAACAACACCTGCAACATCTGCATCTTCAGTTCCTTCATGTTGATCTGCTACCAACCAACAATATCTTTTTCCCTGCTCTTTCTTTCCATCAATCAGACCATTCGTGCTATTCAGTTTCTCCATTCATAGCTTACTTCCTTCTACCATTGCTATACTCCCACTCAATCAGAAACCCCTGTGAGTAACCTGTAATCAACAAACACTACCAGATCTGAAACCACCTGTTAGTAACCCAACCAAAAGCTTTGATACCACGTGTCAGGGAAACCACGAACAATAAACATGCTCTAATCCCTACTGAGTCAAGATCTTGCTTTACCAATTAGAACACATGTGATTACTTCTTGTATTATCAACTAAACACAGAATTATACCAGAATCAATAAGTAACTAGAAATATGAAACAACACAGGAATATGAGAGACAATACACAATTGTATTAATAATCACACAGAAGAATATACAATAAGGAAGATGCCACTTCTTCCTCCACCTCAAAGGTTCGCCACACCTCAAGACCTTCTTCCCTCTCTCTCTCGGTCCCAACAATCAACTCCAACATAGAATTAATGTTCACCTCTCCAACCAGTCAGTAACACGCTGCCAGTTCACTAAGTACACAACTATACTCCAAGTAGATCTCCTGCTCTCTGCTGCTACCTGCAAATCACTAGACCTTACTCACCATGTAGATGTCTCTACACCCCTGAAGAACCCTTGTCCTTGCCTCACCAAGTCCTTATGATTCTTCAACCAGTACCCTGATGGATCAGCTCCTTGACCTTGCAGACCTTACAACTCTCCCTAATCATACACACTCAGCACCCCTTTGGAACTAGGAGGAGCTACACTAGCTCTCTCTAAAAGCTCTATGGCTTTCTATCACACATTTACAATACAATCATGAGTCCATATATATATCTCATCCAAACAATAATTAGACAATAATACAATAATTAAATCTGCAGCTCTCAGTCTAAAAATAGCTCTAAACATGCAAACACTTGGTTCGTCAACCAACTGCCCGTAACATACTCGCAGCTCGAACCACAGGTGACCGACGTCGGTCCCTGTCTGCCTGGGAGTGCCGACACCGGCCAATACATGACCGACGTCGGTTGCCATCTTGTCTCCCCCCTACCATCGTCAGTTGTCCTGATCGATGCCAGTGTCTGTGACACTCTGCAACTCTTTTGCAACCTCCATAACTTCTCATGTTTGCATCCTGGTGAAGCTTTTAGCTCCACAACCTAGCACCCAATGTTTCAACCATCTAGTCATAAAAGAATATGGTTCTCATGAGAATAGTCTAATGTAGGTCAAGACATAAATAATATGATCTAAGATGGATAGTCTAGGATATAATAACTAGATAAAATGACTTCAACACAAATTACCCCCATCTAAGGGGTCTTGTAAACAATGGTTCAAAATCTATCAAGTGTAGAACCACTTGAGATGTATAATTTTAATTGGCTCTATAATTTCTTTGCAACTTGGAGTAGCTAGCTAGTATGCCCCTAATCCATAGTTTTCTATGATAACATAGGGTCCAAGCCAATTGGATTGAAATTTACCCTTTTTCTTGCATTCAACATTTATGTTTTCATGATTCTCTTTCAAGACCAATCACCAATCTCAAACTCTCAAGGGAGAATACACTTGTTATAACTTCTCCACAATCTATTTTGATAGGCTTTCAAGTTATCTAGGGCATCTAAATTCTTACCATCAAGGATTTCTATTTCTTGCAACCTAGAGACTCTATAATATTCATCTTCAATATTCTCTAAAGATACTTGTAGTGAAGGTAGATTGATCTCAGCTAGGATAATAGCTTATATGCCATAAATAAGGGAGTATGGAGTGGCTCCTATGGGGTTCAATTATTGGTATGATAAGCCCAAAGGAAAAGAAAAGTTTACAAGTGTCAATTACAGCCAACATCATTGAAAATCTTCTTTAATATGGAAACAATGGTTTTGTTTGATGCCTTAGATTTTCCATTTATTTTCAAGTTATGTGGTGTGGATTTCTTGTGCTTGATTTTAAATGTTGCATAAATATCTTTGACTTATCTATTTATAAATGATCTACCATTATTGGATATGATTTGAGCTAAGATGCCATATTGATAGATGATATGGTAATGTATAAACTTGGAGATATAATTACCAGTGATGTAAGTGAGATTAATCCCATCAATCCACTTATTAAAATACTCAATAGTAGTGAGAATATGTTTATGGTCATCTAAAGATGTTGGGTTACTTTTATCAATGAGATCGAGGCCCCATATAGATAATGGCCATGATGTAGTGATCATTTATAGTGGCAAGGAAGGTGCATGTATCAAAATTTCATGTTGTTTACAAGGAACACACTTCCTAACATAATTAAAAGCATTTATCTCCATTTTAGGCCAATAATAACATGTTTTAAAGAGCTTTTTATCTAAGACTACATCATTGGTGTGGGCCCGACACATTCCTTCATGAACCTCCTTAAGCATTAACTTGGATTATCCCAAAGATAAATAATGAATTAGAATTCCATAATAGCCTTTATGATAAATCATGTTTCCAAGGAGGGCATAGTAGGCTATGAAGTGAAGGAAAAGTTTCTGATGATTGTTAGAAAGGTCGGGTGGAAAAAAATGATCACAGAAATAATTATAATAGTCTTGAAACTAAGGTAGTTTAGGTGTGGGATTGGGACCAACAATGGTGCATACCCTTTATGAATCTGGAAAGACATGTGTAGGATGCAAAATATTTTTAATAAAACAATGATATTCTTTAGCACTGCTATCAATATTCAATTGTTTCTATTGCATCAGTAGATCTATTATTGGCCCTTGATACTTGTTCAAATTGTAGAGATTTAAAATGAGCTTTGAGATTATTTACAATATACTTGTAAGTTACAATATTATCATCTCTAGTCCAATACTGATAATTGGTTTGATTGATAATCAATTAGGAATCACCATAGACTTAAGTGATAGATATCCCACTATACTATAAGATAAAGTCCTATGATAAGTGCTTCATATTTGGCCATATTATTGTTACATTGAAAATTGATATGAAATGCTTTGGTAATTAGATCCCCTTATGGTGTAATCAATAAAATTTAATTTTTTAGATCCACAAGAAGTGGAGACATAAAAATATAGCTTCCATTATTTAGGTTCATGTTGTAGTTATTCTATTGTCATAATAGAATCATCTAGAAAGTCAAATCTAAGTGGTTGAGTGTCTATAATAGGGGATTATACAAGTTGATGAGAAATAACCTATCCCTTAATATATTTATAATTATAATACTCACCATCAAAGTCACTTAAGAGCATGACTCATTTGGCCATGTGGCCTATGAGAGCTACTTTGGATAATAAAAATTTGAGAGGATTCACTTTAGCAATAACAATGGTTTTATTGTTCAACGTATAGTGTCATAATTTTTGGGAAGTAAACACCATAGATAAAAACACCTTCTCAATAGGTGTATAATCATTTTCATAATCCACTAATGTGTGGCTCAAATATTAAACTACATGTTTGTTTCCATTGTTTCTATACGATTTTCGCTTTCACATTCAAAGAGGAAATGAGAAACTAAGAAGAATGGTCTAAGGCTTGTATGTACCTGGATATAGTCTTGCACACCAAATTCAGACGATGGAAGGAACTCCTCTTTGATTGTGGAGGATGACACCTATGGAAAAAAGAGGCTAAAACACGAAAATGGTTAGATGCCTAGAAAGTGGACTGCCAAGCGAAAGCTTGATCCTAGAAGTGCAAGGACTTCTTGGAGGATGACGGTCCACTGATAAAAATAGAATATAATTAGAAACAAAAATGATAAAGATAGAATGAAAGAAATGAAAGCAAATTTGTACTTGAATGTTGCTGTTGGCCTGGTCACAGTCGCTGACGTTGGTTACTCTACCGATGTCAGTTGGTCAAGTCTGCCAACGTCGGTTAGTCTGCTGATGTCGGTGAAGGCAGTGGTCTCTGCGGCTGGTGTCAGTCAGGGCAGTAGTCTTTGGATGAGGTTTGGTCAGGTCTAGATGGGTTTCAGCACTATGGATGGGTCTGAGAAGGCATTTGGGCATTCTTAATGGTCTGTGTAAGGGTCTGGGTAGAGTTACAGGGACAATGGACAGAGTGTATGTTCTGAAAAGGAGGATAGAGGTGATAAGGATATGGGAAGGCCTCTTAGCCTTTTCGAGAGGGATTCATGTCTGGTCTACCTGATAGTCTGGTCTTGGGGGGTGACATTACTTGGAAGCAATAACTGAAAACATAATGAAAACACAGACAAAATACTTACTTGTGGCTTGCAGAAGGAGTGTTGCTGTTGCTTGTACCTGTTGTTGATGTAGAACACTAATGTAGAGTCCCTGTTATTGCTGTAGTTGGTGCAGAAGCCCTATGAGAGAGAGAGTGAGAGGTCTGGTGGATTGAAGACTGGAATATTAACTGATTGTTAAAGGTCGAAAGGCAGATGACTGAAGGTCGAAGGAGCAGATTGAAAGAGCGGATTCAAAGATTGGAAAAAATGGGATGCGAGAGAGGGACCAAAAATTGCCTTTGGGCTAGTCTTAATAAATCGATGTCAGTGATCCCGCCGGCGTCAGCCAACAGGTAATCGATGTCAGCAGCTGGAATAATGGCAAAAAGGCTAAAATTAGCTTTTCGCCCATTCTTCCAACTGCCTGAGTCAATTGGTCATGCAAAAACGGTTGAAGGTGGATAAATAAACGTGAGGATTAGTGGAGGGGAAGTTGGAATAGGTCATTAGGGTGATAAATGCGGGTATCCAAGGGAAAGGAATCCAAGGAGAGGAGAGGTGGCATGGGTGAGGTGGCAAGGGGAGAAAAAGGGGATTATTAATTCAAAATAAATATTAATTTTAAATTAATAAGAGATAGGTGGGTTATGGTTAGAAGTGGAAAGGGACCAAGGGGACCAAGGGGACTAAGGGGGAGACGACCAAGGAGTAGACACAATTTCGGTGTCTACATTTGCCCCTTTTTGTCTTGTTGGTTGTTATGGATGAATTACAAGACAAAAATAAGAGTTGATTGCCCCAGGTGTGGGATAACATTGATTTTGTCCTATTGGTTGTTCAAGTGAACTGCAAGACAGAAATAGGAAGGTTGGTTGCCCCGATGTGGGATTAGGTATTCTCCCTCAAAGTGGGAGTCAAGGGAAGGGAACCTGAAGTCGAGTGCCAATTTGATAGAGAGTGGATGAAAAAAGGGTGAAAATGGAGTGAGAATGCTGCAATAGTCATGATTGCGCGTATACCACTTCATGAGATGGTTAGGTCAAATTATCATAAGTCAAAGGTCAATGAGTGCCAAAATTTAAATAATTGGGCCCTAGCATTTGGTCATAGCTGATCAGGTTATTCAATCTAAGCTGAAGATCCAATGGTCGTTGTGTTCCATGTATCTCAGGCTCAGGGAGTGCTCCTGGAAACACAAAAATGTCACAAGTAGTGGGGATCAACTAGCTTGCGATCCTATACTTTTGAAGGTCAAAATGTGGTCTGCAAACAATTCTACTAACTATTCATGAGGTAGCATACATGCAAAAACAACCAAGGCAACGTTTGTCTTGGAAGTGGTCGGGGTCGGAGGAGATAGTCGTGATCTCCAAGGTCAATGATCGAGGTGGGTGGATAGACGAAGGAATGTGGTTGAGCTAACCCCAAAAGACTGAGTGTTGCCTACATAGCCCTGGTCTTAGGGCCTCAGACCAATGTAGTTCAGACAAGTTAACAATTTGGTCGATGATTGGTTTGGTCATGTGTTGAAATGATGAGGATAAGATGATGTTACAGCCTTTTCCATATTATGTGATGGTGTATTCTGTAACATTGGTTGAGGGGTCTTTCATCCCTAGCAATTTTCCATATTCATGATGGATGTATGCTAAAAATGAATTGAGGTCTATTTATGCTTTAGCAAGTAATGGTTTATGCTTAACATAAATTGTGTCGGGTTGATAGTTTCCATGTGTATTGGTGTCAATAGAAACTAGTGTGAATAGGCTATGCGAGTGGTCTAAAAAGAGTGTTGAGTTGAGCTAGTTTGACAAATGATGAAGTTTGAATGTGACCAAAGTGTAAAGGAAGTGAAAGGCATATTTTCCCTTTCATTGACACATTCTAGAATGACAGCATAGATAGGGGTTGTTAGAATCAAGAGCCCCATTCATGCATTACGTCGTTGACCATGGGTTGTGTTAGAGAGGTAATCGAATCACTTTGATATTTAAAATGAGCTTGAAATCCCTTGAGTAGGTGATGTGATATGTGAGAAGAGGGTAACCCCTTTTAGTAGGGATAACTTTGTCCCTTTTGATAGGAGACCCTGAGATGACTACAAGCCAAGTCCATGACCCAAGTTTTTTTTTTTTTTGAGCAGACTGATCAATGCGGGAAGTCTACATAGAGATGTCATTTTGTTTTATGGTCATTTGTGAAGCTGATCAATGTGGGAAGCTTCTAAGAAAGTGTTGTTTATAGCAAGATTTAGTCATAGCCATCCTTCGAGGGAATGGTCTATATTTTTGCTTTATATATAGATGAGGGCTTTGAATAGCTGTCGTTCGAGGGAGCAGTCTATTAGCTACAACAATGATAGTATAGCTATCCTTTGAGGGAGCAATTTGCCTTTAGAGTTTATGACCTTTTGATATTTTGACATCAATTTATTATTTGACAAAATTTTGAGTCATGGACAAGACTATAACAGTTCAAGGGCTCCCTTTTATTAGGACAAAGCATTCATACTTTATAAAAGGGTTATATAGGATTTGTTAAGGGGAATAGAGTTGAAAGGAATGAGGATTAAGAGGATGGGGATTGCTCAAGGGATGAGCTCAAGTTAAATGTCAAGTGGATGAGTACTCGACTAATAGTAGAATGGTCGCATATGCAAGGCATTAAAGGGCTCAGGTTCTGATAAGTTCCTGATCCATGCTTGTGCATTATAAGGTCTGAGCCAATTTGGAGCAAACTTGTCTTTGTTTACTTCTTTCCAAATTGGTCACATGTTGAAGATGATTGGATGGTTGATATGGTCGCTGATTGGTCGAGATTGGTTGAATGTTTGGTTGAGGGTCGGGTCGATGGATACCTGGTCGATGATTGGTCAATGGTTAGGTTGAATGTTTGGTCGAAGAGGGGTTAATGGCTTGGTCAATTGATATTTGGTCAATAATTGGCCAATGTCATGTTTAAAAGATCGGTTGATGTTTGGTCAAAGTTTGGTTGAGGTCAGGTTGAATGTTTTGATGAAAAGGTTGGTTGATGTTTGGTCGAGACTGGTCGAGGTCATGGTTAACAAGTTTGGTTGAGGTCGGGTTGAATGTGTGGTCGATGTTTGGTCGATTGATATTTGGCCAGGGTTTGGTCGAGGCTTGATTGAGGCTTGGTCGAGGTTGGGTCGATGTCTGGTTGATGTTTGATTGAGGCTTGGTCGAAGTTTAGGATTAAAAGAGTGATTGATACTTGGTCGAGACTGGGTTGAAAGGTTGGTCGAGGCTTGGATGAACGTTGAATTCCCCCAGTAGCTAGGGAGAATGTTTGACAGATTGGTTAAGGTTGGTTGAGGCTTGGTGGTTAGATTGATTGTGTTGATGTCAAATAAGGGGGTTAAAGGCGGCAAAGGGGCCATAGTCTGGCGTATAGATCCTGATTTAGGTGATGAGGTTTGAGAAACATGGGTCGGTGTTGATGATTTGTCGAAGGGGTGGTCAAGAGGATCCTTGATGAGAAGGGTATCCTTTTTTTAGTGTTGACGAGTGACAACTTTAAGAGTGCAATAATGCTCAGTGTCATGTCCCAGTTTGTGATGATAGTGGCAAAATTTAGAGTCATCAAACCAAGATGGTCTTAATCTGAGAGTTAATGAGTGGGGCGGTGTTGAAGGTTTATTGATAAGAAGAAGGGTGTCGTTCCCTAAGCATTGGTGAATGACAACCTTGAGGGCAAAATAATGCTCAGTGTCATGCCTAGGGGTGTGATGATATGCATAAATTTGAGTGTCATTAAACCAGGGTAGTTTTGGTCTGAGGGATTGATATGGTTTAAGAGGTGGGAGGCTGATGCGAGAAGACTGCAATAATTACCGTAACAGCAAGGCATAAGAACTTGCTAATGGGTTTGTGTGTCTTGTTGCAGTGGGGGTTGATGACTTTGGTTTGAGAGGCATAAGAGGCGTTGGTCATACCATCATTTTTATGGGTGGTGTAGCCACACGTGTAGATGGCACTTTGGAGGTGATAGGTGTTGAATGTTTTGAAGGAAATATATGTCTGATGGGTTGAGGGGATAATGGAGGTCACTTGCCTCTGTGAAGTATGGGAGTAGGAAGCACTCTTATTAAAGTGGATGGATGCGAGCCCCAAATTGAAGGTAATGATGAAGGTGGGGAAGGAGTCCTCCGATGTGGTTTAGTGGCCTTCTTTGGTTTGGGTTGAGGGCCACCATTGTGTGAGGTGAGCTTAGATACAGGTTTGGGTTCAGATGTGGACAGAGGTGAGTGAGATGTAGCAATCTTAGGCAAAATGTAAGAGGGAACCGTGATTGGGTCTTCCTCAGTTGAAATAGGTGAAGAGACTGGTTCTTCTCTTGGTGGAGAAGAAATAGGAGAGTGTGGCTCCTCAAGAGGGCAGAGGGCAGGGATGATCATGCCCTTTACTTGTGGTTGAGGAGTAGGCAAGGTAGGGTCCTCCATTGGTGGGAGGAAGGACGAAGGTGGGCTTAATGGCATTGGTGTGGTCAAGGTGTCCTCCAATATAAGAGAGGTCAATGGAGGATTAATAGGAGAAGAGGATTCTTCTACCTGTGGAAGAGAAATAGGGGAAGAAGGGTCTTCCACCTGTGAAGGAGGTTGGTCAGGGACAATAGGTGAGACTGTGTTGAACGTGTGTATGTCATGCTCGTGGGAGCTATCAGCCATGGTCTGGACATTGTTTTGGGTAGGCGGATGATTAGGAAAGGGTTGTTTGAAGATATCGATGTGTTGGTTGGGTGGGGCGTTGGGGTTGTCCAAGACAAGATCACCCTATCTATCATGTCTTGAATGATGTTTTTGAAGGTTCAGTAATTGTTGATGTCATGGTCGTGGACACGATGATAGTGACAGAAGTCGGCCTCCCTATACCATGTAGGGAGGGCTTTTGAAGGGTCGAATTGAGGTGGTTGGATTGAAGGGAGATTAAGGACCCCCTGCTTGACAAGTTTTTCCAAAATGGAAGCGTATGGTTCTCCAAGTGGAGTGTATGAACGCTGGATGTACCGTTGTTGGAATTGTTTGGTGATGCTTTGAGATGTAGAAAGTTGAGATTGGCTAGTTGTTGTTGAAGATGGTGATCTAATGACCACAGTGTTGGCCACTCCTTTGGATTTGGAATTAGCAGAAGGTCTGGAAGAAGAAGGGTCATTAGCTTTTGCATTGGTATTACACAATTTGACCTTATCTTCTTCAATGGCATAAAGTTCAAGCTTTCAGGCCATGGAGAAAGCTTCGTCAAAAGTGTGGAATGTTTGAATCTGCAAGGTGGATGAGATGTGCCTGGCACATGCTCGAGAAAAGAGCTTGATGAGCTCAGGTTGAGGCAATGAGAAGGAGAGCTGATTAATCAAGCCTCTCCAATGGGCAACAAAATCAGCTATTGATTTGTCATCAAATTGCCTAATGGAGTAGAGGTCTGTGATCGAGACTTGCTTGGTGATATTGATAGAAAAATGGTCAAGAAATAATTGGGTGAGTTGAACGAATGAAAAGATAGAGTGTCTGGTAAGAGAGCTATACCAGTCAAGGGCAGGGCCAAAAAGTGACATGGGGAACGTGCATAGAAGTAACGCATCATCATGGGCTATGAGATAACAAGCATGTTTGAATGCTCATAGATGTTGTTGTGGGTCTTCCTTACTCTGGAAACAAGAAAATTTAGGAAGCTCCCACTGGTTGGGGTATGGTCAGATTGAGACAGAGGGATGGATGGGTTTGTTGCAAATTTGCTCATATGAGAGGACATTGCTTGAATCAGAAATAGAAGCTTCAAGACTAGACATTTTATCCATCAGCATTTTGATGAGATCTACTAACAGATTGGCAGGTGGAGCGCCCCCTAGGTTGTAGGGTGCTTGAAAGGTGCTAGAGGGGGCATACGATGTAGTTGGTTGTGCTTGTAGGGGCGCAACGTATGGATAACTAGTCGTTGGGATAGAAGTGGAGGCCAAGGGTGGTTGCATTGTGAAGGTAAAAGGCATAAGTTGACTAGATACCACCAAAGGTAGTTGTGTGCTGGCATTGGTAAAAGGGGAGGTAGACACTCTTGCATTTATGGGTGCAAGAGTGTGTGGAGTCGAGACAATCAAGTTTTGATATGATGTAGAACTTGGTTGAATTGCGTATGGTTGAGGGGGGAATGAAACCCCGATGGAGGTTGGTCCAAAAATAGATGGGGAGGCCAAACTTTGTGTATTGGCCATGGTCGGGTTAATGGTTGAGGCAAAAGGTTGGGTAGCAGATGGTGTTGACATCATCGCTGCTTCACCCAAAAGGTCTCGCGTTGGGTTTCTTGCGAGATAGTTTTGGAGGGCTTTGACATTGAGGTCCAAGAATCTTTTGAAATCTTGGTCCCCTTTAGGGACAATGGGGGTCTGAGTCGGGGTCGGTCGAGTTGGAGTTCTTTCAGTCTGCGAGTGGAACTCCATTATAGGACTGGTTATGGACAGTGAAGGTGGAAGCAGTTGATGCCTTGCTTGGTCAAGAAGAGCATTGGTTTGACTGTGGGTCAAAAACATTCAAGGTAAGAGGGGTTAAGTTTTAGAAGCTGTGTTTTTTTAGTTTTAGAAACTCAGAATGTGGTTTTAGTAGAAAAAGGATTAGGTTTTAAGGCTGCTATTTTGAAAAAAAGGACTGTGACAGTGACCAACGTTGGTTGAAAAACCGATGTCAGTGAGAACAGATGGCCGACGTCGGTCAGATAATCGATGCTGGCGAGGAAAGGTTGTCGACATCAGTGGTAAAACTGATGTTGGTGACTGTGTTTTCTAGAAACCCAAAAGATTTTAGAGTTTTTGGAAAAAAGGAAGAAGAATGTCCTCACTAGCTCAAATAAGCAAATAAGAACAGAAAAGATGAAGAACACAAGCAGATCCTAAGCGTTAAATCCCTAGGAATAAATTATTAAGCTCATGGTGGCTTATGCCTTAAAATGTGTTTAGGAAGATTGGCTTCTGAGATGGGTTCTAGAAGAGGTAGTTTATGGATGGTTTCAGGTTTGTTTAGGCACTTAAGAGTCTGGGTTAGGTTCCGTACATGGCCTAGTGCTAAGGAGCAAGCTCCCCTCACTTCACGAGCCCAGTGATAAGCTAGTCTCGCTTAGCCAAAATATACTTTCCCTAGAGATTATCCTCTGCCAGAGAACAGAGTGGGTTTTCCCCTTGGTGATGAAATCCAAGTGGGATTGCCGAGATGGGTAAGGTATCCACTGGGTGATGAAATCCCAGTCGGGCCTTGTCTCAGATGAGTTTTGATGTTTGATTTGTGCAAGTGATTTGGTTGTGTAACATAAAGTGATCTACGATTAATTCATGATGTGGTTGTTAATTACTAGATGTGGACTAAGTATGCAGTTAAGAAGAAATGAAATGCAATGTGTTTTAAGCCCAAAATTGAAGTGTGAGTTCGAATGAAAACAAGTTGAGAAAGGGTTGAAGAGTATGACTTTTGACTAGTCTAAGATGCAAGAAAAGAAAGAAGAGTCCTTTTTAATCCTGCTAATGGTGTCTTTTGGAAGAGAGAGAAGAAAGAGGTGAAAAGGAGAAACCTAATGCACCTATATGAACAGAAAGAAAATAACCCAAGGAAGACCCTAGGGTCCCACCGGGCGTGCCAAAATGTTTCTATATGATTTTTGATTTCACATTCAAAGAGGAAATGAGAAACTAAGAAGAATGCTCTAAGGCTTGTATGTACCTGGATATAGTCTTGCACACCAAATTTAGACGATGGAAGGAACTCCTCTTTGGTTGTGGAGGATGACACCTGTGGAAAAAAGAGGCTAAAACATGAAAATGGTTAGATGACTAGAAAGTGGACTGCCAAGCAAAAGCTTGATCCTAGAAGCGCAAGGACTTCTTGGAGGATGACGGTCCACTGATAAAAATAAAATATAATCAAAAATAGAAATGATAAAGATAGAATGAAAGAAATGAAAGCAAATGCGTAACTGAATGTTGCTATCAGCCTGGTCACAGTCACCAACGTCAGTTACTCTGTCAATGTCGGTTGGTTAAGTCTGCTAACATCGGTTAGTCTACCAACGTCAGTGAAGGTAGTGGTCTTTGCGGCCAGCGTCGGTCGGGACAGTAGTCTTTGGATGAGGTCTGGTCAGGTCTGGATGGGTTTCAGCACTGTGGATAGGTTTGAGAAGGCATTTGGGCATTGTTAATGGTCTGTGCAAGGGTCTAGGTAGAGTTGCAGGGATAATGGATAGAGTGTATGTTCTAAAAAGGAGGATAGAGGTGATAAGGATATGGGAAAGACTCTCAGCCTTTCTGAGAGGGAGTCACGTCTGGTCTGGGGGGGTGATATTACTTGGAAGTAATAACTGAAAACATAATGAAAAAATAGACAAAATACTTACCTGTGGCTTGCAGAAGGAGTGTTGTTGGTGCTTGTACCTGTTGTTGATGTAGAACACTAATGCAGAGTCCCTATTATTGCTATAGCTAGTGCAAAATCCCTGTGAGAGAGAGAGAGTGAGAGGTCTGGTGGATTGAGGACTGGAAGATTGACTGATTGTTGAAGGTCAAAAGGTGGATGACTAAAGGTCGAAGGAGCGGATTCAAAGATTGGAAAAATTGGGATGCGAGAGAGGGACTAGAAATCACCTTTGGGCTAGTCTTAAGAAACCGATGTCAGCGATCCCACCGGCATCAGCCAACAGGTAACCAACGTCGGCAGCTGGAATAATGGCAAAAAGGCTAAAATTAGCTTTTCGCCCATTCTTCCAACTGCCTGGGTCAATTGGTCATGTGAAAACGGTCGAAGGTGGATAAATAAACGTGAGGATTAGTGGAGGGGAAGTTTGAATAGGTCATTAGGGTGATAAATGTAGGTATCCAAGGGAAAGGAATCCAAGGAGAAGAGAGGTGGCATGGGTGAGGTGGCAAGGGGAGAAAAAAGGGATTATTAATTCAAAATAAATATGAATTTTAAATTAATAAGACATAGGTGGGTTATGGTTAGAAGTGGAAAGGGAATAAGGGGACCAAGGGGACCAAGGGGGAGATGACCAAGGAGTAGACACGATTTCGGTGTCTACATCCATATTCATCATGTTGGACTAAAAGTGCCCCTAGTACATGTTCAGTCACTAAAATATAAATAAGTAATGGTTGTCTAGGTTTTGGTAGTCTCAAACTAGAAGATTAGACAAATAGGCTATGATATTCACAATTTATAATTAACACTCTTGATCCCATTGAAAATTAACCCCTTTATTCAAGATATATGTAAATGGGTGGCATTTATTTGCCAGTTGAGAAATGAACCTGTGAATAGACTAGATCTTCCTTACAGGCTTTAGAGCTGTTTAAGATTTGAAGGTGGAGGCATCTCATCAATGGCCTTAAACTTAGTAAGTTCAACACTGATCCCTTTTTTAGATAGAATAAACCCTAGAAATTTTCCTAAAGTGATGCCAAAGACACACTTTTTAGGATTTATATGGACTTTATACTCATAAAGTCTCTCAAAGATTTTTCATAGAATGTCAGAATGTCTGAAACATGTTATTGATTTAGTTAGGATGTCATCAACATAGTAATTAATAATATCATGCATCACATCAAGGAAGATGATAATAATATCACAATATTAAGTGGATCCAATGTTCTTTAATCCAAATGACATGACTCGATAATATAATGTTCCTTATAGGGTGGTGAACACAATTTATGTTGGTCTTCTTAGGCCATCTTGATCTAATTATATCCATAAAATATATCCATGAGGGACAATATCTCATACCCAGAATTAGAATAGAAAATCATGTCAATGTTGGCTAGAGTAAAATCATCTTTAGGGCATGCTTTGTTGATATATCTAAAATCATTACAAAGACATATATTGTGTGGATTTTTGTTGACTAGAACAATGTTTGATATCCATTCAGAATAGTTTAATGACCTAATGAATCCTTCTCCTAATAATTTATCTAGTTCTACTTTTACCAAAAGAGTGGTGCATGGATGCATCTTTCTCAATTTTTGTTTGACTAGTTTGGCATCTAGATGAATAACAAGTCAGTGAACAACCAATCAAGGTCTAAGCCTTGCATATCAAAATATGTCCATGCAAAAATATCAATAAAATACTTCAAAATGGATTTAATGTGATCTCACTCCTCCTTAATGAGGTAATCTCCAAGGTAAATAGTTTTGGTATCATCATACATCCCTAGGTTCACTTCAACAATGTTTTCTATAAGGAGTGTAGAACCATCCTAAAAAATAGTAGTCAATGTGTGATCATGATCTTCTTCTTCTACTATAATTTATTTTTGGTCCTCCCAAAGCTTTCGATAATGTAAAAAATATGAATCCACCAATTTAGGTAATGGACAACTAGAAAATATCTCAAGAAATTCAAGAGCAAGATGATTAAATGCTTGTTTTTGTTCACACGGGATGTTAGTACTAGCTATGGAACTAGGAATTGATGGAATTTGTGCATTCTTTAGGGATGAGTAAACTTTCCCATCCAAGAGTTCCTAAAATAGGTTTTCACTCAAGGGATTTTATTTTTCTTTACTTTTTCCCTAACCAATGAACACCTCAAAGAGGTTTTCACTTGAGGATATCAATTTTTTATCTTTTTAATGACCAAGAAAGATTTCCTACTCTCCAAAGTAGGCAAAAGGATCCAAAGAAAAATTAAAGACTTGTTTATGATCTCCAATTGGAAATCCATCTCTGAGGCCCATTTATTTTATAATTAATTCTTCATTCTATAATTCATCAAGGCATATGACCAAATTTTATTGGCCCCAATAAACAAGTTTAGGATGGCAAATGTATAGGAAACAATGGGGTATTATGGTCATAATGGAATTTGAATCAAATAAGTTTGTGTCAGAAAGCTCATAAAGACTATAATGGGATGTTATGTGGTTACCAGTAGTCTCATCACTAGTCAATTTAGAAGAATCACTATCAGAAGTTATGAGGTCACCCTCAGGTGGTATAAATTTGAGACCTTGATTCAAGTTAGCTTTACTAGTTGATAAATGTTCGAATATTCCTTGTGATTGTTAGCCAAGGCCTTTTCCTATATAAGCAAAACTATCCATGATCTGATTAGGGATGGGATATTTTAGATTCTAAAAATAATCAACAATGTCGTTAGAATATAACTAGTCTCCTCCAATGAAAGATTCTCAATCCTAATTTGGAGAAGTAACAGGTACAAATACCATCTATGGTTTTTGTGTTTCTTTCTTCTTTTTCCAAATCAAGATGGGTCTATTAGGGATTTTATAAGGTTTGGGTTTACCAAATGTTTTGGGAGACTTGCTAAACTTATCAGTATGGAAGGCATCCTTGAGATGGTATGTGAAAATTCCCATGTCTTATATAACAACATATT
Organism: Torreya grandis; assembly: GCA_037957365.1. Classification (NCBI taxonomy): domain Eukaryota; kingdom Viridiplantae; phylum Streptophyta; class Pinopsida; order Cupressales; family Taxaceae; genus Torreya; species Torreya grandis. The sequence goes on from JARHVA010001802.1 coordinate 331,602, forward strand.
TTTCAAGAGTTACAGGAAATGAATCAGCTAAAGTGGAAGCAAGGTCACTAGCATTAATATAATTAGATTTTAGTGGATATAAAAATATTTCCTTTTTATTCTTCATAGTGAATTCAAAACCAATACAATAGTTATAATTATGAAATTCAATCTCTAGATGTTTGTAATATTAATAAGGTTGTAAATCGGTAGGAATGGTGACCTTGATGCCATCATGGGAAAACTTAAGGCACTAATGCAAATTAGATGGGATAGTCTATACTTCATGGATCTAAGGATGACCAAGAAGTATGTTATAAGTCAACTCAATATCCATAATATGTAACAATATTTTTATTGGACACAAACCCAACAATTATTGGCAAATAAATAGTACTAGAAGACTCCCTTTTGATGTTATTGTATGCCTTTATGGTGATCATCTTTGGTTGAATATCCTTCATAGTGTAACCCAATCTCTATACCAGTTTGAGGGATACCATGTTTAGACCTAAACCATTATCTATAAGAACCCATTTGATTTTATGGTTTCTAATGATGAACTCAATATATAATGGTTATTATGGCTAAGACCAAGAGTGGACATGTCTTTTTGATCAAATGTGACCTTTCAAAATGAGGACAAATGTCCTACAAGTGTTTGGAATAGTTTAGGGTTAATATCTTAGGGAATAGTATATTATTGTAAAAGGTCATTCAAAATAGTTCTATGGACTTCAGACATATACAAAAGATTTAAAATAGAAATTTTTATAGGGGTTTTACTCATTTGGTCCTATAGAATATAATGTTTTTCAATAGTAGGATGAGATGATTTAGCCTTATCTATCACAATGTTTATCTTTGGATCTAAAGGTATAATGTTTACATTAGGTCCAATGCTATAAGAAGAGGGCAAAGGGCCTTGAAGAATAACTCATGAGCATCTAGTTGTGATTGCACAATCTAGAGGTGGCAAGAATCCATTATAATCAGAAGATGAAGGTAAAGGGCCTTGGAGGGTGACTCATGGAAGTCTAGTTGTATTTGAGTAATTTTGAGTTAGTAAGGAGCCATTATAATTAGAAGAAATATGGGGTCCAAAAATAGTAACCTACATAAACTTAGGTGCAATAGAATTTCTTGAACTTGACATGGTGTTATTTGAGGGAGAGGGTGTTGACCCTATAACAATGGGGCTAGTACTTCAAAAGACATGGGATGGCTCATGGGATTTAATAGTGATAGTGGTATTGTGGTTTATAAAAATATTCCCCATAGTGTTACTATAGTTATAAGACATGTTATTGTAACTTAGGTTATTAGCATGGGTATTATGATCCTGATTATGATCATGTTGATTATGATTCTGACTATGATTCTATTTTTTGCATTGATTCTATCCTTGGTGTTTGTTGATTATGTCTAGGAAATGGATCTTTTTAGATACCCATATCATGATTAGTGTTATATGGAGCAAGTTTAATCTCAACTTCACCACTTTCAATCAAATATTCAATGAGATGTCACAATTAAACACAAATGATAAAAGAATTGTGACCAATAACATGATGAAAGTTGTAAAATTAATTTCAATGATACCAATCAAGTTTGGATTTATCTTTAGGAAATGGCTTTGGTATAGGCCATATAATCAAATTAGCTGATATGAGATTTTAGAACACAACCTCCATAGGCTCTCCCAATGTTCTAAAGACTCTAAAGTTTATATTGAATACCCTTCATGGAGGGACTCTTTGTAATGTAGTTGGTGGATTAGGTGGAGCTAATTGCACATTTAGTTCTGGTAGAACCTACACCATTTGTACATGTCTTGATTCAGTTACTCCATTTCTAACTATGTTCTTTTTTTATTCAACCCTGAGAATAGGTTTATCTATTGTAATAATTTGGATAGGATATTGGGTTTAATTTGACATTTAACCCTGAGAATAAATATTGACAAGGCCTTTGGTGATAATTACCTTCTCAATCTGCACACCCTTATCTATAATTTATTCAAATTATTTATGCAAGAAAGACATAGATTTGCACCACCTCAAGGTGTAGGTTTTGTACAAAAATGTCAGCCATCTATTTATCTAGACAATTATGTTAAAAGTGTTCAACTATTACACTCCACTATTGTAGATATACTATGAATATTTTTCATCTCTCTATTTGGATTTTCACAAGTCAATCGATAGTTAACTCATGCTTAATATTGTAAGAAAAGTGGTTGACAAATTTTTTAGATCGATCATTCTAATTTGTAACCTATCCCTTGGGTAACTTAAGAAACTAGTCTAAAGCTTATCATGTTAAACTTCATGGAAACAAGAAAAGTCAATAAATGTTTCTAGCTACCTCTTGGCATAATAAAAAAATTCATGAATATGTTAATGAGGCCACCCTTCCCTTTGTATTTTTCAAATTTGGGTGCCTGAAAATGAGGCAAAAAGGAGACTTAGAGAATACTGAAATCAAATGGATATGGACATATCTCATTAAATTTGTACTTTTTGATTTTATTTCCTATTTTCAATTGTGACATAATTTCTTACATCAAATTCCACTCTTGCATGTTTGGTACATTGGTGGGTAGAATATAATTCTATTAGGGTGGTTTATGCTCATGTTGTGTGGATTTGTTAAGGATATAGACCTTATTATCAGTAACTTTATTTTGGTTTTATATTTGAGTTGAGTAAGTAAGATTTTGATTCCTAGGTTGATAAACATTCCTTGAAGTTGGTCATCTTGAATTATAAGTGTTTTACTGATTATGGGGTGTTTGTTGTCTATTCACCAAAGTATGCATTGGTTGAGAAGAAATTTCCAAATTATTTTGAAGAATCTCCTCAATATGTACTGAATGTTTTCATCCTTGATACTGTGAAGGAACAAGAGGTTCTTGATGATTAAAATATGTATACTCTGTGTCTGGTAAAACATGTTGTGGAACCTATTGAGACTTGGGTTGTTTAATTGAGATATCATGATTCATCATAGGTGTGTTCTCAACTAAAGTGTGTTGTGTTGGTTTTACCACATTCCCTTGCTCCTTGGAAGCATCATTGTGTATGGAAGTGAAAACTAAAGAGTCAATAAAGTCCATGATAATTTAGTCTACATATCATTGACTTATCTTCTTGATCTTGGTGACAAGATCTTGATCATTATTTTTTGACTCTATGAGCACTTCTTTTCCTTTGCTAGAAGATGAAATGTTTATTTTTGAAATATGAGTGAGGGATTGTTCTCATTGTTATTCGTCTACCCTAAATAAGGTATGAAACTATTATATAAGAAAGTCTCATGGCAATCTAGCACCTAATTCAATCAACCTTAGGAGTGCTTCATATTTATCCTATAGGGGTTGATGTTCAAAATAGTCTTCCTCAGATTTGACAGTCATGGAAAAGTCTTAAAATACTGTGAGATTGTCTTGTTCATCTTAAAAGTGATCTTCCTCATAGCTAGGGATGTAAGAGACCCCACTATGAGTTTACCTTTGCATCATTTCTAGAAGGTTTGTTCTCTACATTTTCTAATATTTGGAAAATATTTTGAAAACTTTAACAAGGTGTGTTTCGATCTACTGAAAACAAGTGATAAGGCAAAAAGTGACTATAATAAAGATAAGGTGGCATAGTACCACATAATTAGAAGAAATGGTTATGAAATTAATCAAATTTGGTGGGTTGAAATCATTAAATTAGAAGAGGTTATGATAACTTTGAAACCTAAGATACATCAATATAATAAAAACTAGGGACAAATTCAATGAGTTGTGACTAGAAAATTAGAAGAGAGTCTTTCTGATGAAGAAAGAAATAATGCAAACTAAGAAACTCAAGATGTTAAAACATGCAAAAATTCCTAAGTGTAAAACTAAAACTAAATGGGAAACACAATGCCACCACATGGTAATAGGAAGTAGAATTGGTTCTAGAACTTAGAGTGTGAGTGATACACAAGATAACCTAAGTTCACAATGATCAAATGATGATGAGTCTATATAACATCCTTCAACCCAAAAAAAATATCATACCCAATTTAACTCAAACCAAGTGTAAATGGTAAATCAATTAACACATTTGCCTATAACTTAGAAAGGTGAGATTCTAAATTTGAATTAAAAATAAAGGACTTAAGGATTTTTTCAAAATGGTTTAGACTCAAATGGATAGCATAACAACATTTTTTAAATAAGACAAACACAATGTTTCAAATGAGGATTTTGAACAAGGTAAAAGATGATTTTGATTTGGTTAGCATAATGCCTCCTTATTAAAATAAAATGGTAGAGAACAAATGTGTTTGGTTGACATGTTTTGGTTTAAAAATAAGTTTTAGACTCAAATCAAGACCAAATAAATAAATTAAAAGTGACAAATATAATTAAGTATAATGTCCAAATCCCTAACTAACAAAGTTGTTTCATATCAATGAATTTAATCTATATATGTGCTCTTAGGAGGATTTAAAGTGTTAATCCAAAAATAAAAGTGCATGAAGTAGTAGATTTTTTAGACCCCCTTCTCTTAAGAGATTGTATAGTGATATGGAACTTTGACCTACTCACCTTGCATCAACAATATGTCTATAGTAAGTGGGTTATTCTAAAACTAAATTTTTGATCCTCTAGATGGTTTCAAGTGTGGTTCACACTAGATATGCCTCACACCAACTGATTTCATACCAATTAACTTATTATGCAATCTTCTATTCCCTTGCATAACGATTCTATCTATGTATTTATTAATTGAATTCCTTGGTTAGTTATACCTGACTTAGATCTTCATTATGATTAGAGAGGTTAGCCACTCAACCTCCTAATAATCATAGTATATGTGCCTTGATTTATATACCCCACCATAGAGTGGGGTTGAAATAATGTTGGGAGATGAATTCCTTGGTCAAAGCTTCCTTAAAGTACTCATGAGGAGGTTATCAACTCCCACTCACAAGCCAAGTTGAATAAAATAAATGACAAAGTGAAAATACTTTAAAGGTTATGTTTAGATCACCCAAACCATACAAGTTTTGGGGAGAGCCTTAAAAACATTCTTCTCATGCCTTGGAAAAGAAAAAATTACAAGGAAGAAGCTCTTTTGGTCACCTAAGTTCCCTAAAGGGGATGGTAGGAGAGCATACATGCATCCTTCATTTGTAAAAAATAAATAAGTATAAAAGATCTAGCATAAAACAAATAATTGTTTACTTTAATACACGAAATGGAAGTGTTTATGAAATTTTTGGCCACTTGGCCTTAGTTGAAAATTTTTAAAACTTTCATAAAACTATTAAGTATAATAAGCACCAAATGAGAAGTTCAAGACTTAAAAAATGTCAAACTTGTGCTTTTTTCCAATTTGTGACCTAAAATTTTTAGAGGGTGTCCTTCTACTTTAAAGCACACTTATCAATGGAAAAATAAATATTTGAAAACTTTCTCTTGGGTTTATCTATTATTACACAGAGACCAATGTTGGTCCATAGTGACCACTATTGATTACAATAAAATTGATGATGGTTAGAATAGAACTGATGCCATTCAAAATAGAACTAAGGATGGTTAGAATAGAACTGATTCCAGTCAAAGCATAACTGATGTCAATTATTTTTAAACCCTTAGGCAAAAATATTTTGTCAAAAAACATTTATTGGCCCCAAATTAGTATAAAATCTCTAAAAAACCTCTAGATCCTATAATAAAATGTTCAGACAAAGAGTATGCAAGCTTTAAAATCATAATATCAACCTATAACTTTAAAGGAAATTCAAAAACCAAGTTTTTATACACTAAGATTAATGTTGGTTAGATAGGACTAATGTTGATTAGGGTAAATTGATATCAATCAGTGTGTGTGAACAAAAGACTAAAAACATGGGTAAAATAATGCTAAAAATTGAATTCTAAGGATTTTTAAACATGTTTAAAAAACCTAATCTTGTAAAATGATTCTCCTTGCTTTTATGGGATGTTTGGTCCCATCGAGCATGCAAAGATGTAGAGATGGAATCCAAAGTGAGTTAAATCAAACATTAGTCAAGAAAACTCAAAAAATGCATAATAACATAACTAACTAAGCTAACTCATTCAATGGGGTTTGCAAATGGCAATTAAGAGATATTGAAAGAAAGGATATTAATTAAGCCTTCCCAAGAGAATACCACCATCTAAATGTGGCTCAAAAACTAGTCCAAAAAGCATAACTAGTTCCATTGAACATCGGTGTTTGCTTAGTAGAGAAACTTCCTTGATGACTACCCATATTTGCCTTGGATCACCTTTAAGTTGTCAAGCCTTTAGTAAAGGACCTAGCTCTGATACCAATTATCAAAGGTATAATCATTGAGAGGGGGGTGAATCAGTGAACCCAAATAATCCAAATTCAATTTAAATCCTTTCAAAATCTTAATTAATTACCACAAGCATTTTCATGAAACAGACATATTATTCATAGTAATGAACAAGAGAGATAATGCAAGATCAAGAAAAATCACATGACATATGTGGGAAACCCTCTTAGGGGAGAAAAACCACTAGAATTTACAACTGAAATAGCATCTTATAATAACAAGAACCAATTTATAATAGTTACAACTGATCAAGGAACTACAATCCCTTATTTAGTGAGACTATAATCCCATAAGGTTCTACCACACTTGTCTAGTTAAGTTGCAATAATAACTAGACCTTTAGTAATTTCCACCTTGCAATGAGGTTTCAACCCCCTTAGATGTTGATATGTCATAAAAACACTTATGAACACATCCACCTTTGAAATTATGTCTTCAACACTTGATGATGGACCTCTAATTCTCACTATTCACTTTTGTTTATACTCAATCTACAAGAGCACTATTGTGCCAACATAATTATGACCTACATGTCATAAAAATAGTCCTCAATATTTTATAATCTTAAAATAATCGATAGGTAACCTACCCTTTCCTTTACTTCACTACACTATACTCTTAAATGTTTATTACACACACAACTCCTACTTAGAGTGTAGAAATCATCATCTTTAATTTTACTCTATATAGAGTATTCATGATTATCACCATCTTGGTCAGCCATTAGGCATGCCTTAACCCTTAATACATATATCATATGAAGACACAACTCAATACAATCTTCATAGGCTATCCATATCATTAATGAATCACCCTTAAACAACTAGACCTATCAAATAAGCCCTTGTAGCTCATATAGGTCTCATGGAGACCTATTTAAATATTTAGCACTTCATCAAAAAAAATAGCACAAGACACTTGAAAAATAATTGAACATTTTCCATATGATCTATAGGTCCTCCTTAATTTCCAAAAACCAACATAACACCCTTCTACTTAAGCACAATTTACTCAAACAACATTTTGTGCACATAATCACTATGAATGAATACGCAGTCAACTTCTTAAGCATTGTTCATATTGCATATGAATAGTAAAACATTAATAATTCACATATATCATCATTATGGATTCTAAAACATTTTAAATATCTAATTCATCTTGATATATCCAAACAACAATAAAACAAGTTCAAACATCCTTCTCAGGTCACTTGCAGAACATAGCTGAATACACAATGAACTTTGAACCTTCATAGTTATGACTTACACACTTTCATATCTTAAAATATATATTTATATATGTTATCTGGATTCTTATACAAGTTTTTTTAACACCATGAACAAATTCAACATAGATCGAAAGATATAGCCCAAATATAAAGCACTAGTTTTTCCTATGCAAATTCAAATATTCAAATACAAACAATCACAGTTAAACTTCAAAAACTATGCTTACATATCACATATTTAGATTGATAATGCACCATAGATATTCTTTTATATTTAACTCATAGTTTTCAAATACCCAATCATTAAATTTTGAATTGTTGACTTCATCTTGTGCAATCTGGTAACTTTGACTCAATGCACATCATCAATCTCTACGGATTAGCGAAGTCTTTATCTTATAGTGTGCACCATTAAATAAATATATATGAACAAACAATTTCCATTATATCCTTATCCTTTAACTTTACTCAAAATTAAACCTCAAACACTTGTCTTCATTTGAATCAACATGCATCATTAGATCTTATAAGAAGCTTAATTTTTATCTATGTTAACCAAAAAACACTTTGACCTCTTTGACTTGATGCACACCATATATCTATATGTATGAACTCCCACTCACCATTATATCTCAAACTAGTCCTAATAATTAACATTATGAAAAAATGACTATGGGGACCATTGCTTACTACTTGGAAGGCCAACTTTGTACCTCCATATATTTTGCTTCACTCAAGTGCATATTATGAAATTAGGACCATATGATCTCCTTACATAGGATAATACAACCATATTACAATATGATCCTAAAACCCTCACATTTTTGATATATAATTACATTTAAATGCCTCTTTATATTTATTCATTCACAAAGCCAACTTTGTACATACATATCTTTTTATGCGCTTCAGTGCATGATTTAAAATTAAGTGTAAATAAACTAGTCACAAAACTAAAATAAACCATATGATAAAAATATCTTAAAACATCAACATTTGTGATATATTCCATTATCAAATTTATTACTCAACTCTTTCTTGCCTCATGAAAATTTGGCTAAGTATGGGAAAACATTATCAAATTGCCTGGGAACCCAACTTTGCACTTGCATATATGTTGATGAATTTTGGCACATAATATAAAATTTAGTAAAAATAAACTAGGTAATAATTTTATCACAACCATATGACCAACTCCACCTTAATCATCCATACATGGTAATGGTAACATCATCAAACTACCTAATCAAATTTTCTACCATTTGACCTAAAATGTCTAGATGAAAACTATGGACTACCAGATGAATTCCAATTATGAAAATAATCACTCAAAGAATATAATACATCTTATGGGACATATTTAATATCCTCAAACCATCATCCTCATCCCTAAACATCTCTAACCATGCCAAAACTGAAGATCAACCAAGCCCTCTTTAAGCATACTAGGACAAGCACATTGTACACTTTGTCATTGTCACTTAGACTATCAAGGCACTTCATACACTTATCTATACACCTCCATGACATCAATAATACATAATTTAAAACTTATCCAACATAATAAGTTTTGGTATTTTAAAGTTTTGGTTCATATTCTTATCGACTAATGGGAATTATAATTGGATAATCCTAATGTTCCTCCTAATCAATCCATTGATATCTTTAGGAAACCATTCCCCAACCATCCTTGTACATATACTTATATATAATAAAATTCAATAATCACCTCTAATCATTAAACCCATTTAATAAACACAATCCATGATCAAATTATACCTAAAGAAGTTGATAATGCTTTCAAATCATCTTCTAAAACAATAAGAATCCTAGATCTCTTTACAGGAGATATTTTTAAACCATCTGAACTGGATAGATTTGTTCTTAATATCCACTCAAGTTTTCTTGATATAATTAATTGGGAACCTCCTGGGTAAATTTTACCTAAGCATGTTCAAGATAACCAATAAAAAATGAAGGATGAAAAAATATCAAGGGGGATACTTTTTTAGATATCCCAAAAAGTACACACATTATTTCTTTAGTCACTACAAAACCTTTATAGAACATGCTTAAGGATTACACTATGATAAGACCATACCACTTTTATTGATACCGTAATCCCTCTAGCTCACTCCATCCTAAGATTTCTACAAATTATATTGACTATATCCAAAACTAGCTTCCCTTACAGCTCAGGCCAAGCCAAATCTTATAAAAGGGTAAAATAGAGAAAATGTTTAAGGAAGTGGAGAAAATGCCTTTGGGTGCCAAGAGGTAAATCCTTAAAAAATCCACTAATAATAATTGATCTCCCTAAAAATGATATCCCTAATAACTCCAACTGAGCTGGAAAAGGGAAAATGGTTATGCCACCAGATCAAACTAAAACATCCATATTTGGACCTTATCATTCTGTAAGGACAAAATACACCATTATGGAATCCTCCTTTGAGAAAAATACACTAGTAAAAAAGTATATTCCCATAATAATAATTACAATACACAATCCCTTAAATCTTTATTACCCTTAGAATCTTGGTATAAGGTCTTATTCTAAACATAATGTACAATCAATTAGAAATATTCAAACATTCAATGTAAGAAGTAAAGACACAAAATTGTATGTATCCCCCATGTCAATGACTCAAAAGGTATAAAAACATAACCAAGATCCATTATGGGCATCTTATTCCATGATTATTGATCAAAATCCTTTGAACATCCCTCATCAAACTACCAACTATAAAGCCTATTAATACCCATACTAAGAAACTAGCATGGTATCAAGAAAATAATAAATGCACTTACCATCAAATATTTGGGCATGATACCAAAATTTATAATGCTTTCAAATCTATAATCCTATATTTATTAGTAGATGATGATCTTTTATGAGAATAGTTTGGTCCTAATTATCCTCATAATCAAACTATTAGAGTCATGACCACCTTAGGAACTGGTACATTATCGAGAGGTTCAAAATTAAATTCAAAAAAGGAAGATAGAACATATGATGAAACTCAGTATCAACCCCTATTAGACCCTATAGACTCTGATGATTTTGGAAACATAACAAACTAATCATTGTTTCAAACAGATGCAATACACATAGCCACTTGATCTTAGACATAGGGTCATAAAACCTAAAATCCCAACAAAACCAAGGTGTCTATTATAAATTATAATAATTTTGATACAAACAATCCTACATCACCTATCCCAAAACCAAAAGTTTCTATTCTAGTGAAATCATAGAATAACAATCCCTTGGAATTGATACATATATTGGTTGTGAAACAACTCCACTAACTTCCTATCAAAATGTCTTTATTTGAACTTTTACAAAATTATCCATAACATCACGAATCTATGATAAAGGCCTTATAATCCACCCAAGTACAATTAGATGAACCTCATACTCTATGAACCTTCATTAGATCCTTATAAAATTTGTTGTTTATCACATTTCATGATTTTGAAATATCCTCATTACAACTCGTAGACCAAGACCCACCATTATTTATCATTGTCCAATTTAATAAACATGGATCAAAAGAGTTATGATTGACAATGGAGCTAGTATAAATATTATCTCCTCACATGATTTTAGGAAACTCCAATTTCCATAAACTATTATAACTTAATCTCCAACCATCCTACAAGCCTAAAATGACACTTTTACCCCCACATTAGGTACAGTCATCCTCCCCATCCAAGTAGGTATACATACCATCCTAGAGATATTTTACATGATAGAGGGATAATTTCAATATGACATCTTACCAAGATGTCCTTGGATATGTGTCATGTGTTGTGTCCACTCTACTTTACATTGTTGCCTTAAATATGAACATGAAGGTAAGATCCATGTCATCCAAAAAAACCCACATCCATTCAAGTTGTGAAACTTGACTTATCATCTTAATGATGCCTTGGTCACCTTAATTAACTCAAGCCCATTATTTTTTGGGGAAACATCAACTATTTATAAAATATCTCATCTCGTATCCTTGATGAAAACTCCCTTGACTTGGCATTCCAATAGCTCTTTTTTTGGGAGTATCAATTGTTAAATCTTAGTACCTTATCAACCTCTCAATAATATGGATGACCTGATCAACAATGTATTTACCAACCCAACCTAGGAGATATTATCCCCTTCAACCCCCTTTACCTCTAAACACACTTAATCTATGGGGGAATCGATCAGTCCCCTTTATATGGGGAAAGTCAAACATGTACTAAACCATTCTTGTCTAACTTTTCCTTTCTTGAAAAACCACACTTTACACAATCCTATCTACAATTATGTGATTATAAGGGCTTTGGTATATGACATTATGAATAAGGACCCCATGAAGTAATGATAAATGACCTTATAAAACCACACAAAAACATCACCTCAGTTTAAATAAAAATCTTGAAGATAATAATGATAGCACTTTACCATCCAATATCTCTTTAAATATGGATGAAAAAACACCATCATCCCCACTCAATTATCCTATAATAACCGATGACACCATTTACACCCCCTACCTTTTTTTTTTATTATCACCATTCACTTGGAATCACTAACTTATAAAAATGATGAAAACACCTATACCTTCCCATAACTTTTCATGACCTAATAGATGAAAATTTCTTAGTCCATGTAATGGAGTATTAGTATGATGATTCTATTTTAACATATTTATGGGTAGGGGATTCATATCTAAATAATATCATACCATCTCATTATCCTAGTCTTTTAAATGAAGTTATAATTGATATTAACATAGAAACACTCAAGGTCCTATGAAACATCAAAGTTATCCAATCCTTAGATTCTCAAGAACACCAAGATTTCACATAATTTCTTGATAACCATATCTAAGCCTTTGTTTGGTCTTATAGTGGTATGCTAGGAATAGATCTTACTATAGTCATCCATAACATCATCACCATTCCTAAAGCTAAACCAATAAAATAAAAAATTTAAAAAATGCATCCTCATTTAACACTGCTTACCAAGGAAAAATTACAATGGTTATTATCCATTAATTTTATTCAACCCATAGACTATCCTCAATGGGTATCTATCATAATACCTATCACAAAACCCATAGGCGAACTATGCTTTTATACTGACTTTCATGATCTTAACATTTCATGTCTAAAAGATGATTTTCCCTTTCCTAATATCGACTAGCTTGTGGATCTCACTATAGGACATGAAATTTTGTTACTCATGGATGGATTTTATACCTATAATCAGATCATTATCACCCTAGAAGATCATCATAAGACCTCTTTTATTACTCCATGGAGGACTTTTTATTATAGAGTCATGCTTTTTGGTTTAAAAAATGTAGGAGTAACTTACCAGCATGCCATGACCTATATTTTCCATGACTTAATTCAAAAAATCATTTATGATTATATGGATGATCTCCTTGGTAAATATAGGTATCATAAATATCACCTATCTATCCTTTAAATAATCTTTCCCTATTTAGTCAAATATCAAATTTATCTTAACACCAAAAAAGTGTGTCTTTGGGGTTTTATCATGAAATATTTTGGGTTTTATCATTTCCCTTTGGGCAATTGAGATTTATATTTATAAAATTAAAGCCATTATTGATATTCAACCTGCCTCCAACCACAATAAGCTTCATAGTTTACAATAAAAATTATAGTTTATTCACCACTTTATTTCACAATTATTTGACTGATGTCAACCATTCCATCACCTTATTATGAAAGACACCCAATTTTTATGGGATTCAAATCATCAAGTAGCCTTTAATATACTAAATAAGTATCTCTTAACTCCCATATCCTTATTATTCCAAGAGAGGATAAACCTTTTTTATTGTATATCTCAGCTACATACCATGCTTTAGGTGACATGTTTACCTATCGAGATGAACAACATAGATAGCAAATAGTTTAATATATAAGTCATACTTTGGTTGAATATGAGAATAATTGCATTCATATTAAAAAATATATGGTTTTCCTTAGTATTCTTATATTCTAAACTTCACCACTATTTCCTTAATCATAAAACCTATGTGATTAATGATACTGATCCCCTAGGTTCATTCATTAAAAACCCTATTGGAATCAATGAATGGCAAGATGGATTATGCTTCTCATTGAGTTTGATCCCAAATTCCTTAACCATAATTTGATTAAGGAGAATATCACTGATAATAAATTAACTAATGCACCCATTTCTAATAATAAACCATCTAGTTATGAATTTCCTGATGAATCTATAGCCTCCACATCCTAAGGAGATCTTAAACATCAAATGACATTGTTATTTGATGGATCTAAATGAGAACATGGAGGGGGAGAAGGGATTATTCTATTATCACTAGAAAGAATTATTATACCCCTATCTTTCAAACTTGATTTTGACTGTACTAATAATATGGTAGAATATTAAGTCATAATTATAGGTATCTAAATAGCTTTGACTCTAGGTGTTAAGTCAGTTCATATAATCAAATAACTGGCATATATCAGTGCAATAATAACATCTCCTAGAGGTATAAAACATTTTCATAATATTTATTAGCCACCCTCAACCACTATGTCATCCACGCCACTCCTCAATCAACCAACAAGTTTGCTAATACCATGGCTTCCTTTATCCCATCCTCCTCTCAAGAATCTAAATTGTTTTTCCTTATCCATAGGGTCAATCAACCTTCTATACCAAAAATGATCTTCCTTATATCCATATTTTAGAATAAAATTACTTATATATATGGTACACATAGATATTTGATTATTTGTCTAAAGTTATCATTCCTTTAGTTTTATCCAAAAATGCTAGGCATGTTTTTTAGTAGTGGAATACTCAGTATATAATATTAGGGGGTGTGATTTATAATCAAGGGTTTGATGGTATTCTCCTCCATTATCTCTAGAGATATGAATCAAATATCACAATAAAAAAAATGCATGATTTAAGTGAACATCATGTCATTCACTTGCTAAGGTGTTGGTTGAGGCTAGTTATGAGATGTGTATGGATTCAAGTGAACATCCTACTATTACAAAGTAAGTTTCATGCAAAAAACATCAGTTTTCAATACCTAGTGATGAGGTTTTAAACTAAAAGAAAGATTATTTAATGAAAAAGGTATTTTATGAATCTATGTTATCCACATGCGTTATCAATATAGTCTTAAAAGAGAAGGATAATGTTATAATGGATGAGCAAGTTGTTTCTCTTAAACCTAAAAAGAAGAAAAAAACTATCAGTATCAGATGACCAAGGAGGATAAGGAATATGAGGAGTTATGACAAAATCCTAGTTTTACATTGTTCTAAGGAACCATGTGAAGTAGGGTGTCTCTCCCTATGCTTCTTAAGAGAAATATTTCTTATGGAGAAGCAAGTATGTGTGCTCAAGGTGTATTCAGGGACTTTATTCCTAAAATTGGAGTAGTTGAAGGTTTTTAGGTGGAATAATGAGATTGATGGAATTTTATGAATATTTTGGTGCTCAAAAAGGTTTTTGCACTTATTTTTGATGTGTTCCAATTGGTTTTGTGCCTTGATGATCTTGTTTGTGCCTTTTGGAGGTTTTTGTGTACTCTTGAGTTTATCTTTCCTATTGTAGATCAAAGCCATGGTATAAAAATTTAATATTCCTAAAGGTGTGAAGGATAAAATATTGGTCTAGAAGTGTGTGATGGTTCTCTCTAGGTATGCAATAAGTTTTAGATGTGGGTGTTGACCAGAAGGAGGTTTGTTAACCTTGTTTGTTTTGAGATTCTAGAGTTTTAGGATATGATATAAAAGTGGTTTGCCTTATGATTTGAGTTCTAAGGATCCTTAATAGTTTTAATGGTCCAAATTTATTATCAAATCAAACTTCACAAAGATTTAAAGGTTTTTGTTTCTCAAATTATTCAAGTTTTTATCAAAATGGAGGCCTAATTAGCTAATAAATTTATGAAAGAGGTATGTTTCATAGGAGGTGTTAGATGATGAAAAATTATGTGATTAATGGGTCATATGATATTACTCTAGATATGAAGTTTCAAGCCTTGAAAGTATGTTTAATGAAAGTTGTGGGATCTACAAGTTCTAGGTAGGGTTACAAGGAGTCTAGACATGCCTCGTGTGAAGATTTGATGTTTTTGCTTAGTTTATCTAAAATATAATGGCATAAGTGTTTCAAGGTGATTTATTAGGTTGGTTTAGATCATGTTTCCTATTTTGTGAGTGGCATGAAGTTTTTTTGGTGTTCCTTGAGGTGGCTTGAGAGAGAAGACTAGTAAGCATGTGTGATGGTTATTCATCATATGTGAAAATATTAGGATGCTCAAGAGGTGAAATGGCTCGGATATGATAAGGGGAGTCTATATTAGATGCTTCTTGGTGAGATCCATTAGATTTTAGTGCTTTCATGTGTTTTTTCTTCATTGGTTGTAGTGTTTGGTTGAAGAGAGTGTTGGCATGTAACAAGAGGAAGTTGTCAAGGTAAGAAGAGGTAGGATCAAGGTAAGGGTTTGTTTTTATCATCTTTATAATGTGGTATGATATTTTTGATGATATTTTTATGACCTTGGTATTATTTTGTGCCCACTTTTTCATTGTGTCAAAGGGGGAGAAGGTTCCTATTGTGAGAGTGTTTGAAGAGAGAGAAGGAAGGTGAGTTATATGATGGGTGTTGACATAAATGACAAAGGGGGAGATTATTTGAGAATTTTTATTGATGTCATGGAGGTTTCCAAGTGACTGGATGAAGTTTATTGATATTCTAAGTGTCAATGACAAAGTGTTCAATATGTTTTTCCCAGTGTGATTAAAGTAGGCTTGGTTGATCTTCAATTTTGGCATGATTAGGGATACATATAAAGTATTGAGCATGTGTGATGAGTCCTATCAAAGGTCAAGGTTGATTTGAAAGCTTGTGTAAGTGCATGGTATTCATCCGATTCTTCATTATGTTCATCTTATCATAGTTGGTTCCTTTATAGAAAAATCTAAATAGGTAATTTGGTGACATCACCATTACCACGTATGGATGAGTCTGGGGGTTGGTTATATGGGTATGATCACATTAGTCCTAATTTGTTATGGTCCAAGTTTTAGGTCGTGCAATTGATCATAAAAAAAGATATAATTGTGCAAAGTTGGCTTCTCAGATAGTTTGCAATGTTTTCCCATACTTATCCAAATTTACAAAAGAGATCTAATGGTGCACATTTAATTGTATCATAGATCTAAAACATAAATTAATATAAGATTAAGGTATAATTTCAAGTATAGTTGAGTAATAAATTTTATGGAATTATATTTCACATGCATGAAGGTTCTAGGATTAGCTTGATATATGGATGGATTCCTATATGAAAGATCATATGGTTTAAATTTTAGGACATGAAATTAAGCACAACAAAAGTTATTTAGGTTCAAATTTGGCATTCTAGGTAGATTTAAAAAGTTCCCATACTTATCCAAATTTTTAAAGGTAAAATAAGGATCCAATGGTGAGTTCTTAATCATAAATATTGAGATCAATGGTGTGTATGAAGACAACATGCCAAAGTTTGCACATGCTAGTGACAAGTGTCATAAGCTCATTAATTTGATATAATATTAACAATGAGTGGTGGTTTGTACTTATGAATATCAATGATGTTGGAAAATTCAAAGATTTATTAAAGAACATGGGATTACCAAGTGACACAAGCACATTGACTGACAACAAAGTGTTCAAAAGGCACATGAGGGTGTCAAGTGTAGTAATCACAAGAGTTTTGATCAATATCTAATGGTGAGAATTATAAGATAAAGACCTAACTAATCCCAGGAGATCTATGGTGCATATTTGTTCAATATTATAATGGTGTATGAGATGAGGTTAACATGTTTGAAATTTAACAATTGCTTAGTTCCCATTGGAATTAAAATATTTGAATTTGTGAGGGAAGACTAGTCTATAGTTCTTGTGTTATAACTTTTGATAAATGTAGAATTTGACCATGGTGGATAAGGAAAAGTTGTAAAGGACTTCATGTTTCATCCAAAAAACCTAGTTAGAAGGTCTAATTTTTTTATTATAAAATATATGGATCTACAAAATTTAATGTATATGTGTTCATACTCTGCAAGTAACCCAAGAAGTGTAATTGAGTTATTCTTGATGTCATTTTGATGTTTTAAGATGAAATAAGTGCTGGAGCATGTTTTAGAATTCATGAGGACCATCTATGTGGATTATGGAGGTTTGACCAATCCAAATTATGTATGATAAAAGTATTAGATGTTGATTGTGTGTTTTCTCTTGGTGATCATATGTATAGGATGATGTTTGGGATAATTATGTTGCAGCAAAAGGTGTTGTGATGGATGTTGTCTCTTAAAGAAGACCTATAAGCTAAGTGGCATGGGCATATGTATGTGTAAGTGTTATTTTGTTCTTAATTTTCTTAGATAAGTGTTGCATAGATGGATGGATCTCTGTGATACCTATAAGGGCTAATGAGGCCTAATTAAAAGGCATATCTACTTAATTATGACCCATGGATGCTATGGATGACTTGTGAAGATGTAATTAAGCTATATACATGTCATAAAGGTTAAGATAGTAATTATGGCTAAACAATAGAATGACATTCATGAAGGCACTATAAAAGGTGAAACCAAAGGTGATGGTTTCTAGACTTGAGAGAAGTGGTGTATGTGAGAGTTGAAGAGTAATGGAAAGAAGAAAGGGTATGCCCATTAGATGGGTTATATATTAGATCAAGTTGATGAATTTGTATATAACCTATAGGTTATATTTATGATTTCAAATATAGTGCACTTGTAGGTTTGAAGATTGAGGATGAGTGAAGAGGTCTAGAGTGATCCAAAATAATGTTTTGGATGGCTTGAGTGTGAGTGAAGGATATATAATATATGTTTAACCTTGGTGGTTGTTTTGAGAGGTAGATTAGAGTGTGGACTATGTGTATGACCATTTGGTCATGTTTTTGAGGGTTTGATAGATATTTATACTGATAAGTGTAGAGTGATCCAAAAGGTGGTTTTGGATGTTTGTGGCTCTATGAAGAAATGAAGGGGGTTGATATACATTATATCTCCATCAGATTGGTAGGTAATTAGTGTTCAGTAGATGTTAATATCATAGGTGTTAGGAGGGTGTTCAAAATATAGGTAAGAAATACTTGACCGTGCTATGGTCATGTGTTCCTTGTGGAATAGGTGTTTCACTAAATTTTGGTCAAAAGGACTTGACCATCCTGGTGCTCCTTATGGAACAGATGTTTCACTAAATTCTAGTTAGAAGGACTTGAGCATCCTAAGGGTAGGTGATCCTTGTCTAATGGGTGTTCCACTATGTTATCATAGATAGATAATACCTTATAGGATAATAAATACATGTATTTTTAGTTTTGAGAGTGGGTTTTACTCCCTAAGAGGGTTTCCCACATAAATCTTGTGTTGTGTGTGTGATCTTGCATTTGTTCATTGCAATAAACATCTTAAATACTTCATGAATGGTTGTATTAAATGTTTAAGTGTTTGAAGGATTTGTAAATTGAATTTTAGTGTTTAAAGGATTCACTCCCCATAGTGGTTTATACGTCTAACACATGTGATGGTGATTTTTGACCAAAACTCAATTTCTAGGCAAAGTGGCCTAATTGAGGCCTAATTAAAGAGATAAAATTGGTTTATAAGTGTACTTACACTTATATTTAGGTCCTTAAAATTGGTATGGAGATTTAAGGGGGTATTGGGTCCTCTAAAATGTCCCTAGTTCCCAAATATCCTTCGTACATTATTCCACACAAGGAGGCTTATGTATTTTGAGGGATATAAAGAATTGAGATAAATGCAAATTAAAGGTGCAATCCTAGATATTTTTAAAATATTTCATGGATTTAAGTGACATGTTGTAGGTCTTATATGATTTTTAGAAGCCATTCATGGAGTAAAATTACTTTATTGGAATCAAAACCAAGTTTTCACCTTTTTATGCCATGATGGATAAGGAGGAGTTCAAGTAGTAAATCAGAAAATCAATGCATAAAACTCTTCAACAAGATTTATCAAGTTTTATCATTATATAATACACAAATTCAAGAAGTAAAAGGGTAGATATTGGTTTTAAGAAAGATTCAAGTGGTTGAATGAGTCTCCAACAATCCTAGGAAACCTTTCCTCTCTTGGGTCATGAAAACAAAGTCAAAGAGGCTTCAAGAGGCTTCTAATATCCCCAAAAAAGTGGAGATACATCATGAGAGGATTGAAGGAGTTAATTAAGGACTCTAGTGTGACTTAAATACATATTCTCAAGGAGTTTGACTTCTTCCTCAAGAATATAAGATATGTAATCAAGGATATAGGCACATGTATAGGTCAAATTTCAAGAAACATGCCCATGAATTATTCAAGCCTTCAAAAAAATCTCATATCTACCTCTACACCATTTTTAAAGAAAATAAAAAGATAATCAATCATGTACTATGTAGTAGTTGAAGGAGGACTACGTGGATGACTCATCCCTATTTTTAGGCTTTTATTTCTCTCTCTCTCCTTTCTCATTTTCTCTTTAAGTATGCCTATTTTTAGCATTTATAAGGATCCTTTACCTGAGTTGTGGTATATATCTACTTATAAAAATACTTATACTTAGATATTTGAATTGAATAACACTAAATTTTGACCTCCTTAATATTTGTAACTAGTGTATGTTTAGGGTTTGTAGATGAATGTCAGTGATAGTGAATGTTTTATCACATTTTTCCTCTCTTATTTACCTATTTATAGGTGGTTCATCATCCTTACAGGTTACATAGTGTGATTGAATAACTTTGTATGTATGTCAAGTGTAATCCTTCATTAGTGTCCTTGAGAGACCTATTGATTAGCTATGTTAGATCATTCATCATGATAGTAGCCTCTATGTGAAACATTTATATTTGGAGATTCTTTGTTTGAGTACTACAATTAGGTTCATGTCATAATTCAACTTCTTAATTCATATTAGATAGGTGAATGATAAATTTTGGTGTATAACCACCTTAAGTAGATTTTATTTCATGTTATCTTCATCTCTTTTCCATTTTGAGATGGTAGTGTAGTGTATAGAGCCTAACTAATACATCAAGGGGAGCTATCCCTATAAATTTAGAGATTCAATTCACATGTTAAGCTACCCATAGCCTAATATTGTCTCCATGTTACTCCAAACTATGAAGGCTTGAATAACCTTCATAAAGGTGCAATTTTGAGTTGATAAAAGTATTCATGTACAATATATACATGAAGCAATATCTCATAAAGTGGAGAAATGAATAAAATCCATAGGAAAAGAACCCCCCCCCTCAAAAAAAGGGAGAAAATAAGGAAGAAAATGGGTCCTAGTAATAGGGCCTGATGAGGTACCCATGCCCAAAAAAATGTAGTGTGAAGACAAGTGTCCCTATGGATGTTAATATATCTTGCCAAAATACATGGATGTCAAATGATTGTAACCTCTAAGTTGAAGTAAGAATGGTGTTGAAAATGAAGATCACTAAATATGAATAGTGCACTCCAAAATACCAGGTAGAATGATGAATATGACGAAGCATTGCTTGAACACCCTCTATCAATGTTGAACCAGGAGAGGATGTCAATGAATATCTCTAAATAAGTGAACTAAAAATGGTGAGAAGTGAACACAAAGACTGGTGGGGATGCCACACTAGTGTCACTACATAAAAATTCACCAAAAATGTCATTAATACATAACAATCCTCATATGGGTTTTGATAAACAAAGTACCTAAATAAGATACCCATGTAAAAAAGAGAATCTATAAAATGTACATAAAATATCTCAAGAATATGGCCCTAGTAGCAATGGAAAAAATTGGAAAATAAAATAGTAAAGGGTGCACACACATGAAGATAGACCCAGCTGTAAGAGTAAACCCCCCATGACACTTTATAGTTTAGTGAAAGTAAAATATATCCCATACACAAAAACATCAAATGAAAACAAGGAAGACACTATATACACCAGAATAGATCCAAACAAAGAGACTATTAACCTATAAAATATGTAATCACAAATCATAAGAGTTAATCCAAACATAAGAGAGCAATGTGGTCCAAAAACATAAGTGGTACAAAAAACATACTCAAACAATGAAAGACGTCAAGATCTACCAAAAATGTGTTTGCAAGTGTAAAAATAAATGAGCATGAGTGAAATGAAGTGTTTTTAATGAGAGTATATGAACAATGGAAGATCCATGCTAGTAAAATTATCACAAAGAATTATGGTACCACCATAAGTGATTTGAAATCCATCTCAAATCAAATAGGAATGGTGGCTGAAGATGCCTGCATATGGGTGGATGAAAAAATACACAACAATAAAATGAGAGGTAAATTTTAAAAGGATGCCAAACTCAACCAAAAATGCATCCATGATTGCAATCAAGATGGTAATATCAATGAAAGAAAAAGTTTGTTTACTTATGAAGGGGTTTGGCCACCTACCAAATCAAGCCTCACCCTCCAGTATTTAACAAACAAGACGCAAAAAATTGTGGCAAAAAAATAAACAAATACAATATTTCCTTATGTCTTCAAACAAAATGTTTTTCATAAAAAATAATCAAAATATCATCCAAGGATATTATTTTATTAAAAAATAATAGAAAAAACCCTTTTTAAAAAAAATCTCCCCACAAGGATTTTTTTGTGAATATTATTGATTAGTAAAAATATAATAATGTTTTCAATTATTAATTAAATTAAAATTTTGAAAATGTTTTTAAAACCTAAAAATAAGTGCATAAAAATTTGACATGGTTTTGAGTGATAATTTATGGTTTTCTCACAATTAAATAAATAAAAGTCATATGTTTTTTAGATTAATATTATTCAATAAAACTATGATAACTTTTGTAATTATTTATGAAATTAAAATTTTTAAAATTTATTTTAAATTATAAAATAATGTGTACAATACCCATACATTTTTCTAAGAGAATGTCTATAATTTTTTCACAATCTAAAAAAGAACAGTCATTTTTAACCAAAAAAATTTACAAAAGCTTCTAGATCTTGCCTTAGATATCCAACTGTGATGAAACTAGAGGTAATTATTTCCTTACTAGATAATATGGATGCATTTGTGAGTTATTATTTACTTCTTTAATATCTAAAATTTACCTACAGTACCAAAAATAAAATAAAATAGGAAGTCCCCCCAGAAACTATAATTTATTGCACACCTTTCTGATTCTCAAGACCATCCAAAGAGGATGCAAGAGATGAACATACTAAGGAAAAATAATATGAGATACTAAGTAAGGATAAGCTAAAGATCTAAGAAGTATCTAATGATACTATGAAAGAGTTTTAAAAACTCTCACCTAGGGTCAAATCTATAAACCATTACCATAGTAAAAGCCATTGATGCATTGCTTAAATAATATCTTAGTTTATTGTACACAAATAGATCATAAAATGATAAATATTCTATATCTCCAAAGCTTCCATTCAAATACAATGAATTATCCTTGCATATATAGCCAAGGAAGATCAATCTTAACTAAGAGATCAAGCTAGAGATCAAACCTAGGACTAAGGGATAACTATTCATAAAGGATAGAAACAACTAGAAATCATCCCCATAATATCTAAGAGATAAATATTTAATATCTCATAATCTATAAAATAAGATAAATGAAATATCCACACATAAGTGGGTAAGAATAATAAAACATCTAGGTGAACATGAGCAAAGGTAAATAACCTACTCTAACAAGCCTCAAACTCACATCTAGTTTTCCCTCCTATGCATGTGTGTGGAATTGTAATAATACCACCATATGCTCTTTCTCCTAGTAACATTTTGTACAAGTGATGCAATACTATATTTGTTTTTTTAAATTCTTCTAATATTTGATTTAATGTTATAGTTCATTTTGATAGCTTGAAATAAATATTACTTTCTAATTTGAGAGTTATCAAATTATAAGGCATCTTAATTAGATTATATCCTTTGTATATATATTAACATTTTGAATTTGAATTATAACATAGTGACACATGAAGATCCAACCATATGATGGCAAAAAGGGATAATAAAATGGTCATAAAATGAAAAATACAGAAAAAATATTAAAAAATAAGCCTAGATAGTTGCATCAAAGATGGACACTAATGTCGATACTAGTGTCTAGGATATATGCAAGTGTCCAAAGGATTAAAACATAAATAAAATAGGAAAAATATGTAGGTAAACTTGGCACACATTAGATGAAGATAAAAAATAGCACACATGCCCAAGCAACAAGTAAATCAAGTGAAATAGGATGGAACCAAAGAGATCCATGAGAGACCACATCACTAGATGTCTAATTCTTAGTAAAAAAGTGTGTATGTGTGTGTGTGTGTGTACATATTTGTACTTGTACCAAATATATGTCTATATTTTCTCCCCTTTAAAGAATTTCTAATTTAATGGAAAAGAAAAATCATATTGTGGTGTGGATAACACACCTTGTCTTCATTTGAGTTATTTTCTTCAATCTTTAATTTGAACATTACCTACAACCAAGAATATGCCAAATAGTAAATCATCATATATAATATGTATGTAATCAATAATAAAAATTAGGATAAATAAATAGCATGGATAGAATACACTTATATATATGTCAGGTGGAAAGTAATTCTAAAGTGTTAGAAACTGGAGAAGTAGACAAGGGGACTTGCAACCTCATCCATTTTCTGGTTAGGAAGATGAGTGAGACTATAAGTGGTCAAGTGTGTTGCACCATGGTGGTTTTATATCTAAAGTAGAAATATTTTAGAGGTGATCATGCCCCCAATCTAGAATAAGAAGAGTGGTTCTTTAACCATTGAAAGTATTGTTTCTTGATGAGCAAAAATTGAGGGATACACACACACATGTACGTATGCATGGTATGTATAGCTCAGTATAGGGTGAGTGATGTAATCAAGTTCATAAAAAAATTGGTGAGACTAGATGATTTAATCTTTCCAATCATACCCAAAAAAAGAACCAACTATTTTAGATGGGTAAGTCTTGATACAATCTATTAATGATCGATTAGGGTATAGTATATTGGGATATCAGTACATAAAAGTTTTATGATATGGTAATAGTTCATAAAAGAGTTATGTAATTTTTAAAATTGATTTGTATTTTTCAATAGTAAGCACACATTGCATATCATAGTCAACTTGGATATGTCTCATGTTGAAACTGTGTATAGTGAATGGTACCAACATATATAATTTTGCCACAACTATGAATTTAGATCATATACTATGTATGTTTTTGTCAATTTGGAGACTATTTAAGTGTGTAGAACAAGCTTCCAAATAATTCCCCCAATATATATGGATAAATATAAAAATTGGTATAAGTACCAATGTGAAGGACATGTTTCCAAAACATTCCCCCACTATAAACTAGGAATGTTGAATATTAAGTGTGGAGAATATGCTTCCAAAGTATGTCCCCATTGAATTAAGAGAATGTGTAAACTATATTTGATTATATATAACATATTCATAAAAATTTCCCTATTAATATGCCCCCCTTTTGGGAGGAGAGGACATAGTGTCTACTAATTGTCTCCTTGCAGAAGTAAAATGGATGATGTACTTTATAGAATTTCACTTGTTGTCATTCTGAAATTATTGTGGACAATAATTGTAACATTATTTTTGGTAGCATTTGGTATTTTATAGAAAAAAATTTATTAATTTTTGGTAGTGTTTTAAAATTTATAAATTTGGTGTAAAAAGGAAGGGTTAATTGTCTAGATCCCAATGCAACTTATAGTTTTGAATTTAGATCACCAAGGCTCAATATATGCTCATTTGAAGTTGGTGAAAAATGGTATATTAGGTGTATTGTAATATAATTTTGAAATAATTTAAATTTTGAAATTTTTTGTGAATTTTGAGCTTTGATTTTTGAGATTAAACCATGCCATGTGGAATATCCCCTTTCCCATTTTGATTTGATGTGCTCTGAAGTGTTTTGGCTAGACATGATTTTTCTAAGCTAATAATTAGTGTTTATTGCATTTTATTGGTAATTTTGATTTTTTGAAAATTTTGTACTTTAGGTGTGTTTTTAGGGATTTTTCATAGGAGTTAAAATTCTTGCATTAGTTTCCTAGATGATTTCATCAACATGTTGATGTAAGTATCTATTTTTGGATGTTAGCATCTCATGTTTTCATCTAGCATGGGTGTTAGCATGTGATGATTCTATTCCATGTCGATGCTAACATCTAAAAATAATGCATTTTTATTTTGTGTATGAATAATTGATATTTCTATATTTTCACATCAAAATATAATCAGTAATGAGTTTTCATTATTATTTTCTTGATTGTAAGAGGATATTCATATTTGATATTTCTATCATAGGTGACATTATTCAAAATTAATAGATCTAATTATAGATAAATTTGACTAGGCTATTATTGATTAGGAAAGATTGGGTCATATGACCTATTTGAGATAGATCCCAGATTATATCCACCTCCTCAAAACCCTAGTTGAGAGGTGAAATCTAGATACGTGTATATTATATCTTCCCACTAGTGAGATGAATTTCACCTTAGAGGATGTGTATCATATTTTTCAAATGTCAATTACGGGTGAGAGAGTTGAGGTTGCTAGAGATGGTATTTGAGGCTATATTTAACATTATTATGTGTATTTTACCCATCAAAGGGATCATGATGAAGATTTGAGTAGTATGATGTGGTTTGATAGCATTATTAGAGGTGATGTTTCACCACCACAAAAGTTTATTTGTGTTTTATTGGCCTCATTTGTAGTTACAGAGGGTGGGACTATTGGCATTTCTTATCACATGTATCAGGTATCTCATCACATTAAGCATGATCATATTAGGTATTCATGGGATCATATTATATTAGCCCTATTATGTAGGGATATATAAAGGTTTACATTAGAGAGCTATAGTGGGGTATTGGAGTGACGACTCTATTTCATGTTTGGGCTTATGAACATATCTTAGTGGTATAATTAGTTGGTATTCCTTTCCCTAGATGGTCTCATCCATAAATTATTATTGAGCATTGGGTATTTACATGTGGTTTACTTCATACCATGACGGAGTACCATATTACTTTGGATAGGTTAACCCCATATCAGATTGTATGGCATCATTACATGAATTTTGATATATGGCTTAAGGATGGACATGAGTTATAGATGGTTTATATTAGTATGTGGATTGTTAATCAATTTACTAGTGTCTATGATTTCTTTTAGTATGACTGGATTTTATGGTATATTGAAATTTATTAGGGAGTGCCCTTGACACCATATCCATGGCATTAGATAACTTAGAGTGGTCATAAAGTGCATTATAGGCTAAAACTTACTATTTTATATTTATCTTTACATCTAGGTGATGAGCAAGGTCCCATGGTTTCCCTAGTGGTAGGAGAAAATGTGGAATGCATGAGTGGGTATGTATAGTGGTGGGATAGAACCTAGTGGCCTTTGTTGTTTCTTATTGTAGTTTTATTCCCAAGTGCCATTATTATAGCACAAGGTGGTACTAGAGGAGAGATAGGCAATGAGTCAGGTGATGGTGCTCTTATGGGACTAGTACCGATGGATGAGGTGAACATTAGGCCCTCATGTGAGTATCATATTTTTGAGTTTTTTCACTTTATTTGGTTATAATAGCATATAAATTTATTTATTTTCATATAATTTTATAACTAGTGCCATATCTTGAATGTGTATAGGTTATTAAGAGTGGTCGACCATGGTGGATCGAGTGATATAGGTCCTCACTCATAGTGTGCCTATGGAGGCATCCAAATATAATTTATTTAGAGATTTATTGACATTGTTAATTCCCATGCACCCTTATTTGATCCCATTATGAGAGTTTTGGTATCATACCATGCTATGACCATAAAGTGTAAGGAGTTACATGCAGAGCTAGATAGATAGGACATCCTAAAGTGGAGTTCCACTGAGATTATTCATACGTTCATTGATAGATATGATAATTAGAGATAAGATCATGATAAGAAAGTGTAGTGGCTAGGATTTTTTGAGGAGAGAATATAGGTAATATCATGTGCATGGGGACTGTAGTTTGATCTTGGTGTATCTATATCTAAAGGTGTTGTATTTATATATGTTGATAGAAATCAGGAATATACAATATAGGATATGCCCCCAACTTATGATTGAAATGATTTTTTGTATAAACATTGTATCATCTTATATATATGACATTTTTTCACATGGTTTCTTGGTGTTGAATAGATTTTCATTTTTTAATTCTCTATTGATCATTATATAGTTTTTAATTTACATTTATTTCCATGGGGTATGTTAGGATTTGGAAAATTTGTGTAAAAATTATGTGTATTTTTTATATGAATGTATTATATTATAAATAAATAAATCACCATATGTAATGAAATATGGATGGATATTATAAATCTTGATTATAATGATCATATGGAAATGGGACTATAGATTATGATTCTATAACTGTCTCTAAAGTATTTATATAAATATCTTATGAAATTGTGTGTTTGTTTAGGTACCCATGTCTAATATGTAGGTTTACCTTATCCATGTGTTTATTTATGAAGGAATTAATCTACCAATGGTTCCTTGATAAGATTAATGTGGGAAAGATCAGTCCTAGGAGAGAGTACATTAGGACTTCTACTAGAGGTCATCTTCTGTGAAGGCTGATGGGCCATGTGTTCCTCACATGTATCAACATGGGATGTCTTGACCCTATTATACAAGACTCTATGAGAAGTTTTGTAAATATATCTAGATATGCGTTTTTGATATGCAATGATTCTGTGATAGGCTAACTATATCAAATTTTACTTAAGAGTAAAACACTCATTATCTCGATGACCATTCACACCATGATAAGTGCAAAAGTGTTGTTCTTTTTCCTTCTCAAATATGCGAGGTGAGTAATGTGAATTAAGATGGAGTCTAATTAATCATTTATCCAAAAAAGTTTGTAATGTATCATGTGGTCTATCTTGGTACTAATAAAACTTAAGAGGCTACCATTTGGTATTGGTATAAGGTCTAACTATTGGAGATATAATATATAATCATGTTTTTCCCCTTTATTCAACACCTTTATTATGTCATAGCTATTTTATTACTATAGTCCATGAATTAACTTATAATATTTTATGGATAAAACTATGTAAGAGTTTTTCAATCCATGTTTCAATTCACATTCCATGAACCATCATCAGGAAGATAAAAAATGGAATGAACATTTCATTTTTTCTCTTCTAAATGATAATTCATGGAGTGTGAACCAAAGCATCGATTGAAAAAATCTTAAACAATATTATCTAGAAACCATTGAAATTTACCTTTATTATTTATTTTGTGATATATGGGGTTAGTTATGTAGAAGGTTTTTAAAGTGGTTCAATATTTTTTGTAACTTTTTTGTTTACTTTGGAAAAAAAATTACCATGTTTGGTTTTGAATGGATAAATAGGTAACTTTATTTGTGTATTAATTAGAGCACATGAATATTTATTTACATCCCAATATAATATCTTGAATGAATCAAAGGTTTTATGTAATGCTTTTTTTCTTAGTAGATAACTAAGTTCTTCACTAAATATAAATTGGATTTCCAAATCTAAGGTTATGTAATGTAAATAGTATAAAAAATCCTTAAATCAAATTATATAATCTTGTATAGGCTCATTTTTTATTTTTGTCAACATTTAAAAATGATCCTATGGTAATTTAGGTAAGGTATAATGATGAAAATGTGATAAAAATACATCATTAAGTTGTTTAAAATTTGATAATGTACCATTTGACAAAGTATAAAACCAATCACAATCTCCTTGTGTTAAGATACAATAAAAAGCCTTTAAGAGCAAGCTTTCACTTTGGGCCTAATGATCAAAAGAATGTGTATATTATTGTAAATGAATGTCAAGATCCCTTTGACCATTAAAGGAGGATAAATTAGTCATAACAAAGTCTAAGGTATAAGGATACTCAAACACATCCTTTGCATTAACTTTCTTTGTTAATGTATTTTCCTTAAGAATAACTTCATGAGATTTACGTTGTAATTTAAGTGTATTCACTTGTTACAAATCTCCAATGGTAGTCATATAGAGATAACATGTCATAATAATAAGTTGATTATTTTTCTAGTAGTTTTAAACTACCATTCATATAGAACATAAGAATGATGGACTCTTTATCATCCTCTAAAATAGGCTCATCACATGATTTTTCAATATTCAGTAAAGGAACACTCATCTCTAAAGATATAGGTATATATATTTGAAGCACCCAAAGGTTAATATTATTATCATTTTAAGGTGATCCATTTCTTGAAATATCATGACATAATATATGAGTAGGAGGAATAATCTCATTTTGAAACCCATTCTCCTTTTGAGAGTAAAATGCAACACTTTCAACTTTATGTACCACATCAAGGGATGTAAAAATGTCACCTTTACTTTTAGTTTTACTTTCACATCCAAGAAAATGAGGTTTTAAAAATGAAATATCATTTTCTATTTGTGGTACATCATTTCTATAGGGGAAAGTAACATTGACATAACTATCATTTACATCCTTATTATTTGTCTTAGGAAATTCTATCATTATCAAAACTTTGGAAAACATGGTTTTTTGTTGCTTGAATTTATGTGGTTTGACATTTTCAAAAGATACATAAAATATATATGGGACTTTTGTTATGTCCCAAAATAATTCATGTTTTGTATTTGTTTCCTTATGATTTGCAAATGGACTCTCGTTTTATTCTTCAACTAACAATGAGAGATATGGGACATATAATTTGTTCATCACAGATTAGAGGAGAATAATAATGTTGATTATTTTCATTTGAATCATGCAAAAAAGGAATGAAATTTTGAAAAATAGCATTATTTAGGGAAGGGGAGACATGATTTATTTCTTAAAGATTTTCATTATGAGGGATAGTGGAGGAACATTCAACTTTTGTGATATTTTCAACATTGGAAAGGGGAGAATCACACTTACTTTTTGAAATAACTAAATAGGGTATGGTATCATTTTACATATTTTTCGGCTCTTAATTATCATAAAACAAATGAATAGAATAAGTGTTATAAACAAGAGTGAAAACATCATGATCACTACTTTTCTTGGTTATATTTGCATTCTAATCATTAGTTATTTCATTGTCATATTTTTACACAAAAGTGGTTTTATCCTATTTTTTGTGTTATTCTAGGTATTCATATGAAATACATTGATCATTAGGTGGATTAAATAAATGATCATAATTAAGATTTCATGCATAACCTTTCATTAAGAACTCCATAAATGTTAAAAAATAGTTTACGGTGACTACCAAGAACATAAGGAGGACCAAAATAATAATGTAACTAGGAATTCCTAAGTTGTGCCCATATAAGTGAGGGAGAAATTAGATTTGAGAATAAATTGCATAAATCTAAGCTGAACTTTCAAAGAAGGTGAAGACTCTAATATTAAAACTAGGGTTTTGGTTCAACAAACAAAGGATGGGCTAACCAAATGTTTTATTTATTTTGGATTCATAAGATAAACATATAAGTAATAAACTTATTTGAATTTTAATCAAGTAATGTTCATATTTTCATCAATGTAATATAGTATTAAGATAATATATCTCATTTAAACATGTAAAATAAATACGAGTACTTAAGCAACTAAATGATAAAGAGAGTGTATCTTATTTGTTATTTTGTTTTGACTATGTTAGTGATCAAGAATCATCATAGGAACGTATTATAGGTCTAGAATTTATTAATTATATATTCTAAATATTTTTAACTTCTAGATAATTGTGTCAATCTGGGACAGTACATCACCACTTATGTCTACCTATGACCTAGGTGTCTAATGAGAGATATACATAGTAATGACTCCAGATTTGGACCAAACCTACATTATTTCATGCATAATTATTATATTCCATAATTTATGATTACTTATGTGTCAGATCTAGATAATAAGAGACCTTTGTTCCTTTTCATTATACCTCTTTCAACCTAGTAAAAAGGGGTTAGTAAAATGAGTCGAGCTAACCCTAGCAACCCCATTTTATTTCTAAGTGTTGCCTACATAGCCAATACTCTTAAAAGGGCCTAATAATTACATATACTTTTCACTCCTATGCATGTGTATGGAATTATAATAGTGAAAATATATTTTCTTTCTCCTAGTAACTCTTGGTACAAGTGATGCAATAGTATATTTGACCTTTTAAATGCTTCAAATATTTGATTCAATGTTATAGTCCAATTTGATAGCTTGAAATAAAAATTAATTTATAATTTGAGAGTTATCATATCAAATTAGTAGGTGTCTTAGTTAGATTATAGCCTTTTTATATAAGAAAGTTTTGACTTTGAATTAAAACCTAGTGACACATGAAGAGCTAACTATTGGATGGGAAAATAGGGCGAACAAAATGGTCATAAAGTGAAAGATATGGAGAAAATATAAAAATATGATCTTAGAAAATTACATCAAAGATGGACACTAACATCGATTCTAATGTCCAGGATAGACATAAGTGTCTAGGGGATAAAAACATATATAAAATAAGCACAATAGGTAGGGATACCTAGTATGCATTGGATGAAGATAAATAAACATAGCACACAAGACTAATGGGAAGGTAAACCAAGTGAAATAATATGGAACCAAAGAGTTCCATGAGAGACCATGTCACTAGATGTCTAATTTTGAGTGAAAAGGTAAATACATATAAGTAGACTATAAATATGTGTACTTATACCAAAATGGGTGTCTAAATCTCCCTAAGAAGTAATAATGATGAGAGAGGACATTATAGACTAGATTATGATGTTTATGGATTTGTTATAGATGTTAACTATTAGATTTGATAATTTGATGTAGATGTTGGATTTGATGATTTGATTGATAGTTTATTTGGTATTTTTTTACTAGATAGATGATAAATTATTGATTAAAGGATTAAAGTATATTTTCTTCAAACATCCATCCATTATTCATTGTTGCAACAATTCATTGATCATCATAGTCCAAGAAATCATTTTTAATGTAACACTAGGCAATATGCACCATGATATGTTTACGACCATGATGACATTTTTTCAAAGTGTATGTTGGATGAACACAAAAGACATAAAGATCAAAAATAAAATTTAAAATTAACATGTGGAATAATGCACCATCAATATAAGGAACCAAAATGACATGTTTTCCATATGTTCTTGTACAAAGATGATAAAAGGAAAAATGATAAGATAAAATTTGCACAAAGATATTCAAAAAATGTTAACCAAATACATGTAAATGAATATGTTCAAATAAGAAAACCAACATAGACACATAGACATAGATATGATAAAATAGATTAAAATAAATTAGACATCATACAAGTAAAACGTATGTATCTACATGTATATTATATGATGCAATGTATTATCTTTTATACTGACAAAAGCCTATGGAATGAGTTATTAGGTAATGATTCTATGTGGCAATGATATGAGACATGAAGTTAAATTTCAAGGATAATTGGATGGAATAGTTATAAATGATGTGTTAGATAAGGGACTGATAAGGACTTGAAATGAGGCAGATAATGAAATTTAGATAATGTGTTCTTGAGAAAATTTGACTTTGGTACGGGATCTAGTGTGATTAAGACAGGGTGGGATGATGTAACCCCAAGTTTGACTAGTTTTAACATGGATGTGGAGATAAAAACTCATAATTGTATATGTATTATGTGTTTAAACTAAAATATATATGATTTGACTAAGTTATGGTTGACTAAATTTTGAATTGATAAGACAAACTCAAATAAGAGATTAGACAGAATTTGCTGAAGTTTTGATGGGTTGATAATGATGGGGTTGATAATATGATATGATAGTGAGGTTTACTTATGCAAAGGGGGTGACTATGATTTGATTATTGAACAAAATTATATTATTATGATGAGTGATAGTAAATGATTTGGATTAAAGCTAATGATGTTGAAATGGTATGTTAATGACATAGTGATAATTATGATGTGAATTCAGATTAGGATCTAGATGATATTAAATTTGGATAAGGATATGGACTACTTAAAACATAATACAAGATGAATGATATTTTTTTGGATTGTCTGGATTTTTTTTATTTTTTTTTGTCTTTTGGGTTATTTTTATTTTTAGGGACATGTATGTACAAATAGAGGTTTAAGGGGAAAATCAAGCCTAGAAACCAAAATTTGGAATTATGGTGAATGGAATGATGAAATAATTTGGGTGATGTTAAAATGGAATAAGGGATGATGAATAATAGACTATCGATGGGTAAGTGCACAAAGTTGGGGATTAAAAAGTGGCCTACCTGCGAACATGATTTTCTTAAAATTTCAAAAATTTGAACTTATGTAGATAATTTGAGATATCTACACTCCAAATTTGAATATGGTTTAAGAACATTAAATGTAGAATTTTGAGACTAGTTTCCAAAACACTAAATTTATTTAAAAATGGTTAATTATAACTAAGCCAAACATCTAAAATTTGAAGAGGAACTCCTATTTTTTCAAAAAACATAGTAGACAGATGGTTGTGTGGTGCACCATTTTTTTAGTAGTGTTTAATATTATTTGAAACCCTTTGGGGAAAATTTAGATAAGATATTATAGTTTTTGACCTATATATTTTTTAAATGAATATTTTTTTTTAAATTTTGAAAGTAAATAGATCCTAAAAACTAACAAAAAAATGGATAAACATCTGTGTAGCATGCCTAACTACCTTAAAAAAATGAAAATCATTTTTTTTAATGTGTGTATAATTAGGTCTAGTTTGTGACCATTTAACTTGTTTTTCACTTGGATCAATGAAAGACTAATTACATGAACATGTATAGGCATGTATGTTTATGGCATGTAGTTGCCTAAAAAATGTATAATTAGAAATCAACATAATTTAAAACCTTAAATTATTCTAAAAATTATTAAAATCATATTTTTGGAAAGAGATGAGAATGTTCATCATAAAGGTATTAAGTTTTTAATTTTTCACATTGAAATTCTTAATGTATTTGGAAATCAAAGTTGAAATTTATTTTTCTATCATAACTTCAAAACTCGACTGTACATTGACAGTCCAAGACTTTGGCTCTGGAATCCAATCCATTCTCGAGACAAAAGGCATGGGAATTAAATTTAAAATTCAAATACTTTGATCATGTTAATAACATGATCGTGTTAATAACGTGATCAAATTATATATTCTCAACACCCTAAAACTTGAATAGGATTCATTAGGCCTAGTAGCCTTAAGATCAAAGTTTGGTTGATTAAGATTGTTCTTTGGGACCAATGTTCTTATCAAGATTTGATAGCATTGAATGATAATTGGAGATGTATTAACCTATGAATCAATTTATTATTCCTTTGATCCTAATATGGTATGTAATTAGGCCAATAGATCCCAAATTGACATTAGATGGACATATTTCCTTGGATGGATCTTGGTTGGACCTAGTTACATATCAAACTAAACTAGATACTTGGCTTTTTATAGTTTGGTGTGAAATTAGATACCCAATTGATATCATATGGACATAATTCCTTTCTCAGGGATCATTTAACCCCAATTATGTACTAGATTGAACTAAATATTCAATTAGTTTAATATGGTGTGCTATCAAATACCTAATTAACATTATATTGAAAGAATTCTTTGCATAGGAACCACTTTCTCTTAATTATAGATTATATTGAAGAAAATAATCAATTGGTTAATATGATGTGCAATTAGGTAAAATATTAGCATTAGACATTAGATGGACACAATTCTTTACATGGGGTGAAAAATGACTCGGTTGATAATAGGTGGAAGCAATTAATTACATAAGACTTGGTCATACCCAATTGTGTATAGTATTAAAAAAAATATCAATTGATTCAACATGGTGTAATTATAACCCCAAATGACACTAGATGGATGTAAGTACTTGCTTATAGATTGAGTGGCCCCAATTGCATATCATATTGAACCTAAATACTCAGTTGGTTCAATATGGTGTACAATCAGGGATAATATAACCCAAATAACATTATATAGACAAAATTACTTTCATGGGGCTTATTTGGACCCAATTATGTATAAGATAAAACCAAATACATGATTAGCTAAATATAGTTTACAATCAGGGCCAACGAAGTTATAGTTGACATTACATGTATTTAGTTACTTACATGAGCCTTGGTTGGCCAAAATTGTATCTTCAAATGAACTAAATACTTGTTTGATTCAATATGTTATATATTTAGGACAAATAGAGCCCCCTATTGACAATAGAAGGATGACATTTCTTACACAAGGCTTGTTTGGACTTAATTTCATATCATATTGAACCAAATATTATTTTAGTTGAATTTAGTGTACAATTAGAATCCCAATTTTTGTTAGATGGATGTAATTCCTTAAAAAGGGTTCAATTGGTCATGATTTCATATTGAATTGAATCAAACACTCAATTATTTTAATAATGTGTGAAATTATGTCCCTAATTAAAATTATGTTGACATAATTCCTTGGGTAAGCCTCAATTGACCTAAATTATATATCATATGGAACCACATACTTGATAAGTTTAATATGGTATGAAATCAATGCCAAATAATCCCCAACTTCCATTATATATGAATGTAATTCCCTGCACATGGCTCCTTTAGAATGAATTGCATATCAAATTGAAAAAATACTTGTTTTTTTAATATGGTGAGCACTTGGATCCCAAATTGATATCATATGGATGAAATTCCTTACATTGAGTCTCAATAGGCCCCTGTTATCAATTATCCCTAATCAACATCATTTATATATAGTAATAATTAGGTTCATAGGGATGATTTTGGTTAAAATTGCATCACTCATTATCATAATTGACTTTGTAGGCTCAATATGTGATGATGTGGGGGATAATTGATCCCAAATTGACATTTTTACTCACATATCTAGGTTCAAGGAGATCAAAGTTTCCCTAATCACCATCATGATTATACCTTATATACCCTAAAACCTATACCCTAAGCCCTAATCCCTAAAGTTTGTAATCCCTAAACTCTAAACCATAAATATAAACTCTTTAAACATTGAACCAATCATTTTAGCCCAAATTAACATCATTTAGACTAAGAATTAAGTTCATAAGGCTCAGTTTGGACTAAATCACATGATTGATTACCCCATTTGACTAATTCACTCAATCTGCATGATGACATCCATGGTATAATGACAACCTGAAAACATGTTCTATAGTCACAAATGGGTCCAAGTGATTCAAATTATCCTCAATTATATTTGTGATTAACTCTATATACCTTAAACAATATATAAATTAAAACCTAATCCATAAACCCTAACCCCTATACCCTAAATTGTAAACCATAAACTTCCCTATTCACCAATTGATTTAGTCCCAGTTAATATCCTTTGTAGTAAGAATTAGATTTAAACATGGCATAACATGATTAGACATTAATATACAAGTCCTTAAACCCTATGCCCTAATCCATAAAACATAAATTATAATCCCTATGCCCTAATGCCCACTACATGTTGAAAATATGCATGCCTTATGATATAACTAATTTTATCATGAGATGTCATAAAATGTAATTTTTAAACCTATGGCCAAAATTAGCCTTTAGAGTACCAATCTAACTGTGCATCTAAAGTAAATTAGGAATATTTCAATCCCCTTCAACCTAATTAACCAAAGAATAGGAACTAGTTGATTATTTTAATTTAGGAGGAATTTAAGGCTAATTTAAACCCCTTCAATATCAATCTATGCTTTGGGGCAAAATCAAAATATCAATATTCTATCATGAATTGATCCAATTAGTCAATTTGTGTAATTCCTTATGTGTTTTGGGAAAAATTAAGCCCCTAAACCAAATTTATGTCTCAATAAATTTTATAACATGTATGCAACATGTATATGGCATAAATGACCCTACTTTTATAATAAATGCAAACATGAAGGTAATTGTCATAAATAGGTGAACAAGTAACTCAAATGTTTTTCAATTACCTTAGTGATTGGATCCTATATCCAATATCTTAAACCTTAAATCATTTACCTTTTAACTTTAACCCTATACCATTTACATTAAACCCTAAGCCATAAGCCCTAAACCCCAAACCCTTTAAATTATAGACTCTAAACCCTAAACCAATAAATTTATCCCCAATTAACATCCTTCATATATGTAGTAATAATTAGGTTCATAGGGATGAACTTGGTCAAAATTTCATCATCATTAAACCACAATTTACTTAATTATTTCAATTTATGATGATGTGGGGGCTAATTGAGCTCAAAATCACATTTTTTACTCTCAAATATAGGTTCAATGAGCTCAAATTTACCTTAATTACCTTCATGATTTCACCTTATATACCTTAAAACCTATACTTGAATCCCTAATCCTTAATGTTCCTAATCCCTAAAATCTAAACCATAAATATAAACTCTTTAAACCTTGAACTAATCATTTTAGCCCAAATTAACATCATTTAGACTAAGAATTAGGTCCATAAGGCTCAGTTTTGCCTAAATAACACAACTGATTACCCCATTTAACTAATTCACTCAATCTACATGATGACATCTAGGGTATAATGAAAACCTAAAAACACACTCTATAGTAACAAATGGGTCCAAATGATTAAAATTATCCTCAATTATCTTTACAATTGAACCTATGTACCCTAAACCACAATACATTAAAACCTAAGCCCTAAATCATAAACTCTAAAAACTATCTCTAAATTGTAAACCATAAGCTTTCCCTATTTACCAATTGATTTAGTCCCAATTAACATCCTTTATAGTAAAAATTAGGTTCACATGGCTTAGAGTGATTAGACAAATTATATACAGGTATTTAAACCTAAACCCTATGCCCTAATCCCTAATCCCTAAAACATAAATTATAATCCCTATAATCTAATTCCCAATAAATTCCATAAACATACATGCCTTATGATATAACTAATTTTATCTTGAGATTTCATAAAATACATTTTTTAAACCTATGGCCAAAACTTAGCCTTTAGAGTACCAATCTAGTTGTGCATCTGAAGTAAATTAGGGATATTTTGAGCCCATTAAACCTAATTTCATGACTATAAAATGTGATTTGGGTTTTTATCAGCTCCAATTTACCCAAATTACCATCATGATTATACCTTATATACCCTAAAACATATACCCCAAGCCTTACTACTTAAAGTTCCTAATCCCTAAACTTTAAACCATAAATATAAACTCTTTAAACATTGAACCAATCATTATATCCAAAATTAACATCATTTAGACTATGAATTATCTTTATTATTGACCCTATGTACCTTAAACCTAAGATCTAAACACTATACCCTAAATTGTAAACCAAAAACTTTCCCTATTTACCAATTTATTTAGCCCCAATCAATATCCTTTGTAGTAAAAATTAGGTTCACACATGGCATAGAGTGATTAGAATTTATATACACCCTTAACCCTAAACCTTTCATGCCCTAATCCCTAATCCCTAAACCTTAAAACATAAATTATAATCCCTAATCCCTAAAACCTATGTATTAATGCCTTAGTCTCAAATCCATAGTCCCTTATCTATATTAAGTATAACACAACCATGTTATTTAATAATGTGATCATGTTATTATTAATATAGGCCACACTTAATTCTCATTACCAATTACTAACCACAAATTATTATTAACAATAACATGATCATTTTATACATAATGCGATCATGTTATTATTAATATAAGTTTCTCAATATGTTGGATGAATCAGAACCTTACACAACACATAATGTGATTGTATTATGTAATAAAGAGATCATGTTATGATTATTTTATACTAAGAATACTTATCAATGACTATTTTAAACCCAAATCAATAATTTTGTCCCCAAAATCATTCTCTATGTATTTCTTTGAGATCTATGGTACTAGTGTACTTGACCCCATCTATGAAAAGTTATTAATTATCCCTTTTGATGGTCATAAATCATGTTTGAGGAAGAGAAATATGTTGAAGAACAAAACACTAGAATAAATAGAATATTTAACAGATAAACACAAGATACAAATGCAAGAACTTCATGGTAGATGAGGTACAAATGCTAATCCTGATGAACCAAATGCCATAGATAATGAGCCAATTGACAATAATGAATTAAATAATAATGAAATTGACCATAATAAATTGAAAAATGATTAAATTGATCATAATGAAATGAATAATAATTAAATTTAAAATAATTAATTAGTTAAATTTGGAAGTTTACATTCAAATTTCTAAGTTTTTGATTTTATTGATGATGAGTCTATGTATGATGATGCACCCCCCAAGTATGAATTAAATTTGATGGAAAAAAATAATGATGAAATTAACCATCAATAAAATTTTATGGAAACTTATAATTAAGAATAAACAATGAATAAGATGTCATCCCACCTCTAAACAATGAAAGTAATAATGATTTTGAAATACCCTCTCAACAAATTCCACCATTACCATTACCTCCAAGAATTGTGTGTAGAAAAGACAAGTATTTAATTAAATTTGATGAAAATATGTTAGAACCAATGCATAAAAAATGTTTAATCACCATTCAATAAAATTGGATCAACAAATTTGGGATATATTATTTCATAATTTGGATTATGATAGTCAAAGATGTCAATTTTTTGTTTCATTGATAAAATTAATTTAGATGAGACCTATAATATACACATTAGGACTAAGAAAATCTAATATGGATGATGAAAATAATGAAATTATTAAGAATCTACATGATGCATATTATATTATAGGCCTAAAATTAGGAACCAAATATTTTAATGTTGGATGATGTATACTTACAACTTGTGCAGTAAGTGATAAAATAGGGAAAAAATGAATGGTTTCAAAAACAATCCAAACACTTAATATAAATATAAAAATAATAAAGAAAGTAATTGAAAGATGCGAAAGACGTAATAAACCTAATACCAATAAGCTCTAGGCATTCTTTGGTAGACTTCCATGAAAGGAAAAGGCTATAGTTGATACTCTCAAAGAGTCACTTGCTCAATTTTGGAAAGGCAATACAAGACTTTTGCCCAATGCAAGAGATGTTGTGAAAAGAAGAGTTGGTTTTCATAACAGTGAACTACATCCAAAACATTTATTGGATATGACTTAAACAAAATTGTACTCTAATTTTTTTGAAAAATATCCATAAATTTCTATTGGAAAAGCCTTTTTAAGTTGGAATAAATCACACATACACCTCTTGTTGTTGTAGGAAACATGCTTAATTTTCAATGCACTATGATGTTTTTCGC
This sequence comes from Torreya grandis, assembly GCA_037957365.1. Taxonomy (NCBI): domain Eukaryota; kingdom Viridiplantae; phylum Streptophyta; class Pinopsida; order Cupressales; family Taxaceae; genus Torreya; species Torreya grandis. The sequence continues at coordinate 372,671 of JARHVA010001802.1, forward strand.
TATATTAATTATAATTTGCATACTAAAAACATTTTTGACTATGGCATTGAATTTCTACCAAAATTAGCCATATAATTTATTCCAACTATCTTTTGCAAAAGGCTAGATGGATAATTATTTTACAACAAATCATGTTTAAATGGAAATTGTAGCATTTGTGGTGGATTACCAAAATTAAAAAAATGTAACTAGGAAAATATTAAAAATGCAATTGGATGATAATTAGTTGGTTTAAGTAAATATAAATTAGTGACTTATCAATTAAAAGATGATAAAAAATCTAAAAGGTGTGAGCTTGTTACAAAAAAGATACCTATTTTTTAATTTTAGGTCAAATTTAGGGAGAAGATTATTTATAAGTATGCAAGGCACACACATAGGACTAGATGGTTGGATGAACATTTCAAGATAAGAAAGGATACATTACCACTTAGTTTGATTATTTTAGTGGTTGATTTTTTTGAAAATTATACATTAAAACCCCAAATGGAAGTTCAATCATAGTATTACAACTCATCATAAGTCACCATATTCATGCATGTACCGGATAGTACAGAACAACAAAAAAAATATTAAGGGAGTACCATTTCTATATCAGTGATGACAGATCACATTGTTTAGAATATGTGCAAGGTTATTTTTATAATTTATATTAATATTTGATTTAGAGGAACTTTAATTTCAATCAACATTACATTTGGTTAGACAATTGCACATTTCAATTCCAAATTGCATAGATGTTTTATTGGTTAAGCAGGATGCATGTTGCCACTAGTGTAGAACACATTTGGAGTTTTACCAAGGCTGGCCATGAAAAAGGGGAGCATGACAGTGATGGATCATGTGTAAAAAAAAATATTTCAAGGGAGGAGTTTAAATTTGAAGAGGATGTTAATTTGATATATGCAAAAATTGTGGTTGAATGGTGTAATGAGAACATGTGTCATGGTACTCAACCAAATTCTACTATTCATAGACATTTTTAGTTAATAGAGGAAGAATAGTTGGAAAATTATGAGGTTTTTATGACTCTAATGGGTTCAAGTGACATCCACTCATTTTGTAGATCAAGTACAAGTTCTTGGACTGTTCATATGAGACACTTGTCATGTTTATGTTCTGCATATATAGACTCTAATTAGAATGAGTGTGAGTCAAAAGAGTGCCTAGATGATTGGATTTCCAAAAATTTAATTATAATAAATGCATATCAGGTTCTAATATCATTTCAACTTACAAATATGTCATCATTAGATGACTTTGACCATGTATCTAATCTAGTGTAGCTAGGTAATATATTTTTCATTATGTACAATTTATTCTCATTATATATATATTTATATTATTACTAAAAATAGTTTTTTATGATATAGAGCATGTTTTTATAGTTATTAAAGATGAGGATAATAAATAAGGCAATAATTATTACTTGTGTTGATGTGTAGAGAGAAAGAAAAAATTGACTTCCCTAGTTATAGATGGAGAAAACATTGATTATCCCACTGGGTTAGTGGTAGTCAATGAAACTTGGTTTCGATGATATCCTATAAAATATTTAGATCAATGATTGTTTGAATATTTTGAAATGCATAGGAAGGTACTACACTATTTAAATTTGATTCTTGCAATGAATAATGAATTACAAAAATATCATGAGAGGCCATTAAATAGGAAACTATGGAAAGTTCAGGAGTTAGACCATGAAGCTATTCTTGATATTATCAAGGTTAGAACATATCCTAGTGATTTTTTGGATTGAAATACATATGTATTTTTAATTTTAAAATGTATATGTAATCAATTTTGCCAAATGTTTTTTTATTTTCTAGGTAGTGCATATAAATTTCATTTTTAATTATTTACTAATAATTTTTTGTAGGTTAGTGGTGCCAGATAAGCTTCCAACTTCACATGGTTGGCACTATCAGTAAATAATTTTATATTCTTGAAGATAAGAGAATCTTAGGTTGGATTTTATTGAATATTAGGAAATGACTTACAAGTTTCATTTTATGGGTGTTTAAACTTAGGCTAAAAATGCATTTTTCTTGTATTGCGAATGGTGTTCTTGAGGCTGAAATAGGTGGTGGGTTTGTCAATCAGGCCTGATGGGAGGATAATAACATGGTTTTATATTTTATCCTCCCCATATATGTGTTTTCAATGTTAATTTTTAGTCAGGATCCATCATAACTAGAGTTTGATAACCATAACTTAAACTTTGACAACATTAGTTTTCAATATTTTTGCTCTCCATAATGGTAGTGAAAATGCACTTTCAGGTGGATTTGGAAATTTTTGAAATGTGATATCATTTAACTTGAATTTTTAGACATGATAAATGTGATAGATTCATAGGTGGAGGTCTTGGAGGTAGAAATGTCAATTAGAGCTCAAGAAGTTGCTTGTTCACTGCCAAAATGTTATATTTTTAGACCCCTCATTGCAACTTATCAAAAAAATTGATCTTGAATCTTCCAAATGAGTAATATAGAGTGTAATTATATGGATTAAATAGGTATGGGAAGGATCCCATGGTTCATGTAAATGACTTACAATTTTCATTTTATGTATGTTTGAACTTAGGCTAAAAAATTATATGTTTCTTGTATTAGGAAGGGTGTTCTTGAGACCAAAATAAGTGGTGGGTTTGTTGATCAGTCTTGATGAGAGGCCAAGAACCTAGTCCTATATTTTATCCACACCCATATTATGTGTTTTTAGTGTTGTTGACGCTGGAAAGTGCACCCTGCGGCAGGAAAATAGATTCCTGCCCTCTCCCCGCAACATGAAAACCCCTCTCTCGCCTGTGGGACGGCGAAGCAGGAGAGGAGAGTCTCTAGATATGGGCTAGTTCCCTCTGATGTATCTTGTTTGTTTCAGGTAGCGCAAAATATAGGTATATAGGTATACTGGGGGGGATGAAAAGAGAAAGAAGTGCAAAAAAGCAAACAGCCTACTCTAAAGAGGTGATACACCAAAATAAAGGGGTGACCTTCCAGATCCGCTCTCAGAATCAGAGAAAATGCAAGTATACTCTACACATCTGGGAGAGGAACCAGGCTGCTAAGACAAAGGGGGAGGCTATAATGGAAAATACATCACAGAGGTTTATTGAGGTGATGTGGAATGCACACTTGCAAGCAACTTACTCTGTTCTATCCTTCTCAAGTATTGCTCTTCTCCTTTCAGCTGCAGAAACGGTCCCTGTAGATAGCTGGTCTGTTGGTATTACCTGTGAAAGCATGGAAGATAATGACTAAACACAAATAATACTCATGGCATACACAGCAAATCAATCCAAGATGGAGGCAAAAGCTATATTTTTATTGATTTAGGTGGAAAATTTGCAGAGCTGTGCTCTTTACAAAAGTCAAGAAGATCCATAAAATGACTAAGTCCCTGTATTTATAACAGAAGAGCCAAGAAAAGTCTCATTGGAAAGCATGAAAAAACACTATTGCTGATGTCACAATTTTGCCAAGACCATGCTTGTTGCCTCATTTTGCATGCTGGTCTTCTCTGGCGACTGGGCAGGTTTTTTCTTGTGCACTGCAAGTGATTTTTACCGCCATCTGTTGTGGGCAGAAAATTTTCCGCCCGCTGCATGGACTACATGTAGGATTTCTACCGACGTCAGCCGATAAGCTATCGACGGTGGCAGTCTTGCCGATGTCGGTTTGTGAAAGCTATCGACGTCGGCAATATTGTGCTATGGGTGGCAACTTTGGTGACTTCTGCATGTGGGCAGCCCTTTCCCCTTCCCCGCCATGGGGCGGGGTTTTCATTTTTGCCGCCTTCGGGCGGTGGTTCCGTTTTCGCCACCTTAGGGCAGCCATTTCTTATTTCCTGCCAGGAGGTAGGGGTTTCATTTTTGCCACCTAAAGGTGGGACTTTTCATCTTTTGCCTCCCACTGTTGTGCTGCCGACGGCGGTGGTTCTACCAACGTCGGTCCCTGTAAGGTGCCGACAACGGCAGTATTGCCGACGTCGGCCGACGTCTTTCTTTTCTTTGTGTTGTGGGCGGCAAATTTGCCGCCCTCTGCATGTTTATAGGTGGGCTCCTTTTACCCGCCCTTGTAGTGGGCGGCGATTTTGCCGCCCTCTGCATTTTTTTTGCCCTCTTTTTGCCTAAGTGTTAAAACGCTCCATTTTATTCTCTTCTCTCGTGGACGTTTGAAGACTCTCCCTTTCGCTGCCTTTCATGACCAATGCTCTTGCAACGGCGCTGTCGAAACCTGAAGGTGGACCTTGCAACCTGAAATGACTGGCCTGTAAAGCAGGTGTATGAGGTGACCAAGAGTTTGCCTGAGAGGCAAAATTGGGTCAACAAATTGGCGACTCACAGGGGAAGCATGCTTGCTATGCTTAGAACCCAATTGCCTTGCATATCCATTGGGTGCGGAGTCGAATGGTATTTTAAAGATAGTTCACAATAGCCCAAAAGATTCTGGAATCAAAATATATAGAATTTACCCCCACTGCAAAGGGAAACACACAAGACTAAAAACAACTAACTGCGCAAACTGCACTTAGGGAAAACAAGAAAGAAAACAAGAGAAACTATGTACCACTGAACCAAAATTCAGTGGCAATGCTTCAGACGTATCCCATTGACTGGGATACACAATTCTTTGCCATCCAACCTGGAGAGTTGGAATGCATTATGCTGCTTGCACTGAGTAATCATGTAAGGACCGCTCCAGAGGGCATCAAATTTTGCATGTTTTCTGGGCTTAGCTCTATCTTCGTTCCATTTTAGGACAATGTCTCCTTTGGCAAAACTTTTTAACGAAGACCTCTTGTCGAAATGTCTTTTCACCTGCTGTTGGCGACTGATCATAGAGACCATGGCCCGATTTCTTACCTCCTGGAGCTCCATTAGTTCACACAATCTGACCTCCATGCTACTTCTTTCTTCTAGCTGTAGCTGATGAGCGAGGTCCAGCGCTGGCAATTCGAGTGAGATAGGAAGCCTTGCTTCCCTTCCATACACAAGCGTATACAGAGAATTTTTGATTGATCTTTTTAGAGTGATTCGATCAGCCCATAGAGCTGTTTTCAACTTGGCATGCCAAGTTTTTTGATTTTCTTCCATGGTCCTCTTTATAATCTTGATCAAATTTTTGTTAGTGGACTCAGCCAATCCATTCCCCTACGGGTAGTAATTTGATGAAGTGCTGAGGTATATACCATACCTTAGCGCCCATTCACTAGTTTTGGTTCCTAGAAAAGCCAAGGCATTGTCTAAAATTATAGTGGATGGGACCCCAAAACGTGTCACTAAGTCCTCATAGAAATCCAAGACTACGCTTTCATTTACTTCCTTCAAAGCAATGGCTTCCACCCATCTGGTGAAATAATCTGTAGTAGTCAAGACCCATTTGTGTCTGGCACTGAAGGGAGGATTGATCATCCCTATGAAATCTAGGCCCCACTGCATGAATGGTTGCTCAACTTGAATGGGATGTAGGGGCATGGCAGTTAATCACTGCTTTCCGTCAAAGAGTGCACACTTCTGACACTTTCTTATCCAGACATGGGTATCCTTGAAGAGAGTGGGCCAGAAATAGTCGGCTCTCATTATTTTTGCTGTTGTGGTCTTAGGGGTGAAATGGCCGCCTACTGGCCCATCGTGAAACTCAGCCAATACCTTATCAGCCTGACTGGAGTCAATGCATTTCAAGAGAACCCCAGAGAGATCCTTCCTAAATAATACTCCATTAATCAAAACATAGGGAAGGGACTGAAGTTTAAAATACCTTCTTTTGGCCCTACCGAGACTCTGTGGACATTTGCCCGTAAGAAGGAAATGTTTCACGTCCAGTGTCTAGTCTCTTATGACAGCTGGTTCTTCTGCAGTGGCTGCATCATGGATCAGCAAACTATCTTCACCCTTTCATCTCAAATCTGTAGCTAGCTATTCACATAGGCCCCTTCCTCTCACCAACTTGGCAATTTTGATATCTATGTCATACTCCATCACCTTGGTGATCCATCCTGCTCTTTTCTCATTTAAGTCTCGATTGGTCAAGAAATCTTTGACACCGTGATGTGGAACCATGAGATGGATCCTGCTATTTGATAACATATATCTGAATTTCTTCAGGCTGCGCACCACTGCCAGGACTTGCTTTTCTACGTAGGTGTACCTGATTTCGAAATCCTCTAACCCTTGGCTGAAGAAGGCGAGTGGTTGCTCGAGGTCATCACTGTTTGCTTGGGTGAGCATAGCAGATATTACTTCTCCATTGCTGAAGGTATAAAGATTGAGGTCTTTATTGAAGTCGGGGCTGATTAGAGCGGGAGCCTGGGTCAAAGCCTGTTTGATAGCTTCAAAGCTGTCCTTTCTTGGCATTGTCCACTTGAATTCCTCACCCTTCCTTAACAAGGAGGTTAGGAGTTTAACTATTTCAGCAAAATTTGGAATGAACCTCTAAATGAAATTTATACGGCCAAAGAAACTCTGCAGGCCTTTCTTGTGCTTTGGTAGTGACATCTCCAAGATGGAGCGGACTCTTTCGGGGTCAATAGACAAACCTTCCTTGGACACAATGTGGCCAAGGAGTTTCCCCTCATGAACCACAAATACACATTTATTTGGATTTAGGGAGATGCCAAATTCCCTGCACCTCTCAAAAATATGCCTGAGGTGCTTCATATGCTGTCTTGCCTCTTTGGAGAAAACTGTTATATCATCGAGGTACACCAGCACGTTCTTATTTATCAAACCACTAAAAGCCATGTCAATGGCTCACTGGGAAGTAGCACCAGCATTGGATAGCCTGAAAGGCATCTTCTGGTAGGCGAACGTTCCCCATTTAGTGGTGAAGGCTGTTTTGTATTGGTCGAAGTCACGCACCAGAATCTGATTATATCCCGAATAGCCATCCAAGAGGGAGAAGCGTTCGGAACCAGTTACCTTTTGGAGGATCTGCTCCATGTTTGGAAGGGGATAATAATCCTTTAAAGAGACTTTATTAAGGTCTCTGAAGTCGACGCATAGTCTGATCTCCCCATTTTTCTTTCTAACTGGAACCAAATTGGCCAACCATGTGGAATGTTTGATCAGAAATATAATGCCAGACTCAATCAACTTGGCCAATTCTTTCTGCATAAGGAGCTCGACCATCAGGTTAATAGGTCTCTGCTTTTGTGTGACTGGTTTTGCGCCTTCATCTAATTCAATAGTGTGCTGGGCGAGTCTTGGATCGAAGCCTTTCAAGTCGCTATAGTTCCTGGTGAAGACGTTAGTGAACTCCTGACACAACAGAATGAAAGCTTGTCTTTCTTGAAACGTGTAGACCTTACCAAGCGCTAGCAATTTGTCCTTAAAGATTTCAACTTCTTCATAATTCTCCTCTTTGGTAGTGATGCATGCTTTATCATCTCTTAGTTGGTCCTCTCCATTGAAAATACTTTCAAGTGTGACCAGACCCTTAGGGAGTTTATTGTTCTTCAATTGAACAATCTGATTTCCATATTGCTGCTGTAATTTTGCTTGATTGTGGACCGCACACTCAGCTTCCTCTTGTAGGAAAAGAGCTATCTGTTGGTCATTTTCGAAGACCTACCAATTTGTAACATTGTCTGGAATTGAAGGCCGAACCACCACTTTTAAATGGCGTGAACCACAACCCCTGCTTATCTCTTTTGAAACATCAAATTGGGCGTTGACAGCTGCCAGCCTGTCAGCCTGCTTATTTTGTTCCCTGGGGATGGAGGTAATGTCAAGAGCAAGGAAATACTCCATCAAGTCCCAGACTCTGTGCTTGTAAGACTTCAGTAAGGAGTTCTTGGTCAGGTTTAGGCCTCTTATTTGGTTCACTATTAGTTCATTGTCCCTCAGGATTTGCAATTTTTTGATCCCTCTCTTTCTTGCCCACTCAAGTCCATGAATCAAAGACTCATATTCTACAACGTTACATGTGCAAGAGAACTGGAAACGAAAAGCTAAAAAGTACCTTTCTTTAGAAGGGGAGACTAACATTGCCCCACCGCTAGCACCTAGTTTGCTTCTGAAACCGTCGAAGTATAGCTGCCACAGGCCAAGGTCTTCTTTGTTCTCTTTCATTATATTGGGCATGACGGTACTTTCTTCATGCAAGCAATAGACTCCAAGGTCTGCCTCCTCAATAAACTTATAAGGATCGTGCTCGAAGTTATCACTTCCCCACTCATCCAAGAGTAGATCTGTGACTCCTTCAAGAGCAGAAGATGAAGATTTATCCATCTGAGAGTCTTTTGGATCAATGATAGTGTAACTGACATTCGCTGCCTTGGGTGAATAGGGCTCTAGGTGGTCCTTGTAGAGTGGCTCAGATTCAATTTTCACTTTGGTCCCGTATTTGGTTCTAAAAACCAGATATGACCAATTCGCTGCTAGATAACCACCTATTTTGGATGTAAAGTCCCTAGACAAATAGATTGCAAAATATGGAGGAACGTCCACTACCACTATATCTTGGGGGATTGAGAATGTTGGGCATGCATGCAATGTTAAACTCAATCCTTTCAGGACTCTGACTGTCTTTGTAGGTGTCCCATCTAGTTGCAAGACTCCCTTGTTTATTGCTTCATATTTTAACCCCATCTTATCAACAATGCACTTAGGCATTACTGAAGTGGTGGCCCCGCTATCAATTATGCAATTGTGTACTAAGAAATATCCTATGATCAAAGATACATAAAAAGGGGGAGTCTTTTCTTCTTTCTTCACCTGACTTGAAGCAGAAGGCTGCTCATTCATCATTAAGACGTTATTAGTGTCTGTTGGGATGCCCTGGCGATCTAGCTCATGCAATTCCTTCTTCAATACCTCCTTTTGTCTCGGAAGAGACAGTGAATCCCATAGAGAAATGCTCACATGCAATTTCTTCATTTGATCAACTATATTAACTTGGGGACTGACTCCTTTCATGTTTTCCTTTGGGCTGATCCCGACTGGAGCTGTAGACTGAGGAGCTGGAGGTGCAAATGGTTGTCTGGCAATTGGGGCCTTTTGAAATGGGTGTGGTGGAGGATTCGTTGCTCCCTGAGGGGAGGCTTGCGCTTCTCCAACTGCTCTTCTTTTAAATCTCGTGTTGGCTACAATGCAATTAACTTGATTGTCTGGAGCGCCCCCATGATTAATTGCACAGAGCTCACCCTCTTCGTGATTTATCAGGGTAGAATCCGGCTGAGTTTGATTGTTACTTGTGCTGGGTTGAGCTGGGAACTCAAAAAACTGATAAAAATCAGCAGCCTGATTTTTTGAATTTTGGAAAAAATTCAACATATTGTTCGTGTGAACAGCTTATTCTTGACCTTGTCCCATGGTTGAACAACCTGGCTGCTCCTGTACTAGATTATTCTAAGTAGGCACCATAGCTTTAGATGATGAAGAGGGGCCTGGGTTATAATTTTGATAAGGCCTATTGTAGTGAGCTGCCCCTGACCTTGGTTATAATTTTGAAAGGGGGGTCTAGGGGCATGGCCATAATTTTGATAACCCTGGTTTGGCTTGTGGCTTTGAGATTGTTGCCTTTTAAGGGAACAAGTTCATTTGACATGCTATGCAACAGGCCCTTAACTTCATTTAATTCATTGGATGGAAAAGCAGCTGGCTTCTCAATAACAGGTAGGGGAGCAATAATGGGAGTGATAGCCTGAATTGGGGGAAGCGATTCTAGGAAAAGTGGCATATGAGGCCTAGGGGCGATTTTCTTGGCTTGAATTAAGCAATTTTCGGCTGCAATGGCTATGTCATATGCAGCTGGCAGTATGTGTCCCCCCATAGATTGGATCATCATAGTAATGTCACTATTTAATGCTTTTAGATAGTACAAGAAAGCGTAGCTGGGGGTCGGCCTTACCAGGATGGGAATTCTATCCCAAGTCTTTTGAAACCATGTATTGAAGTCTTGCATATACTCGTGCAGAGCTCTTTTTATAGTTGTCAGCTGCTCAGCAAGAGAGAGGCCGTCACTTTTCTCCCCAAAACGATCAGTCAAATGGGTGCCCAATTCATTCCAGGAATGTATGGAATTCATAGGCAAGGTGCCATACCAATCGAGAGCTTTCCCTTTCAGAGACAAGGCTAACAGTCTGATGGCAATATTTTCTTCTATTATATTGTGAATATTGCAAAGGTTGGCAATATTCTTGATATGCTCAACAACTGTAATAGGTCCCATTCCATCAAAAGAGGGCACATTTTTTAGAGCTATTTCGGGGATCGAATCATAGCGTGGGAGGTTTAAGGGGCTCTCACCACTAAAAGCTGCAAAAGGCAATGCCATGGTCGGAGCAAGTTGTATTTGTGGCTGAGCTGGGTTGGTGTTTCTAGCAACAGGTCTAGGAGGATTTACTAGTGGATAAGGGTGAGTTCTTTCAAACCTGAGCCTTTTAGCAGAGTTTAAAGGTAGTTTAATGAACTCAAAGGGGATCCTTCTTGAAGCTGACCTTGTGGTAACCTTTGGCATAGAAGTTTAAGTGACTGGTCTTAAAATAAAGCACTGAGCTCTTACCAGTGGAGTCGCCAGATGCTGGAAATCTTTGAAAATCACTGAAGCAAGACCAGCATCAATCTTGAAATACTACTGCGTTGGAAACTGATAAAATTACAGTCCCACCGAGCGTGCCAAAACTGTTGGCGATGGAAAGTGCACCCTGCGGCAGGAAAATAGATTCTTACCCTCTCCCCGCAACATAAAAACCCCTCTCTCGCCTGTGGGATGGTGAAGTAGGAGAGGAGAGTCTCTAGATATGGGCTAGTTCCCTCTAATGTATCTTGTTTGTTTCAGGTAGCGCAAAATATAGGTATATAGGTATACTGGGGGGGATGAAAAGAGAAAGAAGTGCAAGAAAGCAAACAGCGTACTCTAAAGAGGTGATACACCAAAATAAAGGGGTGACCTTCCAGATCCGCTCTCAAAATCAGGGAAAATGCAAGTATACTCGACACATCTGGGAGAGGAACCAGGCTGCTAAGACAAAGGGGGAGGCTATAATGGAAAATACATCACAGAGGTTTATCGAGGTGCTGTGGAATGCACACTTGCAAGCAACTTACTCTGTTCTATCCTTCTCAAGTATTGCTCTTCTCCTTTCAGCTACAGAAATGGTCCCTGTAGATAGCTAGTCTGTTGGTATTACCTGTGAAAGCATGGAAGATAATGACTAAACACAAATAATACTCATGGCATACACAACAAATCAATCCAAGATGGAGGCAAAAGCTATATTTTTATTGGTTCAGGTGGAAAATTTGCAGAGCTATGCTCTTTACAAAAGTCAGGAAGATCCGTAAAATGACTAAGTCCCCGTATTTATAACAGAAGAGCCAAGAGAAGTCTCATTGGAAAGCATGAAAAAACACTATTGCTGATGTCACAATTCTGCCAAGACCATGCTTGTTGCCTCATTTTGTGTGTTGGTCTTCTCCGATGGCTGGGCAGGTTTTTTCTTGTGCACTGCAAGTGATTTTTGCCGCCATCTGTTGTGGGCGGTGAATTTGCCGCCCACTGCATGGACTACATGTAGGATTTCTGCCAACGTCAGCCAATAAGCTACCGACGGCGGCAGTCTTGCCGATGTCGGTTTGTGAAAGCTGTCGACGTCGACAGTATTGTGCTGTGGGAAGCAACTTTGGTGACTTTTGCATGTGGGCGGCCCTTTCTCCTTCCCTGCCATGGGGCGGGGTTTTCATTTTCACTGCCTTTGGGTGGTGGTTCCATTTTTGCCTCCTTAGGGCGGCCGTTTCTTATTTCCCGCGGGGGGGCGGGGGTTTCATTTTCGCCACCTAAGGGCGGGACTTTTCATATTTTGCTTCCCACTATTGTGCTGCCAATGGCAGCGGTTCTACCGACGTCAGTCGCTGTAAGGTGCCGATGACGGCAGTATTGCCGATGTCGGTCGACGTCTTTCTTTTCTTTGTGTCGTGGGCGGCAAATTTGCCACCCTCTGCATGTTTGTAGGTGGGCTCCTTTTACCCACCCTTGTAGTGGGCGGTGATTTTTCCGCCCTCTACATTTTTTTGCCCTCTTTTTGCCTAAGTGTTAAAACGCTCCATTTTCTTCTCTTCTCTCATGGACGTTTGAAGACTCTCCCTTTCGCTGCCTTTCATGACCAATGCTCTTGCAACGGCGCTGTCGAAACCTGAAGGTGGACCTTGCAACCCGAAATGACTGGCCTGTAAAGCAGGTGTATGAGGTGACTGAGATTTTGCCTGAGAGGCAAAATTGGGTCAATAAGTGTCATTTTTAATTCAAGAAGCATCGAAACTAGAGTTCTGCAACCACAACTTAAACTTTGATAACATTTGTTGTTAGTGTTTCTACTCTCCAGAGTAGTAGTGAAAATGCACTTTCAAGTGGATTTAAACATCATGAAAGTGTGATAACATAAAATTTTAATATCTATATGTGATCAAAGTGATATATTCTAAGGTATAGGTCTTGAAGGTATAAATTCTAGTTGAAGCTCAAGAAGTTGCTTGTTCACTACCAAAAGGTTACATTTTTGGACCCCTCACTGTAACTTGTTTAACAAATTGATCTCAAAGATTCCACCTAAGTCATTTGGGGTGAGATTAGAGGGATTAAATATGTATGGGAGGAATATAATGGTTCATGTAAATGAATTATAAATTTCATTTTATGCATGTTTTAACTCAGACTAAAAACTTTCATTTTTATTGTATTGGGAAGGGTGTTCTTGAGGTGAAAATGGGTGGTGGGTTTATCGATCAGGCCTGATGGGAAGATAAGAACCTGATACTAGATGTTATATACCCATATTACATGTTGTTAGCATCAATTTTTATTCAATAATCATCGAAACTAGAGTTCTATAACCATAACTTAAACTTTGATAGCATTTATTGTCACTATTTCCACTCTCTAGAATGATAGTGAAAATGCACTTTTATGTGGATTTAAATGTTATGGTGGTGTGATAACATGTAATTTTCCTATATGAATGTGATCAAAATGATATATTTTTAGGTGGAGATCCCAAAGGTAGAAATGCTAGTTAGAGCTCAAGAAGTTGCTTGTTCACTAACAAAAAGTTACATTTTTGAACCGGTCACTGCAACTTATCCAATGGATTGATCTCGAAGCTTCCACCTAAGTGATATGAGGTGTGATTAAAGGGATTAAATAGGTAGGTTATGTATTTTATGGTTCACAAAAATGAATTATAGTTTTCATTTTATGTGTTTGAACTTAAGCTGAAAAATTGTATTTTTCTTGTATTGGGAAGGGTGTTCTTGAGGCCAGAATGGGTGATGGGTTTGTCAATCAAGCTTGATGGGAGGCCAAAAACCTATTACTAGAAATTATCCACTTCCCTAACCATGTTTTCAATGTTAGGTTTTAGTTAGGAAGCATCAAAACTAGAGTTATGTAACCACAACTTAAACTTTGATAACTTTGATAATTTTGACAACTTGAAAACTTAAAATTGAGACCTAGAAACTTAATGAGTAATTGATCTATTGACCTATTGACTTATTAGTTAGTGGTACAAAATTAGTTGACCTATTTAACTAGAAAGTGACTTGTTATGGATTCTCCATTTAATGTATGTTATTTCATTAGTTTCATCTTATCCTTTAATGTCCTTGAGGCCATGAATATGTTGTCATTTGTGTAAGGTTACAGGTGGATGAATGACTATATGTGGTAACCAAGAAGTGACTATAGGTCACAGTCAAGGAAGGGAGCTTGGAGTGATTCCACCAAAATGGTAAGTTATGAGTCATAATGCTATTAGTTTTGAATGTGTTGAACCTATATAGACCTATAGAGAAATGAGTAAGACATTTCTACATGTAGAACTTGATAAAAAGGGTTACCTCTACCCATATACCCTATTTTGCCTATGACAATCCAATATGAAAGTAAATGGTTGTTTCTCATGAAGGGAGTCTGAATTTGGTGTAGATAATGATATATAGATTTAGAATTATCATTGAGGTGGAATTTTAATTATTTTTTATACAAAATATAATATTAAATAATCAATATACAATCCTCTATAACAAAACAACCCTATATATACCCTATTTTGGGCTAACAGTCACATTGCAAAGGGAAGTAAGAGTTGTTTCTTAATATTGTCAATTATGCCATTTAATATATGGAATTTTAATATGGTACCATAATAAAATGATGTTTTTAATCTATTTAAATATGCATGACATATTTGAAATTGAACTAATACTCCACATTGTTATCATAGGCCTGTAGGGTGCCTTGTTGTGCATAGTCAAGATAGATAAGAGAGACTTTTATTGTATAAATGTGTATGCTAATGGATATAATGTTTTATATGGTTGGTGATAGGTTTAAATAAGATAGTGATAATTTTAAAATCCCTTAATAGAGTCCTTGACACTCATTGATACATAAACCCTGTTGTCACAGTCTTAAATAAGACACAAAAACCTATGTTTTGATGGTTCTAAGAAAGAATAAAGATAAATGAGATGTATAACCTATTTTATAAGGTTTTTAGATTTAAAATAGACATATATGTGGAATTTTTGTCCTTTTAAACTTTTTATAACTCAATATATTGAATTATATAGCTCCCCAGCCTGTGTAGAAGCCTAACTAGGGGTTTAAGAGCAAAAACCCCATAGAAAGAGTTTTAACCCTTATAAATTAATTAAAATTCATAATATAATTTTTTTTATGTATGTAAAATTAATAAATTTGTTTTTGTGTGGTTCAAGTCTGTACAATACATATTTGGTGATGATGGGTTTAAGATAGGGCTAATTAGACCAAATTGAAGGGTGGTTTACAAAGGAAGTGTGGTCTAGGAGTGGATTTAGGTCATGAAATTTCACCTATAATGAGATATAGTGTGGATATAAAAGTTTTTAAATATTTATAATAGTTTATATATTTATCAAACCAAGATAATTTACACAAAAAAGGCTACAAGCCTAAGGAGACCATTATGAGCCCTATATGTGGAATTGAATGTTGAAGTGTGTTTGAGAAATTGTAAGAGGTTAATTCAGGTGTTATTTTACCATATAATAACATCTATGATATAATACTGACTCTTTGATACCTATATAAAGTTTTAGTACTTGAAACCTAAGAAGATTGCCTAGTGAGAAGATAGTGAAAGACTGAGAGGATGTTTGTGAATGGAATGGATGAAATGAGTTCAAGAATGAATGTGAGAGGTTTGTATGAGGTATAACGACAGAAAAAATTATCTCAAAAGTGTACAAAAATTAGGTAAAAAGATAATAATGGCATTAAGCGTAAGTGATAAGAGTGTCATTAGTCATTTCCACTACACACAATGAAATAAAAACTTTAATTTAAAAAAATATGGGAGATCTGATATTTATATCATTGAAAAGAATAATTTTTTAATCCTTATTTTTTTACAACATTAAATATGAGATTATATAGATAATAGTTTGGAAGATCAAAATAACACTTATAATAACACAATGAAATAAAAATTGAATATAAATTAGATAAAGTGCCATGATAAGCATACAATATAGGCACATGTGTGCAATGTCGATAATACATATATTTCTATGATGGTCATACAAAAAATTAAATCTACCAACATAGTATCTACTATTGGGTAAATGTCATAGATGAACATAAAATGGCAAAAATGCGTAAATTACCATATAAGTATATAAAAAAGCACATCTCCTATAAGACATCATATTCATCAAATAGCCTCCCTCGCTTTGCCTAATTCAAAAAAGACTCTCCCTAGGATGTCCTACAAGTATATGGAGACCATTCTAATTCTTTTAATTTCTCCAAGGTCCAACTATGGGTCATACAGTCATATCTAGCATATAGCTGAGCCAACTCAAATACAAGAATTTGTAACAAAATTAACATAAAATACATTCAAACAATTTTTAAGAAATTAATTTTAAAATACAATAAAAAATAATTTAAACATGCTCTTACTAGAAGATCACGATCCTAATCAATCTATTTTTCATGCTCAAACAATTCAATGGTAGGCTCAATTATCTGAATAGGCATTTCAAATATGGGAGAAACATGAGAAGTTTCCCTACTAATCATCTGACTTGGACTATCAAATGTCATAAGAAAAACCTGCATACACAATACATTTACATAGGTTATATTTTCCCCAAGTACATGTAGTAAAATTATTAAAACAAGTCTATTTTTACAATTAAAAATTAGAACTAATATATACCTCTGGCAGCTCCTATCTAGATGACATTATAGTAGAAATTCCTATGACTGTCTCAGCTCATAGAGAGGGAGGAGTGTCTACTCCAGCCATCAATTATGCATGTAAACAAGGTATCACTTATTTTTATATAAAGTATAAAATCTTACATATAGAAACCATGCATGTCATGAAAATACATTATAAACCAAGAATAATGAAAGTGTAACTGCCATATAATGTGTATATCATGAAAAGATAATGTAAACCAAGAATCATAGAAGTACATAACTACCATACAATGTGCATATCATGAAAATATAATGTAAACCAAGAATCATGGAAGTGTAACTACCATACAACTTGAAATGGCTAAGAATAACAAGTAGTTTGCATGTTGGAGGTAATACAAAAATTATAATACATGTAGGAAGTGTGAGTGGAAGAGTAGGAGGTGTAAATAATATTAACACTTTGACAAGGCAAAGTTAGGGAGAGAAAAGGAATAAGAGACATATTAATAACTCTATCTTTACTTATAAAGCTTCTTTGGATAGAGTAAAATGCCATTATATATTTATTGGGGAAAGGTTGAGCTACACATATATGGACATCATCCTTCTATTATATGTGTGATATCAATCATCTGTATCTCTATATATAATACATGAATTGATATCACATTCATTTACAATAGATGGATGACAAGTGATTTATGGGAGAGCATCCAACCAATAAAAAGGAGTGATCCATGGTTAACCCACCTCTTGATGAAGGTGTGTGTAAATAAAATTCTACCAATAGGTCAAGTAAGGGAGGTCCTTATCCAATATATCAAGTTTTAACCATCTAAATATATTGTCTAGTTTTGGCTTAGAATAACAAAATTGGCAAATAGTTTGGATGTTGAATTGGAAGAAACTGCAAGGTGTAATTATTGAGGCTAGAACATATTTTAGTACCAATATAAATGGTGGCTCTCCCCCTAAACTTATCAATGGGGCTACAAGTTACTGATACCCAATGCAATGTTTTATGGTATAATTAATGTTTATTAGAGAGGTTGTTTACACTTTATATCTTTTTCATAGCAAAAAAAAAAGGTGTAATGAGGCATTACAATTGAAATCTAGACCTTTATCATGGCCAAAGAAAAAGGTGTAATGAGATATTACAATTGAATTATCATGTGTATTACAAGTTTGTGTCTCAAACATGAGAAGGTAAGGTTGACACAAAATTTTGCAGTCCCCTTTTCCCTAACTCTACCCCTTCCTACAAAGCACACCTCTTATATTGGTCATCAAATATTATAAACATGTATTTAAGATCTTGTAATAAAATGAATCGAGATTTAAGTCCTACTATCACTATATGTCTTAAGTCAAGTCACTTTATAAAATATAAATTTATTAAAATAACTATTTCATTAACTTTATTTAAATAAGTCAATATAATGTTGGGGCCTGATTCATGGTCCTTTATGTCTAAGAAGACTCTTAGAGTTACATTTTCAAGTCAATGATCCACTAAGTATGATTGTTAATGATGTGTATTTATTCTCTTTTACCTTAAATTCCCTTGCTCTTATAACTCATTTTCAAGGGTAACATGTGGATTTACGTATGATGATAATGGTGACATAAGTCAAAATTATAATATGACTATATTGAGCTTAGAAACTTCATTTTCAAGATAGTGTTACCTAAAAGGACCCCTAGATATGTGTTCTTCATTTTATAGGTATGCTCATGGCATGTGAACTACCCTTATCTAATATTGAATGAAATTACTCATGGGATCTTTTTGTTATTTTTAAAAATTAGTTATATAAATATCATTGAGCCCATTCTCATAGCTTATAACTATTGTGTTTCCTCTTTAATGGTTTGTGATACCTAATAATAACTTCCAAAGGTTCACGGTACCACTAAGATGATCAACCCATCTTAAAAATTTGTGGATAGGTCTATTTATATAGGAAGAAGAGGATTTTGAATGTTTAAAGTCAATTTGAGTCAATATGGTACAATTTCATAGTTAGTAGCCTTTAGTTAGGCCTAAGAGACCTAATTAGTCCTAAGGGGTGTTCAGTTAGGTGTTCTCCAAAGAGAGTTAATTATGAAAGTCCATAAATGAGATATGTTATGTAAAGGGGTATCTTAATATGGGCTTGGTTTGGTTGGGGTATTTTTATTTAACTCAAATTAAGGGGGTTTGCCTCAAAAAAGGGCTAATATAAGAAAGGTGTCAAAGAGGAAAGAAGAGTTAAGTGAAGAGTTGAAGCTTGGGGGTTGTGTAGAATAGTTGGATGAATGAAATGAGATGTAATTAAGTAGGTAGATCCTCTTATGAGTATTTTAGAAGGATAAAAACAAATTATCTTTCAAACCTATGAAAACACATAAGAAGATTGTAAAGAATAGAGCAAGGATAAAGAGAGAGAAAACATGAAAATAGAGTATGAAAACAAAGAAATATAAATTTAACTTAAAATTACAAGGAAAATATACATAGAGCATAATATTAAATTAAAATTTTACCTATGTATAACTAAATGGTGTCATCCTAATAGAGATATATGTAGTAGTGGATGGACCAATAACTAGATCTTAATAAGTAAACAATGGTTGTGACAAATCAAATGTTGTACATGCTGACTATGATGATGAAGGCATCACCACCTCCTATGACATAAAAAATTACATATATATTATTCAATTTCTATGTAAATTAATTTTTAGATAAATTAAATTTTTAAAAATTACTTAAATTCAACATGACATTTATATAAAATATACCTACATTTGTGTAGTAGATGATGTCTGTACACCAAATGTGCATGACAAAAACTCGTCACTCATAAGAATATTATCCAAACCCTTTGAACCACTAGCACCATCATCATCAGAAGGTCATGTGAACATAGATTCATAAGAACTACAAGGGTAGGGTTGGGTATGTATAGTAGGTGGCATATCTCTAGCATCAATCTATGAAATCCTACTCATATGCTAAATGAATGTACTAATGAATGAAATAAAAACATGGAGAGTGTTGATCTCCATGACCTATTGAATTTTAGAGGGGATCTTAGGCTTAAGAGGCTTTTAGACACATATCCACATAAGTCAACTTAGCATACAACATGCACTTGGTTGATCTTATGCAAAGCCTTTCCCTTGGCCCTAAACTCACAAATCAAAATAATTCAAAATCTCTTTGAGGACAAACTCACAGTAGAGTTTCCTCAAAAAATGTAATGGGACCTCATGGTTGTTACATGGTGAATAGTCAAACACCTTTTACCATATATCCCAAAAATTGGGTTTGATTAAGTTATGTACACAATGATGGATAGGAAAATATTTAGTGGTTATGGGAAATGGGGCACTGGTGGTTGTGTTGAAAAATAGGAAAAAATGGAGGCTTTTTAAATTTCTTTGTTCTTGACCTAAAGTGTTAATAATTTGTCAGCATAATGTGCCCTAAAAGTATACCTATATGAATTAAATATGTCAATTTAACTAGTTATAGAGTTAATTTAACCTAATAAGGTCTCCACAGAATTGGCTAGTTAGGTGTGGTGGGGGTTGGTCAAATTAGGATCCCTAATTCTCTTAATTAACTCTTCAATTTTAAGTTTATTCCCATGATGTTGTCAATTAGAATATCCTAACTAATAAGGAGTTTTGGGGAATTGTAAGAGGGTTAGGTAGAGGGATAAGAGGAGGAATAAGAGGGTTTTATGGAGGGTTAGGTGGAGGGTTAGGAAAAGGAGAAACAAGAGGGTTATATGGAGGGTTAGTAGGATGGGTTGTTAAAAAAACAAATTACAATTAAAAATTAGGGTTAAACAATGAAAATAATGAAAAATTAGGGTTGAATAGGGAAGATTTCTATCACTTACCTCTCCTATGTGGCAGCATCATTGATCATCAAGTTTGTGAGATGAATTTGGTAGTTTTATAGCACTTTTTGATCTATTCCACCCAAAATATGATCATGGAAGCTAAAGGAAAGCAAGGAAAATTAAATGAAAAATGAGGATTTTGTACTCAGGTTTTATTTTTTATTTTTTTGATACATAGCTAATGCAATCACATTATTAATGTGATCACATTATTGAAAATGATAATACTATGGTTACATTAATAAGGTGATTGCATTATTTTTAAATATAACATGATCATGTTATGGCTCAGTAATCATTGAGCCATAATTTATTTATTAATTAATGTGATCGTGTTACCTAAAATGTCCATAGAATTATACCCCAACTTTCTGTACTTACCCAAATATCTAAGGACCACATTATGTGGGAACCAAATATATAGTCACTCAAGTGTTGCTTAAAGGATATGCCAAGACATTTCTAAAACATGTCTCAAGACTATGTCTACTTTCTTAATATGGTTAGTATGGGAGTAAAATATGGACACAATATTATTGGAAATAGGATGGCACAAGGTGCATAGGGATCGATATGTGGACAACATATAGATGGATAGGATAGATAAGTATTATGAAGATGGGGTTTTTAGGATATGAATTTAGGGATGAAGTGGTTTTATCTCTAAGTATCAAGGTACCTACAAATAATAAATTATTTAAACGTGACTGTAAACTAGTTATCATCATGGTACTGTTCCAAGGCACCAAAAAACTAGTTTTCACCATTGGATGAATGATTTTATTTATTTTTTGTTTTTTTGGAATAATACCATGTAAAATATTTGAGACTTTGGATGTCATATATTAATGTGGGAAATGTGAGATTTGTGTGATGTTGACAACTTTGATCTTCAAGTAAAGCTAGTCCTAGAGAACCATAATGACCTTTATTTACTCTTTATTCTAATTCCTCCACACATCTTAGCTAGGTATATTTATATCCCCTATGAGATTTGATGTTACCTAGGAAGATGTGGATATTAGGGTATGGTTTGTGATATGAAGGTTTGATGGGAGATTTGGAGTTGGGATTAGTAATCACAAATGTTGTTGGATATTCTTGTTGTGTTGATCTTGATTTTTTCCATATGAAAAAAGTTATTAAGGGATCCAAAACTTTTGAACTTTTCTACTCTTTGATCCAAATATTTGGAAGAATTTTGGTCATATTGATATTAATTTTAGAGTCCTTTGGGCTTGTTAATTTGATTGTATTTTGACTACCCCTGGTATCTTAAGGAATGTTTCACCACAAAAATTTGACATTTGATTTTGCTAATTATGAATTTGTCTACCCCTTGATGCCTTAAATAAGGTTTCACCAAAGGAATTTTAATTTTGATTGTGTTGATGATGATTATGATTTTAAATTAGATGGTCTCTTAGTACCTCAAAGAGGTTTTTACTAGGTGTTTAACCCTAAAATGAAAATCTAAAGTTGTTTAGAGTTGACCTTATATTACAATTAAAGGGGTGTATAGAAATAGAATTACACAAGGGTGATAATCAAATCTATAATAGGTCAATTAGATTCTAAACTTAAACATAAGCATACATTGAATTTTTTATGTTGAGATGGTATAAATATGGAAAGTACAACTATGTTAGATATAGAAATGATAAAGAAGTGATGTACTTATATTGTTATGATGTTAATGTATTTATGGATTTGGAACATGTAGAAAAAAAGTAGGAAGGGTATTCTAGAACCATATATTCTAGTTTTGATGATTTTAGCTCTTTGGATAGTAACATCAGCCTAGGATGGTTACATCGATACTACTATCTAGGTTTGATGCTAGTGTCTTGTTTGGAGTATTTTTTAAAATAGAAAGTAACAACCTAGATGCTTATAGGTTTTGTGTTGCCTTTACTCTAGTGTGTTTACATTTGGGTCATTAATTTTTGCTCCTTATGAAATGAAAAACCCTAGTTCTCCATCTTCATAGTGACCTTGGGTAAAAATGGGTTAGTGGACATATAGTTTCAATTAACCCCAAAGACCCCATTGTAATAGGTATTGCTTGCATATCTAGTACTCTGAAGAGGGCCTCAGACTAATGTAGTTCTCCTTTATGTGTTGGCTTGTGTGTGAATCATATAATATATGCAAAGCAAGTACAATAGTGACCTAGCTTATAACTTGGAAAAGTGGGCTCTTGGGTTGATCCTTGTGTATTTTAGACCTGTAAATGTGTAGTCCCTATGACTGATATGGAAATAGGAAAGCTTTGTTCAATTTAATGCTTGATAGAGTGCTTTTGATAAGTTGTGTTGGTATCTTTGGTCTTTTTCTAGGTGAGGAATGAATGAGGGTTGATATTTTATTTATATCAATCCCTTTGGAGTAATAACTTGCATTAAATTATTTAGGTCAACCATTAGGATAGTTTCATTTGAAAATTAGATGACTTTAAGGAACTAAACACTTGTATCAGGATAAGATAGTAATTCCAACACTACTATCTATCCTAGGCATTAGTGTCTAGGGAACATAAAAGTAGGTACATATTATGAACTTGTAGAGATAGAAGATAAGTACATTTTAATCATTTTGGGAAAGATAGAAGACTTAGGTCATCAACATAAGACTGATTAGACTAAGAGATATAGTTCAAGGGCCACAAATATAGGGAAAATATGAGACTTACAGAAGTGGTAAAGGTAAATACCTAATAGTAATATCCAAGGTCTGAGTTTGCCAAGTGTACAAGATTCAAGTGCTACATAATCATAAAATATTGTCTACATTTGCTCCCCTTTAATCTAGTAATGAAATTTTTAGTTTTTAAAGGAAAAGAATGTGTACTCGGGTATGTATGCACACCTTAAATTTGCATATCACAACTTGAGTGTTTTGATGGTGACTGAATTAAAACCAATAGCATTTTATAGTATAAAATTAGTGCATATAATTTGATTTGAAATTACTTGAAATATATTGAAGTTGAAAGAGTAAGGTTTAGGAGTACACGTGTGTGTCAATGTGACCACCTTGCCTATGGACAAGTTGTTTCAAAAAAGATGTATCACTGTAAGGCTTTGAAATTATGATTAGGAAAATTATAATTAAATATTTAAATTTTATATATACAAGGAGATAGAGAGATAAAGAGATTGGTAGGCACATGTCCCCAAATTAAGAGTAAAAGTAAGTTGCCACCTAGTAGTGAGATTAGCTTAACCATTCAAAATAATGATACTTATATCCTAGTGAGGCTATATGATCAATTTAAACCTAAAATCTTGGTAATGTTGAGTGATTTGATCACATCAGACATAAAAAAAGGTGAACAAACTACTATAGTAGATTAGATCAATAAAGTTCATAAAAATTCATAGGGTAATAGTACAAAAAAGTTCATGATATAGTAATAGTATATACAAGATTTTTATAATATGAAATTAATTTTTATTTTACAATATTAGGTACATTTTTCATATCATACGCACCTTGGATGTATCTCATGTTGAAACTATGTATAAGAATATACCAATGTATATAATTCTACCATAATTATAAATTTTAATCATATAATTATGTGATTATGCCAATTTAGATAGCTATGTAAGTATGGAGGAAATTATTATAAATCACACCCCCACTATATATGGATAAATATTAAAACTACTATAAGTACCAAAGTGGATTATATGTTTCCAAAACATGCCCCCACTATAATTTGGAGATGTTGAATACTAAATATGTGTGGATAACATGCTTCTAAAGCATGCCTTGACTAAATCTAAGAACTTTGAATGTGTGGAATCCATTCCCATATGACAATCCCCCATTCAATCTCAAAACTATGAATGTGTGGAAGCCATGTCCATATGACATGCCCCCACTAAACCTAAAAAATAATATAAGTACCATATACCGAATCAGTGTCGAAAACATGCCTTCAAAGTATGCCCCCACTAAATATAGAAATTGTGGCAAGTGTGAATAACATACCTCTATGACATTTATTTAATAATATGCCCCCCTTTGAGGTGAGGGATATATAAGAATTGGTAGTAATATTACTTAAAAAGGATAACACAAATATATAAGCTTTGAATATAACTATGTAGCATATATAATGGAACATGTCTAGATAAATGTGTCATTGAAGCACATGGAACTAATGTGATCACATGTAAGCCTAATATGCATGATAAATATCATGGAAACATATAGATATTAACAATATAATCTCAACAAGCAAATAAGTACACACACATGAGCACTCAAAATCAATTCAAAAGGTAATGGTCTAAGGAAATTGCAAATAAGAGGCATGTTCAAATGCTACATAATCAAAGGGACATGACTTGATAAAAATTAAATAAATTCAGGGAAGACATATTCATATGCCCATAGCACAAATAGTGACTTGAAAATGCCAATGCAAGCATACATAAGCATAAGGACCATATTAAAAGGAGCATATTTAAATACTCGAATAAGGAATACAATATCAAGGCAAGAAAATCAAGGAAGTGCATAAAGTAAATCATAAACAACTAGCATAAACATGTCAAAGGATCCCATGGATTAAATGTGTTAGGAAAAAATTTCAAGTGTATATCATATCAAATACCCTCTATAAGATATAATAATGGATAATAGGCATGTGTAATGACATATGTAAGCTCAAACATGATAATGTAGAGTGATCATCAGATAATGTAGATTGTGTTTATCAAGATCAAAGAATTGGATGACCCTAATGTCCATATGACATGAGTAGAAGGAAAGACCAACATCCAAAATAGGAATGTATCATGTATCTATCTAAGTAGAAGTGACACAATGTGTATGCAAGAGTAATTCAGTATGTCATCCATAAACATAGAACTAACACATGGATGTTAAGGATCCAATAAAACATGTATGTAATGAAATCATTTTTGGATTTTTGAATGTTTTTATTTTTTTGGTATTTTTGGAATTTTTGAAGAGGAAATATCATCCTGTGATGGCATCCAATGGATGGTCATATATATCTCCCCCACTATGAACCTTGAAACCTTAGGTTGGATCTTTTACATTATTTGCATCATGATTGGATAGGTTGAAAAGGTAAATAACATGTTCCTTCTCACATTTTTCATGTGTAATAGAAGAAATGATGCTATCATTTGAGATATGTATTAATTTTCCTATTGTGGAAACATTGTGTATGCATCCTTCACTCTTATATTATTGGATTAGATTTTTAAATGCCACACATTAATTAGTATTCTACTACCTTATCTATGTTTGGTAAAAGGTAAATAATCATTTTATATTCAAGTAACAAAGATAAGATGGTATCAGTGGCATCTTTTTCTATTATGATCTATACTATTTGGGGTAAATCCTTTTGAGAATACTCCACATTATTCACATGATGTACTTGAATTTGGACCTTATAAGGTTGACTCATTGATTTTAACCAAGAGGGATGTATGGAATAACAAGCATTTACACGTTCATCTATTATTTTTTATTTTCCCTTATTTGGATTCAATGTTATATTTTCTACAAGTGGGTTTAGCTTATGTGTGCTAAGAATCATAGGTTATAATAAGTTCTGTGACATGTGACAAGTGATCAAGTGGATCAAATTTTAATTTTTACATTTTGTTTAGTTGTCATATCATAGTATTTATCATCATCTCTGTCATAATAATCTAAAACATGCCCATCATTTTTCTCAATATTGAATAATAAAGGAAGCGCAAATGTGGGGGGTTCTTGTAGTATTTATGACTCTTTTGTTAACAATTCTTTCTCATTATGCATATTTATGTGTACCTTAGACTTTAATGGCTTATTTTTATGTAGAGATAAAGGTACTATTGTACATGAATCACCTATTTCATATGTATGTATATGTTCAAGAGGAATGATTGTTTAGGTGGTACCACTATATGAATGCCTTCAATTTTGGAATGTATCATTTCACAAAATTTGAAAGCTTAATCATCAGTAATCATGGGTAATAATGTCACCTCATGTATGAATTTTACACATCGATGAATTTTAGTTGGGATAGCTTTCATTAAATTTATCCAAGATATACCCAAAATTAAATTATAATGGAAGGATTAAGACATGACTTGAAAAGTAGTTGAAATTATTTTTTGTCCTAAGGTCACATCTAATGTAATGTGTCCAATTGAAGGATTATGTGAATTATCAAACCATTTTATGTGAATAATAATGTTTTTAATAAGGTTTGTGTTGATACCCATGATGGTTAAGAATTGCATGCTACAAATGCTTAGGCCTGATCCATTCTAAACAAGCACTCTTTTGATACATTTTCTTTGTATTATTACTTGTATGAACAAAGGCAATTTTTTTTTAATAATATCTTTAAATGGTAAATTTATTGGATGAAAGGTGATTATATTTTTATTTTTATTAATATCTTTCATAATAGCTATAAAATATGTAGGCCCAATATCACTTGGAACTTATGTCTCAAGAAATACCTAATATAGGATATGCTTGTAGACATTATATTGCTTTAAGAACTCAAATATTGATTTTTTTTAATGAATATTGCTCAATTGGTCAATAATTTCATATCCCTTGGATTATATTACCAACTTAGGATTAGGATGCACATGTTATATATTAACCGATGGCATGATGCATTAAGCAACCTTACCTCTTCAATTAGTAATAACATGGACCATGAAATATAATATAATCCATGGATGAATAATGGGTGTGGTATGCTAGCTGAAATTCAAATAATATCTAGGTAGGACAAAAGGTCAAGAGCATGCTCATTGGCATCTATATGTTGGATCTATAACATTCCAAAATGAATTTTGAAAGTAGATTAGGTCTTGGTTTCACTAAAAACCCCTCTTCTTTTTGGCACTACTTTACTTATATTTGACAAGGCAAGTAATTTATCAAACCATAACAACTATGTCATATTAGAATCTAAAAGGGGTAATAGAGGCATCCATGTTGTGCATATTTAATGATAATTAGGGATCAAAAATAGAAAAACCAAAAAACCCTAAGTGACCTAGGGTTTGATTTTCAAACATTAGGTTCACCAAATCTTAAACCATAAAATGTTATCTAAATTTGTTTAGATTTAACCTTAGATTATAATTAAAGGGGTATATAAAAATGAAATGGCACAAGAGTGATAATCAGATCTATATCAAGCCAATTATATGTTAAACATAGATATAAGCATACACTAAATTTATTATGTTGAGATAGACCAAATATATAAATTAAAACTATGATATATATAAAAATGACAAAGAAGTGATGTACTTGGTTTGTGTAAACACCTAAAACTAGCCACTGATAACCTCTAACTAGGCTTTTGGCCAATTTCCACTTAAAATGCACAATTTGGCCTAAAAACACTAAAATGTATTAAATGAGTTGAAATTGAAATATTCAAGTGAAAATTTTGGATAGAGTATAATTAAATGGGGAAATTCAATTTGTGGGATAGCTAACTTTGATTAGATCATTTTGAGTCAAAATGCCAATTTTGCACCTGGGTGCTCTAGATTGCTCTTTCCTATCAAATCTTCTGCACAAGACACGTGCCTTTGTTATTTACTATTGATAACATCCTAAATGGGATAATGGATCTAATGCATCCAACATTACCTTCTAATTCTAATACAGTCATATTTTAGACTAATAATAAGACATTCTAATCAATTTGAGTAATTTGTGCACAAAGTGCTTAATCATGCTTAAGATATAATTAATCCAAATCAAGGCCTAATTAAAAATTCCATGGAAACTTGTTGAATAATTTGTCTTAGAAATGAATAATGAATATTTACATCATTATGTGACCTCATTTCTTGGGAAGACATCTCTAGGCCATAAATGCCATAAATATCAGGATTCATGCCTCCCATGCCTGATCAATGCCTTCCATGATGCCCTCCATGCCTATTAATTTCCCCTTCTTCCAATTTCATGATGAGGATAATTATAAAATTAATTGATCTTCCACCACACATCTCAATCTTAGGATGGACAGTTCAAGTTGATTCTAGACATTCTCAAAAATCTATAAATGGGAGGCCTCACTACATCATTTCTAAGCTATTTTGGTGAAAATTTATTATGATAAGATATCTTCAAAGTATTGATAATTAGTGTTACCATGACAAATTTATTCTAATCCAAGCCAATCCATAATCTAAAGGTGCCAAGGAGAGATGGAGGTAGCCAAGTTTCCATTGCCAAGGACTTCATGAGCACAAGCAGAGGAAGCCACTATAACAAGAATTTTGGAGCATCCAAGGGATATAAAAGAAGGTTTATTTTTCATTTTATTTGTGTGTTTATTCATGTTTGTTAACTAAGCTCTCCCTAGTGTCTAGGCCTAGAGATGTTATGCTAGTTAGTGTATTTCTTTCATTTTGTTTTCATTTTGAAAATAACACCATACTGACCATCCTCTCTTGAGTCAAATTCTTAGTTCATAGCTTATTATGATATTAATGTTTTTATAGATATAGAACAAGTAATTAATAAGCAAGAAGGTGATTTTGGAATAGTCACTAGATTATAGATCTAATACTTTTCACTCTCTAGACTATAATGTTAGCCTAGGATGGCTACATCGATGCTATTATATGGGTTTGATGCTAGTTTTATGTACAATATATATACTGAAATAGGATGTGACCATTTAGATGTTTCTAGGTTTAACATTTCCTTCACTCTAGTGCATTTAAATCTATGCCATGGACTATTCCTCCTCATGAAATGGTAAAACCTAGTTCTCCATATTAATAGTGACCTTAGGGGAAAATAGATTAGTGGGAATATAGTGTTAAGATGACCCCAAATACCCTACTAATATAGGGTATTTCCTAAATAACCAATACTTTGAGGTGGGCCTCAGACTGATGCAATTCTTGCCTATATGTTGGGTTGTGTGTGAATCATATAATTTGTGCAAACCAATTATAATAGTGACCTAGGTTGTTACTTAGAAAATTAGGCTCTTGGGCTGCTCTTTTTTTAATATAAACCTATATATGTGCAATCCCTATGGATTATATGGAAATATGGAAGATTTTTTAATTAAATGCTTGATAGAGTGATTTTGATATGTTTTCTTAGTCTCTTTAGTTTTTTTAT
Source organism: Torreya grandis (assembly GCA_037957365.1). Lineage (NCBI taxonomy): Eukaryota > Viridiplantae > Streptophyta > Pinopsida > Cupressales > Taxaceae > Torreya > Torreya grandis. Next base: position 401,934 of record JARHVA010001802.1, read on the forward strand.
AGATGAAGAATGAATGAGGGTTGATATTATATTTATATCAATCCCTTTAGAGTAATAACTTGTTTTAAATCACTTAGGTTGACCATTAGGATATGCTTCATTTTCAAAATCTATGACTAGAGAGCACTGGGCACTTGCATCAAGATAAGATTGTAACATTCTCACTACTATCATCCTAAACTTTAGTATCTAGGGAACAAAAACTCAAGTATAGGTTCTAAACTTACAAAGATAGAAGATAAGTACATTTTAAGCAATTTGGGCAAGATAGAAGACTTGAACATAAGATCGGTCAGACTAAGAGATATAGGCCAAGGGGCACAGAGATAGAGAAAATGTGAGACTTGAAAAAGTAATAAAGGTAAATGATTGAGAGGAACAACCAAGGCATAAGTTTTCCAAGTGTACAAGACTAAGGTGCTACATAATTATAAAATGTTTTATACACTAGGGGATGATGATTTTTTATTTGGCCAATCAGTTTGATTGTTTGGACTTTGAATTATTATTGTATGAAAGTTAACTTGAGTATTATGTTTGATTGTTTAATTATGAATATAAATAGATTTGGAACATGATTTATTGCTTTGAAAAGGGGTCAATGAAGTACACTCATATTTATCCCTATTGAGAGGGTGATTAAGTGGCTATGATAGGGTAAATGATTGATGATGGATGAAGGTGAAGGGAATAAATCGAAGGGATTGATTAAGGGATCATGGGTAACATGATCCTTATATAGGATACTAGGATGTTCAACTTTGATGACAAAGAAAACATCCTCAAGATTCATAAAAGAGTCATTAAGGATCATTATAGGACATGTATACAAATTTGGACCAAATCCATTTTGATAATCATTAGTTGATATCTCATCTTCCACTTCCATAGTTATTGTTATGAAATTATCATCCTAATGTAGATCTAGAGACATGTATTGTTACTAGTTGAAAATAGAGACATCCTAAAAAATATGGCTATTGGCATGATATTTGACATTTTTAAGGGATGATGATTCTAATGTGGAATATGATATGGATTCAAATGATAATGAAAAACGCGATCCTAATCTATATGACATTGATGTTGTCTTTGACACTAATGTGGATGAGGTTGAGGATGTGATGTTGTTAGTAGATCATGTTTTGATCATGGCCTCAAGGAGGACCTATTTGATATTTTTATCCATGTTTATCCTCTTTAATTTTCATTTAGTGGAGGCTTTAGTATGAAATAACTTTTTGGAAATGAAGGCTAAGATGTGATGGATGGAAGGTAGACAAATGGTGAAAAATCGGTTTACTATCAAAGATGGAATTGGTAAAGATAAGTTTTCTATCTTGGATTTGGTTTGGAAAGGGAAGGGATTGATTATGATCAAGAAATAAATATTGGAATATCCCCTTTTGTTCACCCTTGGATGAGAATCCATCTAATCCAGTTTTAGTTTTGATGTCGTTATGGTCAATTATATATTGGATGTAATTTTTGAAATTATAGCATCTATTAGTTAAAATGCCCATGGGTTATATGGTATTGATATCATTGGATTTCTCTTTACCAAGATGGATTATGTTTGGTTGAATCCAAAGCCTTATGTCAAGGTAGACAATCATGTCTTCAGTGGCTAGTCCATGAAAGATGGCTTCTGAAGATGTAGGGAGAGGAGTATATTGTCTCTCTTCATTAATTTGATTGGATGTGGAAGTTTTAGAATTTAAACTAATGTATATCCAATGATATGATGACATTTTATGTAGATTAGGTGTTATATTATTATTTAATATTTTTTACATAATATAATTCCATTTACTAGTATGATGGTGAATGTTGTGACTAGGACTATGATTGGTAGAGGAAAGATTTGATTGCAATGTGTTGGAATAGAGGCAAGGAGTATACTAATGTTGATGGGGAAGGAATGGGGACTCTTATTCTTATTTTTTATGAGATCAATGTTTTTAGGGAGTTAGCTACCCATTTATAGGATCCATAATAAGGTTGTATCCTTGTTGGCAAAGATGTATTTTTTGATTGATGTGACATACAAATATATTTTAGAGGCCATGGATTAAAATGGGATACAGGAAAGATGATGTGATTTTTGGGGTTTTGGATCAAATTTATATCTTATAATATTCAAGGACGGTTTGCTTCTAGTTTGATTTTAAATTTAACTTGGTAATTTTTGACGTATGACAAGATGTTATCAGTTTCAAGTGGATAAATTTGATCAAATTTGATTAGGATGTGAGCTATCTAAACTTTCAATGTTTAAACTTAATTGATGTTTTAATGATTATATAAGATAAGATTTGGGATTTAAATAATATGGGGGGGGGGGACATGCTCTATGTATTTATTCTATAACACCTGAATTGTAACAATTGTACCATTTTCCTTATTCTCTTCTATTGAATATAAGCTGTATTTCTACAAATAATATTTCTAATTGATTGAATGTGTTTTCATTATTCTATATAAATACATATCTACACAGTCACTCTACATAACCAAACTCAATTATTCCCTACACGCTTGGTCCTAGGCCCTATGGTATATATCATTAGTATTAGATCATAACCCTTATTCATTTTTATGCATGTAAACATGTGAGAGAAAATATAAAGAGAAGGTTTAATAGTTGATTTTATCTCAAAAAATTTATATGAATTCCATAATAAAATCAAGATGTGTAACACCCAAATTCAACCTAAGGTATCCCTAGATCCTTTTAGAGGCTTATTATTGATGCACTAAAACCACATTGCACCACATATTTTTGTAAATTTATGAGCTGATGATACAACTCAACCTGACACCTTCTACTACACCTTCATAGTATGCTTAATAGTGGTTTCAACAACAAACCCCCTTTAAAGTTCAAGTCAATCTTGACATTCCTCTGTTCAAAGGCAATATCAATGCCAAATCATTGGATGCATGCATTCAACAACTTAAGGCATACTTATCATTAAATTACTTCACCATTGTTGAGAAGATCACCTTCACAGTATTGAAGGTGTCCATTTTGGTTATTCATTAGTGGGAGACCTTCAATTTACAGTGTGCACAAGAGTGTGTTTCGAATGAATCATGTAAGAATTTTGTCAATGCACTAAAGGAGGAACACTACCCTCTATGACACTTTGAAGATGAATATATAAAGTTTAAAAAACTACATCAACATAAGGATGAGTTAGTGGAAGACTACACCAACATATTCCATAACTACTTTTCATGCCTATGAGATAACTTGAGTAAACATAAGGTGATAAAGTACATTAGTGGACTCTTACATTATATCTATGTGAATATGGATTTATTAAATTCTGACATATTGGGGAAATCATAACATAACACTATCAAGATCAAATCTAAGGAAAGATGAAGAAATTTTCCACCTCTCCACCTAATGAAATGCATAAGAGATAGCCCTTACACAACTCCACGTTGCAACCTTCTATGTAGAACTAGAACACTTATCATAAAGATGAGTATCCTTAGAATATTGTTAAAAACTCAAAGGATATTGTGCCTTTTGCTTTAGATAAAGGCAAAAATAATCCAATTGATAAGTGGTGGAATCACCATCATATATCCACTCAAGACAATTATGAATACCATGCACAATAATTCTTGCTCACACAATCTACAACAGGACCCACATCAATCGATGGCATTGATCTAGATGCCTCTTATCTAAGTGTAAACACCCAATTATAGACATATCTAGATTTCAATTGAAATTTAGACTGATTCTTACCAACCATTACAAATTATGCCTAAGAATCAATAAATGCCTAAGAATCAATAAATGCCCCAATTTTAGTCATGCATCATTCTTCAATGCTCAAAATTATGTTGAGGCATCCCTATTTAAGATACTAGCCTTTATGAAATAATAAAATCTCATAGATTCACCCCTAATCACCTTGTGACATAATAGCTATCAATTTGGCCTATGAACCCATTAAGCGAGACACTTAATCAAATCTTAAAAGAACAAAAGGCTAATCAAAATCAATTAATTAATTAAACAAGATTAAATGCTTAGTTGAATTATCTATTTATAATTAATGAATATATAAAAATAGAAATTCCAAAAAAACAAAATATCAATCATTTCATTATTACCTTTATTATTTGTCAAAATATCTCAAAATATCCGTAAAAATCCCAAAATATCTAATTTGAGAACACTGAATAGTAATTGAAAATCATAATTGTATGACAACTTTTAACTCAATTGGAATAAGCGTCAACTCAACCTTAAATCACTTTGGGTGAGATTTAATTATTGAGGCTATAGATACAAGGCCATACCCATTGATGTTTAATCCATCTTGGTGTAATTTTATAATGCGTAAATAGATGCAAAGAAGCCTTGCATGTAATGTTACCATGCCAAATTCATAAGCCAAGTAGCCAAACCAATGTGACAAGAAAAGGTGAAGCCAACAAAGCTCCATTGATGAATATTTATTTATTCAAAAAATGAGCAAGCCATTTATACAAGCTATTTAGAGCTCCAAGGAAGGTATAAGAAAGTTTTCTTGTATGTTTTGGTTCTGTTTCATTGACATGCTTGTTACATATGCTCTCCCTAATGTCTAGGCTAGAGGTGTTAGTGTTTAGTGGGTTTATTTGGATTTTATTTTATCTTGCTAAAAAAATACTAATATCCCCTCTTGGATTAATTGTTCACATAATGTCACACCTAGTGGGACTCTTTATGATGTGCACCCCATAAAATTATTTTATTCTTAGAATTTTATTCTGTTTTTGTTTTTGCTTTACTCAAATAAAAATGGCCCATAAAGTATTAATAAATTTTATGTATTTAATATTTGTTTCTAAATTTTTTTATATAAATTTATGTAAGTTTTTTATTAAAATGCTTTGAAATTTTAAAAAAAAAACTACTTATATTTTAGTAATTATGATCAAATTAGTGACTTACACTTTTATTTTTTATTTTCCTGCTAAAAATGGTTGATATAGATATAATAACATTTTTTATTCAATTTTTTTATCTAAATTTTTTAATGGAGGAGTGTCTTATACCTATGAACAATATTCAAATTTTTTGTGAATAAATAGTGTATAGTGTAGGATTTATGATCAAATTAGTGACTGCCACTTTCATTTTATATTTTCATGCTAAAAAATGGATTATACAGAGCTAATCATGGTTTTTTTAATTAATTTTTTTGATATAAAATTATTCATAGAGGTTATCCTTGGACATATGAATATCATCCAAAATGTTTGTGAAGAATGGGTGCATATTTTATAAGTTATGATTAAAACACTTACTACTTCTTTTTCTATTTTTGTGTGTTTGATTTTATTTTTAACATTGATTTTGTAGGTTAGCCTTCTAATTTGTTTCTTGTAGGTTTTGATAGTTTAATATTGATTTTTATGTCTTATTGATATAATTTAAATGAATATTACTTTTACCAAGAAATAATAAAACCCCCTAACACTTTTTACAGGACCCAAAGACCAAGAGAAGACATTTTTAAACACTCTAAGTTACAAAACTCACATTTAAAAATTGGTGTTTTAAAAAACTTTTTTCTTGAGTTATTTTCATTTTGTTTAAGTTTTCACACAATTACAAGGGGATAAAATTCATGACATATTTCATTTGTTTTTATAAAAATGAACTCTCACTTTATTTAAATACTCATAAGAGTTTTCATTTTTATGTTTGTTGTTTGAGTGTTTGTTTAGAAAAATGGGTGTCGCATATGTTCTCTCCCCCATCCCCTTTAAGAAACTTGGGTGATAAAAAATGGTCACTCTTTAAATTTATCACTTTTTATAAAATCATGTAATGAAATCATCTAATTCCCTCCCCAAAACCCAAGTGATTTGGATGACCCCAAAATGACCCTAAAGTCCTTCCTCTTTCTTTATTTTATGCATTTTGGCTTGTGAGTGGGAGCTCACTTCTCCCTCACAAGTTTTTAGGGGTATGTTGACTTGGAGATTCATCTACCAACATTTTACCAATCCTAATACATAGGGGAAGTTAAACAAGATCTATTAGTGGTACTTAGCCTTGATACGTAGGGGCAACTCGGACATCACACTACACTAAAAAATTGATGGATGTGGTAGTTTTGAAAAGGATAAGACATTTTAAAAATAAGTCATTTAATATGGATACAAATTATGTGATTTTACCTAGTATTTATGACACATATGTGACCATCAAAAAATGAGAAAAAATAGATAATTTAGACAAACCCACTTTCTACAGACATACAGCTGATACAAGGCAAGTCACCCAAAGTTCCATGTCATCATAGAAAATCTTGAGAGAAGAAGGGACATAAAAACCTTAATTTTCATGCATTTTTACATTTTATATTAACAACTTAAAATCATATCAAGAGAAAGTATATAGATGGAATTTGATAGTCCAATGTAACCTTGTCAGTTTTAGGATTTAGGACATTACACTTAGGTGTTTTTATCATTTTTGTCCTTCTTACCTACATGGTCTTGAGTAGAAAACTATTTGTTTGTCATACCACAACCAAAAATTAGTCTTATCTTTACATCACTCCTTTTTTGAAGAGGCATTATGTCATCCATTTTATATCACACCCTTTTCATTTATCAAAACCTTTGTTTGTGTGTGTCACTTGATTGAAGAGGGTGTCATTATGCTGCCCATTTCGTTCCAAAACTTGTGCCTTGTAAGTTTTGAAACAAAACATTTTCCATATATTTAAATTAAAATAATGTCATTATGCTTCTCAAATCATTTCAATGACTTATTTCCTTATGCCTAAAATTCTAATTATATTTTCAAAAACTATGTGTGCCTTTTGGATCTATGCTTAGTACCATCATGTTGCTCGTTCTTATCTAGCTTATTGTCTATTTTGAGAAACCTAGTATTCTAAATTAAGTTATAAATTAGACTTAACAAGTTCAAATCTAAAAATTGACTGATTTTTGCCTACACCTCATGTAATTTTGGCTTAGACATCGATATTTCACTTTTGGGTTATGTAACTTAGGTTAAAGCATGGATCCATTTAAAGACTATTTTTGTGCCTAGATTTGTGGAAGTAGTCTATCTTCCATATGCCTAGTGTTTCATGTCTTTTTCCAAATGATAAAGTGTGTGTCTAAATAAAATTCCTAGTTTTTGTCAAAGTGTTTTAAAATTGTTATATTAAATCTCTTATATTTTAGACCTTGTTTTGTTTAAAGTCTAGATTTTGTGCCTTTTCCAAAAGACCTAGAAATACCTATTTTGAGCCTAAATTTTGCTCCTTGTTTTCCAAAAGACCTAGAATTTTTTTTTAATTTAGACTTAATTTAGATTTATTTTAAACACTTTATGCCTGAGTTAAGAATTTTAGTTTTATTTCATCCACTTGACCATTTGTTTTAGACATCTGATGTTAGACTATTTTATACCAAGTTTTAGCACTGATCTTTTTGGAGATAAAACTGCATTCCTTCAACTAGGTTAGATCAAGTTTGGACCATTTTTCCTTTGGACATTATTTTTTAGAGTTTGTGTAACTCTAGGCCTTTTTGCAAAATGTTCATCATTTATTTGGATATGTCTCATTATACTCATAGTAGAGCCATGTATAATCTAGGTTATAATAACATGGTCACACAAGATGGGTTTGTTCAAGACACTTATGATGATGTTATTATTTGTGAGACAAATCCTTATCCTCATTAGAATACTTAATTTTGAGAATAGATCTAAGATTCTCAAGCCTAGTATTTGATGATACCTTTTTTGGGCCTATTAACGTACCAAGTTCACCCTTTTAATGCTAATGGTACCTGATGCCCTACTTATAACACTAATCCTCCTTCAAATTGTGCAAGTAACTAAGCTCCATAGCATCCAAGGATTACCATTATAGGACCTATCAATCAAGATTTGTACTACCTTACAATTACCATTCTAGGCCCTCAACTTTTGGCTCATGATAACAACCAAACTTCACATTTCCCTACCATTACCATTCCAAGAACTCATCCTTTGGCTCATAATAACAACCAATCTTTGAAATTCCCTACCATTACCATTCTAGGCCATCATCCTTTAGCATGCAATAGAAACCAATCATCACAAAGACATACCATTACCATTCCAAGCCCTTCCAAGTATAGTATATTAATATCCCAACAAGATTGCACAATTATGACTAGATAGGTCAAATTTACCATCTTAGATAAGCAACCAATGTTTTTTAATCCCATATTAGATTATCCTACTCATAATAAGTCATTATCCAACCCACAATCATTCTTCATCTAGGGCCAACCTTCCCCCACTTTATAAAATCCATGTTGATCATCAAAGCACAACATAGCCAATCAATACTTTTTTAGCATCAATTATCACCCTTAGAGATGGTTCTCCAAGGTCTCTTTCTCTAATTAAGCTACACTATGGGAACAACCCCAAGCTGTGGGTCACCTATGGTGGGATTAAACCTTTGAAGAAGGTTGGCTTCCTCTTGGAGAAGGTTAGAGAAGGGGTAAAGGGATCCTAAGAAATATAACAAGGTGATGCACCAAATTTAAATGGGAAATCACATAAGCATGAAGTAAACACTGAGGAAGTACAAGACAATGCTAGCTCACACAATGTCACAAAAATTATCTAGTTGCATGAGTGTTTCATAAACTAGGTTCAGAAAGCAATGATTGAAGGAAAAGATGAGTTCTAAGACTCATTGATATATTGTATTAATGATAGAGAGAACACTAATTTAGACCTAAAACTAACCTGAAGACACCTATAAATGAGCAAGAAAGAAGGATAATGGGCATGAAAGAACACTAATTTAGACCTAAAACTAACTTGAAGACACCTATAAATGAGCAAGAAAGAAGGATAATGGGCATGGAAGATTCTCCTTCACAATGCCATCATACACAAGCTTTACTATACACAATTTATAAGGAAGAAATAGGTAAAGAAAGTCTTTATTGTTTTAAGAGGTCTTTCATATAAATTTTGATAGGGCATAGCCTTATCAAATGAGAGTCTCTACTTTTCATAATCGAGGGATAATTTATTATCAAAAGTGAGAGAGTTTTCTGCATTATAGAGAGATTACAAATGGAAAAGAATAAGAGATATAAGAGAAAGGGGAGAGAGGGGGAGCATGCCATCAGAGATCATTAATGGAAATACCATACATCTTGATTTTTAAACCATATTTGATCTAATTAGGACTAAAAGGATTTGAGAATAAATAAATGCTCCACTATACTCTTCAATCCCCAAATCCTTTTGCTTTGATATTCTATGCCATCTCCACTTATTTTTTTATGAGGGAAAAGTCATCATATCGATGAACTTGATAGAGCCATGCCTAAGTCTTATTTTAGTGGTTGTAGGTACTTATTTGTTGAGAAGATGACTATTTGGAAGATGAGACACTCCTTTATAACCATTAATATCTACCCCTACTTTAATATCTGAGCATAGGTCTACTATAGATTGAAAACTAATCTCATTTATTAGTTTTCCTATAGCTATCATGTCAGTGAGAACCTATAGATTATATAGTCTTGTTTTGAACTAAATTAAGTTTAAATAAACCTATTCTTCCTATAAACCTTATGAGAATCAAGAACTCATTTTATGCATAGATATTCTTTAAATATCAATGATCATAATTGTGAAATAATATTGTAACCCCAAAAGATGGGCTCTGTATGTTCTAAATATTCAAACTAGAGGTTGAGACTAAAATTTAATGGCAATGGAACTTCAACATTGACAACCCTGACTACATGACTATGTCTACTTGTGACATTTGATCGAGCTCTAATGGAGACATAACTCTTTGAAGCATTTTCTCTTGTTTGACCTAAGTTGAATTCGACCTCTATTTGAAGTCTCCTAGCTTTGAATTTTAGTGTTGCACATTGATCTTGAATCCACATAGTCTAACATGCTCCATTGGATTTTTAAGATCCACTAACTCATTAAACTCTTGCTCACCATTGATCAAATTCCTCATGATTGAATGCACACTATTAGATTTATTTTCTCGGGCATCATCGATATTTCTCTATATAAATAAATATAATCTATAGATCTTCTACCAATTTAAAACACTTAAGATATTTATCACATGTGCATTTACTTTTAGGATACACTAACCTTTTGACCCACTTATTTCCATTGATACTTAATCACATAATTAAACATTCACCATAGATCTATTTGGGCCCACTAACTTATTAATCATTGTACATCATTAGATATTTTATATAATTGAATGCAAACCATTGAATCTTCCTTTAAATCCAAATGGATATTTCATGAGGCCTGATCTTGACATCCTTATGCATGTCTTACTTGTTAAAGGTTTTTAAATCAAAATGGTTAATTTTTGTAGCTTTAACTTGATGTCCCCATATAGGTTCCATTTTGATTGTTCAACTTTGAGGACTTAGATATTAAGATAGAAAACTCTTGAAGACATAAAACTTGTATAAAATGTTCAAGGCATGGAAAAAAACCATGTACATGAAACTCTTGATCCTGGTTTATTTTTCAAGTGAATCTATCAAATGTGTAACCAAAATGATCTTTTTGTCTTTGTGTGACATGCTTATGATAGTATAGTTCTTCTAGACTTGTGAAATAAATTGATGTCTCTTTAAAAAGCTCCAATTAACTTCTAAGACTTTTTGTAACCTAATTCATGCTCTTGAATGCTTGAAACACCATGAGAACCTATTGATCCTTTTACTTTGCAATCTTAGGCCTATTTCTAAGCCTATTTCCTAAAGATAAACAAATTAAACTTTAATCTTGCTTAAAGTGTTTCAGAAGCTTTGTAATCAATATAAGATCTTGTTCTCCTACTTTTGGTCTACTCATTCCATCCATAACTATGCTCATCTATTCAAACCATTTCTAGACAAAAGATTTTTATGTGGGTTAAATATGGCTAGCAAGTACCTCTCTAATAGATCCAATCATTCAAAGACCAAGATGTGTTCAAAATTGGTATTTTACAACTACTTATAAACCAAGGTAAATAAAACCAACCAATCCCTAATTTTTTTGTTAAAACACCTATTTGTGACAAGTTAACCTATGAAGAATCACCTTTTGATATTGTACTTGTTGTCAAGGAGTCTCACTTTGACAAGCCAGTCTTTACTGAGTCACTTCTTAATGATTTTAACCACCTTTGGGAAAATCATTATCTTGAATATTGTCCTATTTTTAAAGAGACTCCCTTTAACAATCTAATCTCTATGATTTTAGCTCTTGACCTTTTCCCCCTCATTAAGGAGTCTCACTTTGACAAACTAATCTTTGTGGAGCCCATTTTGCCATCACGAGTTGATACAAATACCAAACAATCAACAAGACATCATTTATGTCTATTACAACATTGGTTACACATGCCTTGTAAACCATTTTGAATACATTTTTTATCCTTATAAGGTTTTTTAGGATGGTTACTTTATCATTGACATAATTTATCCTAGTATCTTTTATGAGGATTTTGATGCCTCTTCTCATTCCATTATTGTACTACATACCATTACCACCACCCAACATAGCAATTATATTGACATTCCACCTCCCACAAGTTCCAATTAGGATTGATAGAATCATACCTTGTTGAAATGAATCCATGGAGACATATCATGTAAATAATATCAAGGATACCAAGACCACATTAATGTAGAAGAAGAACAATCTCCCAGTGAAACCTTTTCAGAGGCACTAGGGTATAATAAAATTCTAAACTCAACATCTTCTAGTGAAACCTTGTTTGAGGCACTAAAAGACAATCAAAGTCAAAATCAAACACTCATTAGTGATAACTTATCAGAGGTGCTATGGGATAATCAAGACAAATTTATTCATGAAAACATATTTGAGGCACCAATAGCTGAGCACAATAGTTCTTCAATGTTTGATTAATACATTATCAAATATATCAACAATACACATTCTAATATACAACATAATAATATGGTAGCTATTCTCATGCCCAAATAACATAAAAATATGGTGGTTTTATCGAGATCATATTTATACATATTTATCCCTACCATAACCAAAATTTTATCAAATCTAGAATCAATAAAATTATGTGTGATTGAAAATCCCAATCTTCATTTGTTACCTAACCATTATACATTCCATTATCATCCACATTTACATTTCCAAATCAGACCTATTAGCCAATATTTATTTATGTTTACCATCCCTAGCCACACTTTCCTTTGCATAATCTATGAAGACATCCTATCTCAAAGTTTGAGGAAATATAATCAATGACCAACGAAGATCACAATAACATTTTTGGAGTCTAAATTTGTAATAGGTTCTTGACAGAGCAGTTATTCAAAAAAGGTGTGGGCTAGCAAATTAAACATTGACTATTCTAGTTATATCATATGTTGATCAAGGTCTATATCTCCACATCAATAGGAGCAATAAAAAACATTTACCTTGTCATAACTATTCACCTTTCCTTTTTCATTTGCCATTCACCTTGCCATTATTTTATACCCGACCATTTACCTTACCTTGTCATTTGGGAGTAAGCTTATTAGCATTATATCCAATTATCATAACATCACCATCCTTGAACAATGCCATATTGTATATCATTATACCATACCTTCACTACTGAACAAACTTGTTTTGACCCACCATACCTTCCCTATTGACCAAAGTTTTTAAACCCACCCTACCTACCCCTTTTAACCTTGATTCTATTAGTTCTTTTGACACCTTCCATAAGGGGATTCTAATCCAGTTTCATAATTATGTGTTTAAATGGTAGTATATCAAAGTAGTATGATAGTGGATTTGGTAATTATCTATTTCATTTATGCTTGATTGGTGCCACTAATTATAACTATATTTGGGAAAATCAGTGTTCTACTTTGTGGTACTAATTATAACTACCTATGGCAAAATTAGTATCATTGACCTATGCCATTATTTCTTGATTATAACCACCTATGGTAAAATTAGGAACAACACCTTTACCATGTATTTTCACATCACCTCACCCTTACTATTATAATTTACCTTGCCATTTGCCTAATTTGTGAACTTATTATTACCTAGCTAGATTTCACCTCCTTTTATGTTGGCAAAATTATAATGAGTTAAGGTCTTAATGGGACTATGTAGGTAATGCTTGATTCACATTAATTCCAACTTAATCCCCTTTTTATAATACTCTCACCATTTTATGAGTAACCTAAGCAATGATCTTGTCATTTTGTGAGTAACCTAAGCCACACTCTCACAATTTTGTGAGTTGGACTATTTAGTGTCTTGTAATTATCAATCGAGTTAATATACTTAGAAAATTACAAAAACATTTGAAACATTTCAAAATCCTAAAAACTAGAAAATCATCTTACCATCTCCTAGAGAGATATATAGCCTCAAAGTTCAAAAACATTTGTCCTGTTTAAACCTAATTAGCCATCCTCAATCTATCCTACAGGGGAAAATCCATTTTTAATTCCAATTCATCCCACTACCATTATGGGTGTGACCTTCCTTTTTCATGTATCCTTACTTGGGTGCACCATCTATTTATCTTTCCATCAAGCCTTCACAAATAGATATTAACTTAGTTGATGACATGATGTTTTTGGTTTCTTTTTCTTTCAAGTTTTTTATGTGTTTATTTGCTTAGTTATTTGTTGTGTATTTATTTTCCCATATATTTTATTTCATTGTTTTTCCTTGACTCAGTTTATTTGTGTTCATTAGGTGATTCCTTATGAATTATTCTTGATTCTATCCATATTCATACGCTAACATTGTCATCATGGTTTTTATCATTAGTGTATTATTTTCAATTATTTAATGGATCACATGTTAGTATTTATTCACATTATAACTAAGCTATCATGGATTTTTATATCATGATGTATACCATCACATTCTACAACAAAAATTAGCTCAAAATATCTTACAACTAATGGTGTCGTAGAAACTTTTCCTAGTTCACCTTGGCAAATATTCCCACCCTCCTTAATCTAATCAAACTCTTGACCATTATATTTATATCAATGCTAATAAGTATGAGAATATCTACATTGGTAGGTACAACTAAATCATTCACTTGATCACCTCTTATTCTTTTATTCCTCATTCCATTTTCTCCCACTTTTGGGTGAACTACATTGGCTTGAGGTCCCTTTCGACTATGTAGGTGGCACTTGCATACATGATGTATCTCAAGTCAGCTCAACCACATTTATTATTCCAATCATCTCTTTCATCACTTTAAGTATCCTCATGTTCTTGGTTATTTATGGTTTCTTTAGTCATTAGACCAACACATCTACATTTGTGCCCTCTCATCTTTAATATTTAAAACATGTTATATGCTTGGCTTATGTTTTCCAATCTACCCTATTAAGGCAAAACCAAAAATCATTATTCAATCCAAGTCATTTTAATGATTATAAATACCTATGGTAAATTATTATTTTGACTCATCCACCCTATTGGGGAATGTGCTTGTGCCATTGATTATAACTACATGTAGTTAAATGACTGTCTCAAACTTTGTTACTAGTTATAAATGCCTTTGGTAAAATCATTACTTTTTAAATAAAATGTGTGAAAGAATTATATCAATTGGATTAATCTCACCCATGGGTTAATTTTATTATTTTTCTTTATTTTTTTCAAGGTACCATCCATCAATCATATGTGTTGGCCACTCCCTTGAGGGGCATCATTATAGGCTTCCCAAATGTTGTTTGGGGATTCTTCTTCAATCATTATCTTTTTTCATTATTAATGACCTTTTTCATTATTTGAGAAGATATTGCTATGCCTATAACTTGTAATTCCTTCCCAAATAGGGTCAAATTATAGACACCCGATTATAAAGTTCTCTTTTATGTTTTAGTTGTGTTTCATATGCATGCTTGTTACTTATGATCTCCTTGGTTTCTAAGCTAGAGGTGTTAGTGTTAAGTGTGTTTGTTTGGATTTGATTTTATCTTACTAATATAATACTAATCTTCCCTATTGAATTCCTTATTCACACTAAATACTAGTACCACTATGATTGACATCTCTAAGGAGAAAAAACATATCTTTCAGACCAATTTATAGGTGAAGGGTCAACCACTTCATGTCATGATAGATAGTGGTAGTCATAATAACATCTTTGCACAATCCATAGCTCAATGCCTTAGTGTTAGAAGATGTTCCTAAAGCATCAGAACATGGTAAGGACAAAGATAGTTAGGTTATACTTTGTGCACAACACAGTATGTCATATTCATATAGAAGGTTAGATAATAGAATCATAGCAAGGATGAATTATTATGCATTAAGTAAGAAATAGGAAAAACTAGTAATTTATTAACATTTATAGATTATTCAAATTAAATTAGATATAAATTAATAAAAACATTATACATGAGAATGCATGCATGGAATAAAGTAAGAAACACAATAGGTAACCATAACTAGATAGTCTATATTGATCTCTTTAAAAGTGGAACTCTATTCTTCTTACAAATATAAAATGTATATAGACATTTATAATATGAATATTCACATTCTTCTTGTAATTGGCACCAAAATTAGAGTATATTCATATTCTAACCTATTACAAGTCATAAAGATAGGACAAAATAGACATATATAATATAAATTTAGTACATAAGCACATGAATATCAAACAAATATCCCACGTACCTTTAATATCTAATTTTTTCTCCTAACACATCCCTAGACTTAATATTTTATCTCATATCAAAAAATATATCAAAATCTCTTCTAAAATTACACAAAGTTCAAAATCTGAAGAAGTGGTTAGACCAGTAAGAGTCACAATAATCACTCAAGGTGCCATTTCTAGTTTTCACCTTTTGCACACTACTTAGCTACCCTTTCAAGTTTTCAACTAAGTAGCATACCAACCTACCACCCTCTCAAGTTTTCAATATGTTTTCATAACCAGGTGGTTTCCCTTTATGGTTTTTCAACCATCCTAGCCCTGTTTGTCTTACTAGTCATTCCTAATACAAAATTCTATATATTTTTTTTACAAAATTCATACTCTCCATAGTACTTAACTTGATAGAGGTAGCATAGATGTATATGATGATTGGATAGAAGAGTCCTTGGCCTTGGACTACACATCCTTGTGCTAAGTGATGATCTGCTAGAGATCTAGCAATGGCTTGTACATAGGTGTGTTGAGAATCTAGGGAACCTCACTGTAAAAAGGAGATATATCTATCTTGTAATCATGTCAATTGGGTATAAATTCTTGGATCATGTATAGTAGGGTGCATAACAATGTATGATATCCAATAATATACTTAAGATCTGAGTCATCAGTGATGTTCATGGATGCCTTGGTGTTGGTGACCCTAGTATGAATCTCACCACTCAGTTACTCTAGTTTATCTATATAATGTTGATCTTGGAAACTGATGAAGGAACTATATAAAATCTAAATTTGCTAGTTGAGAATGTTATCATTCACATTATCCCTAGTATTAAGCAAGTCCTATAGTGCTCTATCATTATCATCCATAGAAGTAGAGT
The DNA here is from genome assembly GCA_037957365.1 of Torreya grandis. Lineage (NCBI taxonomy): Eukaryota > Viridiplantae > Streptophyta > Pinopsida > Cupressales > Taxaceae > Torreya > Torreya grandis. The sequence goes on from JARHVA010001802.1 coordinate 418,531, forward strand.
GGCTACCCATAGATGTCTTAGTGGTGGTGGTTGTGGTGAGTTTTGCATTAGAAATAGATAAAAAATCATCCAATTGATGATTTCAATCTATCAAGTTGTACACAAATTATTATACTTGTACAATAATGTCTTGCATGCCTTAGTAATCCTCTAGTAAGGGGATGAGCATGGTAACCTTGGTCTTCACTTCATGGCCTAATGTGCCAATTGTGTAGAGTTTCTAAGCTATACACCAATCCATGGTCAACTCAAAGACCAGAGTCTTGAGTCTTTACTAGTTGGACATGAATTTATCCCTGATTGATCGAGTGACCAACTATAGGTAAGTGTCTTGGATGAGTTTGGTAGATTCATAGAGGCAAGCCTTTAGTTTGATATTCTCTAACTTAGATTGATCCCTTTCCTTATCTAAAGAGGTGACCTTTTATGTAATTAAATCTTGAAATGTCACTATATCCCCAAGTTGTTTTTTAGTGGGAGTCTAGAGATGTCCAATGAGTTTTCTTGCTTAAGTGGGAGTGCAGCCGATGTTCTCATAGTTTATAAAGGATATATATGTGGCATTGTTTCAAGTGAGAGAGAAAAATTGGTGTCAAGCATAAATAATCAGGACATCCCAAATCCACATGCCTCCCAAAGGCAATTTTAGGAGCTATGGACATGTTAGAGTTATAGTTGGTTGTTCTTCATATTCAGGATATTATGATTTTACTTGTGGCTACTTTGATGCCTATTATTGCTATATCATGGCCTCTGTTACTAGATTGATTTGATGTGAAACATCTGTAAATTGTTTTCTTTTGACTTCCTCCTCATCTTTTTTCTTGTTTATCTCTACCTGTGTAGTTTGTTATTTTGTTTGTCTTGCCTCTACCTATAAATTTTATCCATGTTCTTCTTCTTCTTTCTTTTAATCTGCTAAGGCCATAGCCTTGGCTTGTTCTTCTATAGCCTATGTTTGAACTTATGCTTGTGCTTGTGCCTATGATTGTGCTTGTATTTATTATTGGCATAGGGATTCATCTTCTTCTTCATTTTTTTCTTCATAGCTTCCTTTGCTTTCTTTTGTGTGCATGTAGTAGCTTCCATGGATTGTTGTGCTTGGGATATTACATCCTAATTTTATTTTTTCTCTTCCTCTACCTTAGCCTTAGAAATGATCTCAACTTCTTTTTCCTTTTGCACTTACACCTCATATGCTTTCCTAGATGCATCAACAGCTTCCTAAGCCTTCTTAGCCACATCTATGGCTTTATGTCGATCAGCATTTACATCCTTAGCTTTTTTTGTGGCCTTGGCTTATTTAGATTTATAAATTTATTTTTTTTGTTGAGATTTCTCTTTGTGTAAATTTTTCTCCTCCTTCCTTACTCATTATTCTGATGCATGAGCTATTTCTTTCCTGGAGGCCTACTATTCTTCTATTATGGGTTGCTTAGGTGTGATCTCTTTAACCTTCTAAACTTGTGGTGATAGAAGTGAATCACTTGGTTGGACCACTAAGATAGGAACCTATGTCTTCTCACATCTAAGGGTGACCAACCTATGTTCATGTGGTGGTATAGTGGAAGATGGAGCAATTTGTATTTCTTGTTTCCTGTGTGGTGGCTAGTTGATCAAAGGTGTACTCTTTAAGTGTAGGCAAGAACCTATCCTTACACTTAGTTCATGGTCTTTTAATAAGTGAATCTAATGGGATTTAAGTAAGGGGATTAAATAAAACCTTAGTAATGAAGGTAGGATCAGGTTGTTGTTATAAAAATTCAAGCCTTTATTGTAACTACTCTACTTCTTCTCATACATTATCCATGATAATGGATGTCAGGAAAGGTGGGAGGTTAACTTATAGATTTTAAGGAACTTGTTTACATAATTGGACCATGAACATATCCTTATAAAATAAGAATTCCTTTTCCTCCTCTCTATCATAGAAATATATATACATGTTTGCAATCATTACCAGGTAGACTTCTTGTTCTTCCATGCCCATCTATGGAAGGTCACATGAGCTTGTGATATTTGGCACCTTAGGATCATCTAGATAGGTTATCATGTTACTTATATTACACTTCAATGAAGGAGACATAGATTGATGCTCAGTAGAAAGCTTGTGCTTACCCTTATGTGGCTATAAACTGGTGGATTCTTCTGGTTATTGCACTATAGGAATGGTTGCACCAAGTGGTATGGATTGAAGTGGAGTCACATGCTTGAATACAAAGGCTTTATATTTGGTGACTTCTACCTATGACATGTCCATGCTGACAAAGAATAAAAAAGGTGCCAAGGGAGACCATGGAAACTCATGAATGTGTATGAATACACCTTTTAGAAATAAGGTGATAGTTGTGTGTTGGCCAAATACTACATGATATATGGTTCCACCTAAGGATGTGTGGTAATCAATTCCAAACACTCCTCCCACCATGTTTTAAATTATCCCTCATGTGCTAGGGCTCCATGCTTAAGTGTCCATATGAGGTTGGGGAATTATTGAGTTGGCTAATAATCTATGATTAGGTACACCTCACCCTCTAAGGAATTCCATTATGTAAAGCAAAGGAGAAATATGAGGAAGATAATGAAATGTATACTTGGGAAATATGTAGCACTTGTCAGTATTTATGAGCATGTCCTAAATAGAGTAATTTATCTAGTTGAATTGCTCATTCCTATGGATCATGCAGTGGGTTATGCCCATGGTTCCTTTTGGAATTTGTTTTATAGACTTGGTCATTTTTTAGAACCTTATTATGATGCATTTGATAAGGATGTACATTGGTTCATCATGGATTTCTTAAATTGTGATCCCTCTTGATCCTCAAACATCTCATACATCTTAGAGAATAGGTAGCATTATCATCTTGTATGGATAAAGGGAGTCTCCTCATGAAGGCATACCTAAAGCTCAATCCATAGCTTTTATGTTGATGATAATGGTGACATCTAGGCCAAGGTAGATGTTGTCATTATTGTATTAGCCAAGAAGGAATTGTAAAATCTCCTTAAAGTAGATAAAATATGGCATTAAAAGTAGGTTCTTGACATTTATGTTATGGAAATGGTGGGGGGATATGAGAGTGAGTGGTTGTGTAGCATCAATGGGGTCTAGATGAAATAACTTCTATTCTACTACTTGAAGGAAGTTAAATGGTTATGGTTCATTGAAATTTGTCTACTTGAGAGCCATATTGGCACCCATTAATTATTTTTATGCATCCATTAGTCCCTTAATGAGTCATGAAGTATCCATTATTTTTTAGTGATGAACTTAAAACTTTGGTGGCTCTTTGCACAATAAAAATAATTCATCTCTTTACAATTATAGGTCATGAAAAAATGTGTAAGGATGAAAATGTAGACTTGGTTTGTGAGCTAGGCCTTTATATTTTTTTCATGTTGCTTTTCATGTAAATGTCATGCTTAGCTATCCATTTAACATGAATACAATGATTGATGTGGCAAATCTTATCCAATATAGCAATTAAGATAGTTAGTCATTAGCACATGTGTGGAGATATGCCATTATGCTTTTTGTTTTTTGTAAGGGAGTACAAGTGGATGATGTTGATGGGATACCAATTTATTGAAGATTAATTTACTCAAACCTTGGATTTGGCATTGACTTTGGTGGATGATCATTATATAGTGAAGATTTTGCTAATGTGACTTATTTGTACCTTTCCCAAACTAAATTACTTTTATTTTCTCTTGTTAACATCAATAATGACACACATGGATTCTCCTACACATGATTGGTGCATTATATACTTGGTATCTTGGTTCTTGAATGGTATTGAATAGATAATTTAAAAACACATAGATAGAAAAATAAATACACAAAAAACATTCTAAAAAGGGGAAATCCTAATCTACTTGGTGCTACTCAACACCCACTCACTTAGTAGAATGAGATCAATTAAGACTATTGGTGTTAGGTTTTAATCCTACATCCTTTCACCCACCCTAGTAAAATGGTTCCCTGAAGATATCTCAAAAAAATGTCTCCTTGTTGTGATATTTTATGGATAACATAAGGCCCTTTCCATCAAATCTATAATTTTCTTGGAAATGCTCTAAAATGATTGTCATATAATAAAATTATCGATCTTTATGAAATTAATTATGACATAGATTGTTGGAAAGTTTTATCATTGATGTCAAAATTAATGATAAAGTGGTGATTTCATTTATGAAGGATGATATCATAAAGTGACAAGAAGACTTTGAGAAGTCTAGTTCTTACATGAGAGACCTTGTGTGATGGTATAGGCCTGGTAGCCTAGTGTGTTGAGAAGGTTGAGGATAGAGAGTATAATATTGGTAGATATAGATCATATAATGAAGGTTTATAACATGTTTCTAAGGTGGTGAGATAATTTGAAGAGGTTTTAAGGAGGTTTCATGGTCAAGGTAAGGTTTAAAGTTTTAGGCCTAGTGGTTTAAGAGACCTTGTGAGGCCTATTGAGGAATTAAATTCAGGTTTTAAGGTGTGTGATCTTATGAGATATTTTTCATAGGTTTGAGGATTTTTTTAAATGGTGTTGACCAAGTTTCAGGTCTTAGTTCTAAGGAAAAAGTGAGAAAACTGGATCTAAGGCTTTCAAGTGTGATAGAATAGCAAGTTGAGAACTTGAGAAGAAGTTTGTGATGCTCATTGGCATGTGTAGAATTTGTATGGTGACTTAAGACTTTTTGATTAGTTGTATAAGTACCCTAATAAGATTTTATAATCATTTTATATATAAACCAAGCACTCAATGTTATAAATGAATGTTAAGAAGGTAATGAGGTTTTTGTGCTTACAAAACCTCAGAGTGGAGTGATAAGAAAGATATGAAAGGTTTGTGTCTATAATGGAATTTAAAGTCAATTTTTATGATTTTATGATGTAAAGGACTCCTATAGGCATCCCAAATAAGTTTCATAAAAGTGCTTATTTCTATATAATTTGATGTTATAGGAAGAGTTGACCAGGTCAACACATGCAAGTTGATGGAGGTTGAAGGTCAAGAATTGTTCTTGAGGTTCATGGAGTTTATTTGGCATGAAATAGTCATTGTGTCAATAATTTTGGTCAATCAATTTTACCTATCACTAATCTACTAAATAGTGGAAACAGTGAGAAAATGCTAATCAAAATGAATAAGTGTTCAATGAAGAGTTCTAGGTGAGTAGGGATGGATCAAATCATTTGGGGTATTTTTTAAAGACCTATAGCTCATTTTATCTTGAATTTTTAATGTTTTTTATTCCTTGACATAAGCTATAAGGTGTTCACAAAGTGATTTGTCTATGTAAGACAAGACAGTGGAACCTAGGACAATGAGAATGATCTATAGGAGTAAAGTTGTCATTGAAGCATATGACTTTTGTGTTGAAGGATGCTCTAAAAAGGAGTATGAAATTTTAAATTAATTAAAATAACTTGGAAGTGTTTTCTCAAGTGTGAGAATTCATGTTCAACAAGATCATTTTTTGAGCTAGATTGACTGCTCCAAGTACGATAAAGAAAGTGAAGTGTTTGAGCCATTATGACAAGTGGTAATGCATCTAATGAGTATATTGATGTTTTTAAGACCTAATTATTCTATTCAATATTTTTTAAATGTGTATAAAATTTTTTAGGTGTTGATATAATAAATTCAAAAGGACTTGTCTAGCTTTGTATGCAAAGTATGAGAGTGGTATGAGGAATTGGTCTATTAGACCAATGAATGATACTATAAAAAGAGAAATAATTATTGGAGGTTGATCTAGAAGACTCAAAGAACTTATACATGTGAATGAGGTATCTTATAATCACTCTTACAAGTGATTAACATAAACTTTTACATGATTTTACTCTGACTGTGTGTGACCAATATGAGTGGTCATTCTGAGAGAGTTAGTTTGAGGTCTGTTGGCCTAATTAATGATGTCAAATGGATTTGGTGATGTTTTTAGGTCAATTATGATATATTCATGCAATTGTTTTAGTATATTTTTTGATAAATTTGATTGAACATATTTAGTTCTAAAATACAAACTTTTCAGTTATAGATGGGTTAGATGAAGAATGAGGTATAAAGCCAAGGCCTAGTAGGCCTATTTGGACTCGTTTTGAGTTTGTGGATTGAAGAGAATGAGATAACCTTTGAAAGATAATGATAAGGTAATTGAGTACCATTATAAGTTGAAGATGATCAGTCACGTTTATCTAATTAAGGTGATGCAGGTGAACATATAGGTCATTAGACCTAATGATCCTAGAAAGGGGAATATTGAGTGAGTGATCACTGGAGGTTGTTTCAAAGTGATTTAAGGGTGAAGAGTGAAAGAAATAAAATTCCATCATCAGGTGTGTTAGAAATCATATCATATGTGGAGATCCGTTTGGATGTGACTGATTTGGTGCTTGATCATCTAGGGGGTTGTAGCCTCCTTGCTAGTTGGTGTTAGCTAAAGGTCAAGTGGGTGCTTGACTAAATTGAGGGTTGGGTTCTCTTTGACCAATTGGCACTAGTCTAAATTTAATCTTGTCATTATAAGAAAGTAGTCCATGTTATTGGTTCAATGGTTTTTATCCCACAAGAGGGTTTCTCACATAATCTCTTGTGTTATCTTATGGTGAGCTCTTATGGTTGTTTCTCTATGCATTGTTTGATATTATGTGAATGTATGCTTCATGGAATGCTAAATGGAATTGAATATACATTTTTTTTACTTATTCCACCCCTTATCCTCTTAGTATATACTTCCAACAATTGGTATCAGAGATACACCTTTGAAAGAGGATTGACAACTTATAGGTGATCCTCAGTAGCTTGAGGTATGATGAGGACAATGTTCATTTTGTTTACAGTGATGGATAAATTTGTGAAAATAATGGTTGAGGTTTGCATAATATTTTGCATGATGGTGTTATCAAGGTTGAAGAACAAGGACTATACTAAATATAAGTCCAAGATAAAACCTAGGTTAAATGATAGAGCTTATTGAATATGGTCTACTTGATTATCTAACATGATATAAGAAAGATAAATAGTAGTTTAATTATAAGCCTATAGTATGAGACCTAATTGATTTCTATCTAAATCTTCATAATGTATAAAGGTATGTGCACGTTTTCCTATTTGTAGTTGTGAAGCATACATATTTTGAGTTGATAAGATCCAATGGAGGAGTAATTAAAGTCACATAAGGTCATGGAGTGCTGGTGTTTTGATTATGACAAGAGACTTGTTTACATGTAAAAGAGGTTAGAAGGACATTTGGTGTTTGGATGGTAGTAGTACAAGTCTTGATGAGCACAGAGGATGTTGTGAGGCATTCTTAGATGCATTGAGGAGATTATAAAATATCAAAGTATTCTTTGGAAAAATAAAAAGTGCAATAGATTAACCTAAATAAGTTAGACCATCATAATATGTCATTTAAGTATATATAAGTCAATTTTTTTAGCATTTATTGCTTTTACTTGCACAAGTCAACCTTGGTCAACAAAATTGTGGAATGTTGTTGAATGTTCCAATTTGGTCTCCTAAATGTTTGGTGCCATTAGGATTTTTATAGTTCGAATTATAGAGCTTCAAAGTTTCTCCTTTTTATATTGACATGCCATAGGACACCTATCTTAACCTTTGAAAAATAGCTATTGGGAATTCAAAAATATGACCGTTAGTGTTTGAATTCAAATGTCTGTGTAATACCTATTTTGTAAAGAATGGATTATATAAGTTATGGATGATTTCAAATAAAAATAGGTTATGAAGAAAATTTATATTATACTTCAAGAGGAAGGTGATCCAAGTGGTGGTTTGATTCAGGTGTCTATATAGGTGTATTTATTACACATATAAGTTGATGGGTTTTCTTTGAGTAAACCTGAGAAGAGTTTTAATGGATTAGAACTTGTATAAATGTATTAAAATTATATTATAAGAATTTAATTAGGTTTATAACTAATTATAGTCATGTTATATGCTTTGATAAAGGTCTAGTATTGTGTTCTTGTATAAGAATTTCATCTTGAAATTTGACTGTGTGTAGAAGTCTCTGTTATTGACAAAACAAGGAGTTTTTAGTAAGTTGTTTGGTGACCTTGGGAAACCAAAAATATTGATCAAGATGATTTAATATATTATAAAGGTAATTTATCCCCTAAAAATGTTTTTTTCAAGGTCATTTTGGTCTCTGATATGAAGAACAAGCCTAATTCTTGAAAGATAGTGATATGAGGGTTTGATGTCTATAGACCATAATAAGAATGTTCATGATACTAATATATCCATTATGATATATGTATTTTTATGCTAATTAGGTGTATTTTATGCAGATTTTTCCTTTAGCTATCATCATGCTTGTGATTCATGTGTGAGCTCAAGATGATGTGCAAGAAGTAAGTTTTAGAAAAATGGAATGGGTGAGTTGAAGAATGGTCTGTAAAACCATTGGCAGTCTTGTTAAAGTTGTTTTCATTGAGTTTTAAGGAATAAGAGATATCAAAAAAGTAGTGTTTTCATGTTATATGTACTTTGAAAGTGAAAATCAAATTTTTTTAGGTGATGTTTTCCTATAGCATATTAAGAAACTAGTGATTTAAATGAAGAAAGTTGCTATGATATTATTCAAAAATGTATCATGAGTTGAAATTTTCTACAGATGTCATGATGAATTCATAATGCCATAGATTAATGTAATTATATGTTTTTAATTTCATCTAAGTTTGTTAGTTATTATGAGTTTCTTGATAGGATTCTGAGTGTGCTTATTATAGAGAAATTCGTTTCAAAATTTGTCCTTGAAGTCTGTAACTTGTAGATGAGATGTTTCAAGAAGTGGGAATGATCCAAGGATCATTAAATTATTATTGATGTTATTATAAAGTAATTTTACATGTTTTTAAATTATTAAAACCTGCTTGAGGTGGTCTAATTGATCCAAAAGCATAGAGAGTTATTTATAAACCTAGTTGGTTGAGGAGACTTATTTAAGATGACTTTTTTAGATGTAGCATGGAGTTTTAGAGAGGATTACAAAGCAAGTTATTCAATAATTAGTCCATAAATATTGAAACATGCATAAATAACTAACTAACCAAGCCTATCTATTCCTATGAGATTTACAAAGGATATCAAGAAACAAATGAAAGAAAGCAACACCATATTACCTTCCCAAATGGATTTACCATACCCATGTGGCTCAAAAAAATGTTATCCCTTGATTAAAAAATCCTTGTATTTGTCAAAAATGGTGGTAATCTCCTCCAATTCCTCAATAACACTCTATAAAACCTAGGCTCTTGATTCCAAATCACTTAGTTAGTCTATCGATGAAGCTTGCAAGCAAAATCTATGATCAAATGGAAATAATATAGCATTATAACTTTGTAATATTCAAGCTTTGAAGATATTTGAGAATAATAACCTTGCACCAAAATAGCTTATAAATTATGTTCATGGCCTCTCTATTTATAGATTTTTGAGATTGGTCAAGATCAACCTAAACCATCCATCTTGAGATGAAGATGTGTGCTTAAGGATAATCCTAATATTTAGAATTAAATCCATAATTATCTTCATATTAAACTTGGAATAAAGGTAATTGAAGTGGCATGGGAGGCATTAACTAGGCATGGGTGACCTATAATCTTGATATTTGTGGCATTTATGGCCTAGGGATGTCTTCCCAAGAAATGAGGTCACCTAATGATGCAGTTAATAGGAATCAATTTTCAAAAATAAATATTCAACAAATCTCATGGAAAATACACTTAAGCTCTTGATTTGGATTAATTATCCTTAAACAAGGGTAATCAACATTTGTGCAATTATTTTAAAATTGGCCCTCAATTAATCAAAATGGTTAAAAAGTCATATTACTAAGTTATAATTTAACTTGGGAAGAATTAGAAGGTGACGTTAGATACACTGAAATAATATTTCCATTTAGGATGTTTCCAACATAAAATAACAAAGGTACATGGTGTGTAATGATGAGTTTAAAAGAAAAGAGTGATCTAGAGCATAAAAGGCAAAATTATCATTTTGACTCAAAATGAATTGATCAAAGTTAGCTAGCCCATAAATTACATTGCCCTATTTAGGGATAATTCAACCTAAATTGGCACTTGTAAATGAAAATTTTGAACCATTTAGCATGTTTTATGGATTTTGACCTAAAATGTGCATTTGAGTGCAATTTGATTAAGATTGACAATTTCAACACAAATGGTGTTAGGAATTGGATGTCTACATTTTTCCCTTGTTTGAGAAGGTGTAGTGAGACATTTAGGTGAAGCAACATATTTTTGAATAAAGAGTTGTCAATAAAAAATTGGAACAGACCCATGATTCCCCCTCAAGAGGACATATTTAGGATGAAAGAGAAGGATGGACTCTTGAAAAAAGAGAGATTAACCCATGGAATAGTTCACATCTAGATGAGTTAATGCTTGCACACATGATTACCATCAATTATCAAAATATAAATAGAAGTATAATAGGCCCTAGATATGGGGGGAATGGGAAAGATACAATCCATAAATGTAAGGGACACACTATAAATGTACCCAATTTGAGAGTACAAGTTGTACGCTTATGGCATTGATCAATCCCAAGATAAGTTGCACACTAAAATATTGACATTGTGGGATTTAATGTGGAGAGGTTAGAATTAGAGGAAAATGGAGAATGTTCTACTACAAGAAGGGAATCACCACTAGAATGGGGTATCTAAAGATAATATAAGAAGTACTCTAGTAGAGTAGATGGGATGGTCATAAAATAGTTGTGCCTTAGTAGGGAAAATCTTGATCATTGATAAAGAATAAAGAATGATTTTGCCCCTGTATAGCTGATTTGATTCAGACATGGTTTAGATATTTTTCCCTAGCATGGGAAATTGGAAAGCAAAAATAGCTCAGGCATATAACCAAAAATATATGTTAAAGCGAGTGAGTGAAAATGTACATATGATGGTGCAATGTCTTAGAAATCCATATAAAACCAAGCATATGAGAATGTACAAAGTGATGAGAGAGATGAAAATAAGAAATGAGATAGCTAAGTTGACCTTAATATAAATTGAGAACTACCTACATAGTTCCATGAACTCATGTTCCAACATGAACTTTAGGCCAATGTAGTTCACCTAAGTTTGGGAGAGAATGGAATGAGGAATGATGAAAAATGACCAAAAATTGATTAGACTTATAATGTATGCAAAGAGATGAACATCTAAACATAGACAAAGAATCCTAAAATACATGCAACCTAGAAGCCTAATTCCATATCATGAGCCTAAGTTTTGAAAAGTGTTCTTGAGAATCATTCATCGGAGCTGATGTTAATGTTAAGATGTTGAGACTTGAGCACAAAGTGATTGTTATAGAAAAAGAAACTAGGCATCATAAGTATGAATAACTTATAATGACATAAGATTTAAATTGCACTGAGCTAGTTCAAATGTGAATATCTATAACTAAGGATAATGGTAAAATAATGACCAAAACTAGAGTTACAATGATTTACATTTAAACAAAAAAGCAACAAACAAAGAAAAAGATAAACATAACTGAGCTTAATTTGAAATAAAGATATGATCTATCAAGACTTAATTAGGAACAAAAATGTTTAAAATAAAAAAAGCAAGAACATCTTAATGACATGAGACCAATATATGAATAATCAAGATCCATGTTGACCATCAAGGCATTCTTGAACATAAAAAATCAAATAGAAAAATAATCAAGGAAACAAAGACCAAAATAAAAAGTAAAAAAGAAGAGAAGAAATAATAGGAGAGGTGTGAAATCACAAAAAAGCACCAAGAAAACACAACAAACCACCAAGAAAACTCAAATAAACATGCACAAACAAAAACCAAGTTAGTGTGGTTTAAATACAAATGTTAATGCATGTGCAGTAGAAGCATTACTTTCCACCACATCATAACAAAGAAAAATGACAATTGTTCCCTAATTATAGAGGAATAATGACAAAATAAATGTAGGAAAAGAAGAAAAGGAATGGGTTAGCTAAGCTGACTCCAGATGTATAAGACAAGTGGATGCTACTACATAGTTCTATGGATGCATGTTCTAATATGAACTTTAGGCCAAATATAGTTCTCCCAAGAAATGGGATAGAAAAAAATGATGACCAAACCAGTATGATTAATATAATAAATGGAAGAGATGATAAAAAAATGAGAATGTTCTGGCAACCAAGAAGTTGATGAGATGAGAAAGGATGATCTTACAAAATGGTAAGTGTGTGGGACAAGATGAAATAAACTGGTGTCCCTATGCTTTCAAAATGGCAAGATCATTTAAACTTAACAGTTGCTCACAAAATGGTGAGAGCATTCAAACTTAATAGTTTCTCACAAAATGGAGAGAGCATTCAAACTTAATAGTTGCTTGTAAAATGTCAAGAGTATTCAAACTCAATAGTTGCTTGTAAAATGATGAGAGCGTGGGATGGTGGAATGAGAATGTATAAATGTACAGAAGAATGAGATAATGTTTTTATTATTTTATGGATCATGTTTTGATCTTTTTGGTATTTTTAAAGTATTTCCAATTTATTTGATGTTTTTTAGATAAAATATTCACAAGGTGGGACCATCTGGTTGAGGAGATGTGCATCTTGAGAGTAAAGGTTCCAATATAATAGCTAAGCCAACTGCAACAGCCCATGCTCAAAAATTAGAGAGAGTGAGGTTATGGGGATTGAGGTGACCTCAATATGAATTGAGAATGACCTACATAGTCCTAAAATGACCTCAAGTAATAGTAATTCTATCCACACAAAAGGTAAAGAAAAACCAACTAGGTCCCAACAAGTTCTCAAATATGGAAAATGGTCAGTCAAATGAAAATAGTAATGGCAAGGTGATGTAGTAATGCATGATAAAAAAAGTGTTGCCCCTAGTTTGCACATAGGCAATTATAACTAAGATACAATGGCACAGGTTAATGATACTAATTTTACCATAGGTGGTTATAATTAGTAGCAAGACTAGTAAACAGTAATTTGTCCATAGGTGGTTATAATCAAGCTCAGATAAACTAACATGGATATAAGATGAAAGATATCTTACCAGATCAACTATTATAGTACGTTCATAGATTGTCATTGTAAATATGGATTGGATTGATTGTTGAAACTTGATCAAAATCTCCCCATGAAAAGGTGCAGTAAGAACCAAATGACCAAGATCAAAATAGGATTGGGTAGGATGACTAAAAATAGGCTTTGGTCTAGATAGGAATGGAAATGATATAATGAAATGATTAGAAGAAAATTGGATATAGTGGTGAAAAAGTTACCCCCAAGCAATGATTGGATCAATTTGCTCACAAAACGGTGAGATCGTGGGAAAGGGGTGATCAAGCTGACCTCAATAAAAATTGAGCATTTCCTACATAGTCCTAAAGGACCTTAAGTCAATGTAGTTTAAAAGGCATGGTTCATGAATCTCAATGGTATAATAATACCTAAAAAGGGTCTATAGGGTTATCCCTAAGAGATGAGGTATGGTAATGGCAAATGGGTGAATGGTAGATGAAAAATGGTTTTGTTGCTTTTGTTGACAAGGAGATGCATGTCCTAATCAATATGTGAGACAACAAAAATGATCAGCTATATAAGTTTCTATCCAATACCAATCTAGAATAAATACTTCATTAAGAACTTATTAATGATCTGGATCTCAATAATGTGTTTGTGATCTTCATAGATTGTTGATTTTACTTCCTTCAAATGTCAAGATAAGATATCCTTATAACCTTAATAAAGGAAAGTGCTACTAGTGATGGTAAATAATGGTAGGATAAATGAGATAAGTTGATAATAAACAGGTGGGTGATAATGGAATGTATAATGGGGGGGAAACAAATGGAGATTGGGAATTTTAGTCACATTTAATGTTGTTGATGTTGGATTCAACATAATTTTGGTTGTGGTAGGGCTAAAGACCTTTGAAGATGCTCTCGATAGGACCATTATATTGTTTTGTTGCTTTATTTTGAGAGTAGCTACTATCTGCTTATGCTATAGATTGGAAACTATTTTGATTTGATTTTTGATACTATCTTTAATAAATAATGAAGAACTTTTGTGCTCAGCTATTGGTGCCTCAATGAGGTTTTCACCATTGAATTTGTCCTAATCATCCCATAGTGCCTCTAAGAAGGTTTCATAAAAAGATGTTAACATTTGACTTTGATTGTCTTCTAGTGCCTTCAAAAAAGTGTCACTAAAAGATTATGAGTTTGATCTTTTATTATGCCCTAGCACCTCTAAAAAGGTTTCACTAGGAGATTGTTCTTTTTCTAAATAAATGTGGTCTTGGCCTCCTTGTTCTTATTCAATTGCTATGTCTCCATGGATGCAATTCAACAAAGTGTGATTCTATCATCCCTAATCGACACTTATGGCAGGTGGAATGTTAATAATGTGGATATGTTGGGTGGTAATAATGGGATAGTGAAATGCAACACAATCCTCATAGAATATAATAGGAGAACTTGTGTTGATGCTAAAGTAATCATCCTCAAAAACCGTATAAGAATCACAAATATATTCAAATTGATCTACAAGGTAATTGTAACCAATGTTATAACAACTAATACTATAATCTATTTTTGACTCTGATTTCAAAGCAATGGACTCTAAATCCAATGTCACCACTAATTTTGATTCTATTTCTAATGCTAAACCCAATACCAGTTCAAAAATGGAACCTAAATCTAATATTGATTCTTCATCTGATATGGTTTTTTTGATAATGATTTGTTGAATGCTAAATTTTTGACAAGTAATGGCCTATGATGGCATAATGGGCTCAATAAAATCTAATTCATTTTGGAAGGGTTCAACATAGATTGACTCATCTAAGTAAAGCCCCTCAAAAAGAGGGAACCACTCAAGGAATATCTTAACAAAATCATATCTATGAAATTGAGACTCCTCAACAAGTGGGAAAAGATTAAGAGATAATTCTACCAAGACTGGCTTATTAAGGAGATGGGGCTCTTTAAAAATAGGTAACCTATGAATAGGTGACTTATCATAGTTTATCTTGTCACAAATGGGTGTTTCAACAATAACATGTTGGTTTTGGTTCACAATTGGCTAAAAAATATCAACTTTGAACACATTTTGATCCTCATAAGATGGCTTTTAAAGAGGTAATGATTCGTTTTTAGGCTCAAAGATTGGCACATAACTTCTAAAGTGGGAAACATTTGGTTTACTAGGAATAATGGTTTGTGGATCCATAATATACTCTCCAAAGATTAAACTATTAAATAAGGGATGAAAAATAATTGGTTCATCAAATGGAGGTTCTTCAATAATAGGTTCATCAAAAACTGGTGATGGGCCAAGAATGGTAACAACTAGATGCTTCTTAGTTTGGTTGCTCGTGCAAACCAAAGGAAGAGGTCCTAAAATGGTAATGACCAGACACTTCTTAGTTTGGTTGCTCATGCAAACCAAAGGAGGAGGTCCTAAAATGGTGATCTTGGTACATTGTGGAGTTTGATTACTTACACAAGCCAAAGCATCCATGTCTTATTGATAACCCCAATCATTTTGATCATGAGTTGGATCATAAGTTAGATCTTTATTGTATTCCCATGATTGATTTTTGTGAGGTGGATAGAAATCTATCTCACAAACCATATTGTCACTGTAGGGGTCTTGACTAAAGTCATAAAACTCATTTTGTGTGGCCATTCTATCAAAATTTGGTTTATCCATGACTGCACCATAAGCGTATCTAGACATATATACATTTAATGAAGAAATCTTAAAAAATAAACAAACTTAAAGTTATGCAAACCTTGAAAAATTATCCAAAGAATAAATGGTTCAAACTTGGTTCAACTTGGTCGAAGGGGTGGAGCTACATCTCAAAAGTAGTTTGTGCTAAGATTTGGCATAAAAAAACCTAACGTCAAATGTCTAACATCAAAGGTTTTCAAAGAAAGGTTGTGTTTTCCCAAACAAAGTCACAAAAAATGATGAGGATAGGCATTCAAATAAATAAATAATTAATAGTGACAAAATTGGGTAATCATTTAACCAAAGCTATGCAACCCAAAAGAAAAAGATCTATGTACCAACCCCATGAAATGAGGCCTAAACAAAAATCAATCAATGTTTGGATCCAAACTTGACAAGGTTAATTGAAAATGCAATGTTGAAGACCAGGATTGGACCAAAAAATCTAGACAATATTAGATAGCATGACAACACAAGATAAAGGTCCAAATGGTATACGTAGAATGGTTTGAAACAAATGGTTTTTGATACAAGGTGAAATAAGTCTTGAAAAAAATTAAGCATCTTAATGGCATAAGTATGCTTGAATGATGTGGTCAATTTTTAAGTTTCAAAGACTCAAAGGCAAAAAAGATTTGACATGATTTGGGTAGTATAATGCTACCCTTGTTAACTCAAATACATGATTTTGACATGGCTTATGAATAAACAAACAAGTTTTAACCTCAAATCATACCAAGCAAATAATGACCAAAATGTACTAAGTATAATCATCCAAATCTTAGCAAGGGTATGGAAAAATGGGTTAACTAAACTAGTAGGGTTTTTATCATTCTAGGGGAATAAATTACACAATAACTTTCACATCAAATAATTTAAAATACAACAATGAAAATTGGGTGACCGCGACATTAGCTAGTTGTAAAAGGTGTAGTCCTTTTTATAACCACTACATCCTATTGTTTGCTTAGTGTAGTGTGATGTCCAAATGTAGATACATCCCATGTGTAAATCTAAAGGATTCAAATGAAGTTAATGCCAAGAGGTGAAACCCCAGGTCAAAGCTTCCCTAAAGAACTCGTAGGAGGTAATGGTATCCCCCTCGTAAGCCAAGTTTGCATGAAAATAAAGAAAACATAAAATAGAAAGACTTTAGGGTCATTTTTCAAGGTCACCCAAACTTTGGGGAGTGTTTTAGATGACATTATTTCTAAGCCTTATATTAGGCTATTTTTAATAGGAATGGTGCTTTTGATTCCAAAGGTTCCCTAAAGGGGATAAATGGAAGAGCATAATGCAACATTCCTCTTTTTTCCAAACAAAACCTAAGTAAACAACTATTTTAAACAATAATTGACAAGTGTATTTAATTTTAAACCCAAATAAAATATTTGGTGGTGTTAATTTGACCCCTTGGTCTTACTTGCAAACCTTGAAAACATTCACCAAAATATCTAAATACTTTGTTAAACACCAAAATAAAGTTCATAATTGATTTTTAAGCATGCAAGAGGTGATTTAAACATGTTTTTATCAAATCAAAAGCTTTTTACTATATTAAAGATGTTAGCATGTCATTTGGCTTTGAAGCTCTTTTTAGCTTGAAATAATAAACTTTGAAAAAGTGGCTCTTGGGTCTGTGTTTTTGGAAAAAACACAATGATCAATGTCAATTATTACCACCAACATTATTTACTTTGGCTAACCAAGATCTAACCAATGTTATTTAAGCCAAATAACCAATGTCATTATTTCCTACTAACATCAGTCACTTTGTAAAACCATGGCAAACAAAAATAGCAAAATAAAGTTAGAAAATCAAATTGCACAAGTTTTAAGGGTCTAAACGGATATTTCAAAGTTTCAAAGTGATCTTATTTAGGTGTGAGATTCGTATAGTCTGATCGAGCATGCCAATATGTAGAGATGATTATAAATCAAGTTAGTCAAGAATTAGTCCATAAATAATGAAACATGCATAAAAATTTAACCAAGCCTATCTATTCATATGGGAATTACAAGGGATAACAAGAAATAAATGAAAGAAAGAAACACCATATTTCCTTCCCAAATGGATTCACCATACACATGTGGCTCAAAAACATGTTTTACCTTGATCAAGCATCCTTGTCTTTGTTAACAATGGTGGTAATCTCCTCCAATGCCTCAAGAAGACTCTATAAAACCTAGGCTCTTGATTCCAAATCACTTAGCTAGTCTATCAATGAAGCTTGCAAGAAAAATCTATAATCAAATGCAAAACCATATGGAAACAATTTAGCACTATAACTTTGAAATATTCAAAGCTTTGAAGATATTTGAGCATAATAACCTTGTACCAAAATAGCTTATAAATGATGTTCATGGCTTCTCTATTTATAGATTTTTGAGATTGGTCAGGATCAACCTGAACCATCCATCTTGAGATGAAGATGTGTGGTTGAGGATAATCCTAATATTTAGAATTAAATCTATAATTATCTTCATTAAGACCATGGAAGAAGGGCCATTGAAGAGGCATGGGAGGCATTAACTAAGCATGGGTGACCTATAATCCTGATATTTGTGGCATTTATGGCCTAGGGATGTCTTCCCAAGAAATGAGGTCACCTGATGATGCAGTTAATAGGAATCAATTTTCAAAAAGAAATATTCAACAAATCTCATGGAAAATCCACTTAAGCTCTTGATTTATATTAATTGGCCTTAAACAAGGTTAATCAACATTTGTGTAATTATTTAAAATTTGGCCCTCAATTAATCAAAATAGTTAGAAAGTCATATTACTGAGTTGTAATTTAACTCGAGAAGAATTAGAAGGTGACATTAGATGCACTGGAACCATATTTCCATTTAGTTTATTTCCAACACAAAATAACAAAGTTACGTGGTGTGTACCAATGAATTTAGAAGAGAAGAGTGATCCAGAGCACAAAAGGTGAAATTATCATTTTGACTTGAAATGAATTGATCACAGTTAGCTATCCCATAAATTGCATTGCCCTATTTAGGGATACTTTGACCTAAATTGGCACTTTTAAATTACAATTTTGAACCATTTAGCGCATTTTATGGATTTTGACCTAAAATGTACATTTGAGTGCAATTTGAGTAAGATTGACAATTTCAACACAAATGGTGTTAGGAATTGGATGTATATAGGAGTTAGGGGGATCTAAATCAGATAGTTTGAGAGACTTGAAAATATTTGCATGATGTGAGGGGGAGCATATGTAAGATTTTCTAGTTTTAAGCTCAAGTCATGATAGAGAATTTTGCTAAAGGTGTGAACTCAATAAGTTTGTATGATGACTTGATCAAACCAAGTCATGTGTTTTGAAAAAGTAATGAATATTCATGCATGGATTAAGGGGGGAGATTTTTAAGTGGTCAGGTCCTAGGATAATAGGACTATGTAGATAAACTCAAGAGGAGTATATGTCCACTTTATCAAAAATGGAAAAGGGGGATAAGGAGAATAAGAGGTTACCATCAATGACAAAGGGGAAGATTTTTTGTAAGTTTTTTCATTGATGTCAAAATTAATGATAAAGTGGTGATGTCATTAATGAAATATGATATCATGAAGTGACAAGAAGAATTTTAGAAGTCTAGTTTTGCAATGACAGACCTTGTGTGGTGGCATAGGCCTAGTAGCCTAGTGTGTTGAGTAGGTTAAGGCTAAGGAGTATAAGGTTGGTAGATGTGGAGTATGAAATGAAGGTGTATGACATGTTTTTGATTTGATGAGATAATTTGAAGAGGTTTTAAGGAGGTTTATTGGTTAAGGTATGGTCTGCATTTCTAGGCCTAGTGGACTAAGAGACCTTATGAAACCTATTGAGGGATCAAGTGCATATTCTAAGTTGTGTGAGATCATGAGAGATTTTACATAGGTTTGAGTAGTTTTGTAAAAGGTTTTGAACAACTTCTAGGTCCTATTTTTTAGGAGAAAGTGAGGAAAGTGGATCTAAGGCTTTCAAGTGTGCTAAAATGGTAAGTTGAGAACTCAAGAAGAAGTTTGTGATGCTCATTGGAACATGTAGAGATTTGATGATGACTTGATACTTTTATATTAGTTGTATAAGGGTCATAAGAATATTTTACAATCATTTTGAATAGAAACCAAGCCCTCAACTTTATTCTCATTGGAATATGTAGAGATTTAATGATGACTCGATACTTTTATATTAGTTTTATAAGGATCATAAGAATATTTTACAATCATTTTGAATAGAAACCAAGCCCTCAACTTTATGAATAAACATTAAGAAGGTAAGGAGGTTTTTCTGCTTATAAACCCTCATAGTGGATCAATTGGAAAGATATGAAAGGTTAGTGTCTATAATATATTGTAAAGTTAATTTTTATGATTATATGATGTATATTACTCATTTAGTTATCCCCAAGTGTTTCTAGTTTGTTAGGCTAGTAAGTAAAGGGTACAAAAAAGTGCTTATTTCTAGAGAATTTGATGCTACAAGAAGAGTTGACCAGGTCAACACATGCAAGTTGATGGAGGTTGAATTCAAAGAATTTTTATTTAGGTTAATGGATTTTGTTTGGCATGAAATATTCACTATGTCAATCATTTTATTCAATCAATTTCACCTATCACTAATCTACCAAATAGTGGAAACATTGAAAAAAAGCTAGTCAGAATGAATAAGTGTTTAGGGAAGAGTTTTAGGTGAGTAGGGATGGATCAAATGATTTGGGGTATTTTTTAAATACCTATTACTCATTTTATCTTGGATTTTTAGTGTCTTTTATTCCTATCCACAATATATAAGGTGCTCACAAAGTGACTTGTCTGTGTAAGACAACCTAGAACAGTGAGATTGATCTATAGGAACAAAGTTGTCATTAAAGGATATGAATTTTATGTTGAAGGATGATCTAAGAAGGTAGTATGACCTTGTAAATGAATTATAATATCTTGAAATTTTTTACTCAAGTGTGATAAGCCATGTTCAACATGACATTTTTTAGTCAGATTGACTGCTCTAAGTGTGATAGGGAAAGTGAAGTGTTTGAGCCCTTATGAGTGGTGATGCATCTAATGAGTATATTGATTTTGGTAAGACATAATTATTATATTAAGTATTTTTTGAAGCTATATAAATATTTTGAGGTTTTGAGATGAGAAATTCAAAAGACTTGTCTAACTATGTATGCATAGTGTGAGAGTGGTATGAGGAATTGGTCTGTTAGACCAAAGAATGATATTATAACAAGAGAAATAATATTAGAGGTTTTTATATAAGACTCAAATAATATATCCATTTGATTGATATATCTTGGAACACTTTTACGAATGCTAATAATTAAAATTTACATGACTATACTCTAACTATGTGTGACCAATCTGAGTGGTCATTTTGAGAGAGTTGGTTTGAGGTCTACTAGCCTGATTAGTGATGTTAAATGGATTTGGTGATTTTTTTTAGGTAATTTATGATATATTCATGCAATTTTTTGATTATATTTTTTGATAAATTTGATTGAATATATTTAATTCTAGAAGATAGAATTTTTATGTTTTTTACCTAATTAGTGAGTAGGCTAAAAGGCTTAGATCAAGTGGTGAGTTGGATTTCCAAGTGGAATGGACCTATGTGGGAATGATAAAATGTATATTTGAGTCAGGTTTGATATGTTACATCCATTTTTGAATACTAAAGTTAGTCCAGGGAGTCTAAGTTATAACATATGCATGGATAGACCTAATGGCTTTAGGTCTCATTAAGGCTTAATAAGAGGTTTGGGGATGAAGAGGTATGAATGACATTTATAATGTATTTTATCACCTATGCAAAAAAAAAATTTAGCTATTCTAGGTGTAAAACATGTATGATAATTATCTTGGTTGACCAAGATGGGTTAGATGAGGAATGAGGTATAAAGGTAAGGCCTAATAGGCCTATTTGGACTAGTTATGAGTGTGTGGATTGAAGCAAAGGAGAGAAATTTTGAAAGAGAAGGAGTAGGTCATTTATGACCACAAAAATATAAAGAGGATTAGTCATTCTTATTTGATCAAGGTGATATATATGAACACATAGGTCATTAGACCTAATGAACCTAGAAGAGGCATATTGAGTGAGTGAGCCCTAGAGGCTATTTGAGAGAGATTGAAGGGTAAGAAGTGAAATAAAAAGAAGTCCATCATCAGGGGTGTTAGACATAAGATCAAAATTGGATATTAGTTTGGAGGTGATTGATTTGGTGATCGATCATCTATGGGGTTATAGCCTCCTTTCTAGTTGGTGCTAGCTAAAGGTCTAGTGGGTGCTTGACTAAATTGAGGGGTGGGTGTTCCTTGATTAGTTGGTGCTAGTATAAATAGAATCTTATCATTATAGGATAGTATTCCATGTGCTTGGTTTAGTGGTTTTTATCCCCCAAGAGGGTTTCTCACATAATCTCTCATGTTATCTTATGATGTGCTCTTATGGTTGTTTCTCTATGTATTGTTTGATCTTATTTGAATGCATGCTTCATATAATTATAAATGGAATTGAATATACATCATTGTCTACTAATTCAGTCCCATCTCAGTAGTTAATTCCAACATAGATTCCTATCATGCCATGCTTTCTAGCTCTACCTATGAACTTCCTGCATCCAAGATGATCTGCATCTATACTCATCCATCCAATTTACTTTAAGAACTTTGTTAGTGAGAGAGTCATGATCCCTTAGTCTCATGACCATTGAAATGCCTAGATTGGTAATAAGTAGTCCATTAGCATAACTACTTAAATCCCATAGATCAACTAGAATGGAGTAAAACCTATAGCACTCTTATAGTGCATGCAATATTCCTAAAAAATCATAGGAATACTATCTTCCCAATCATCCATTTTGATGTCACATATCTTTGTCAAAAAATTTCCCAACACTTTATTGGAAGATTCAACTTGGACATTAGCTTGTGGATAGTACGTAGTGATTTTTTGATAAGAAATCATAAATTATTTAGTGAGAACCTTGATGGTGTTTTTCAGTAAGTGCATCCTTCAATCACTAATGATATTGATGGGGCATCCAAACCTTGTAATAATATTCTCATAGAGAACCTTTGCTATGTCCTTCACACCATAGTTGGGTGTCATAGCAGTTTCAACCCATTTGGTAAAGTAGTCAGTCATAGTGATAATATACCTTGCTTTACTGCATTTACTTGTGGATTGATATGTCTAACAAAGTCAATGCCTCTTTGTTCAAAAGGTTGTTTAGATAACAAAGGATAAAAAGGAATTTCATATCTTATAGTTTTTTACCCATGTGCTGACATACATTGTAGTGATGTGTTACTCTATGTGTATCTTAAAAAATATATGGCAACCATAACCCACTCTATAACAACTCTTGGAAGTAGTTTTTGGCCAAATTTGGCCTATGTATGAAACTTTTCCTAGATCTAGGGTGAGAAGCTGAGTAGAGTTATGGTTGATTAGTGATCCAATAGTGGAAGGAGAAGACTACATGTCACTTTCAAGCTTTTGAAACAAAGCTTTAAAGTGAATTTGATGATTTTAAGGAGTAGGCCTAGAAAAAGGTCTAAAATGCAAGTGAATGTCATTCGTTTTAGGTTATTAAGCTAATAAAGATGGTTTAAAATATTAGATATGCCTTGGTAAAATTATAATGCCTCCTAGCATCCTTTTAAAAAGAAAAGATAACTATTACAATCCTATAAAAACAAAATTATTTTAGCACGTCATGTAAGAATGAATAGGTCAGTTTGGTTGTGAATTTAATAAGCATACTTGGGAAGTTAACCAAGGTTGAATAATTATATGAAAATGATGTATTTTGTGCCAAGGTCATCCCTTATAATTTTGGTGTCTTGATGTGTTTTCTATCTCAAGATATAATTTAAAAATGATCTAGTAGTGTGGGATGTTCTGGAAATGTCAAATTAAGGCCACAAGAAATAACTATTTGAATTTAAAAATCTTAAAATAGGCCAAAATTTAATGTATGGCTACCAAGTGTCAAAGCCTCACTCGATCAGAGAAGTAGATCAAAAGCACATAGGTGATAGTGAGGTCAATAATTCAATATATATCTATGGTGAATATTCAATCATGTAATTGAAGATCAATGATGAGCACGATGTCAAAAGGTCAGAGAATCTTGAGAATGAACATAATGGTGCCAATTATCTTGATCATGGTGAAATCACAAGCAAATTAACAACCCATATTTAATCATATGTTTAGATAAAGATGAATGATGTGTATTTGATCTAGTAGATCAAATATCTATGATGCACATTTAACCATGTAAAAGCAAATTAATGACATGAATCAAGGTCAAAAAGTCAATGAACCTAGATGTCACATGAGGCTACCATGTGGTATAAGAACCTTAACTATATGAATACTAATAGAGGATCCATAGAAGGCATGAAATTCTATCAAGTGTCATAATCTCAAATGTATATCAAATACCAATAGCCAACAATGATGGTAAAATCTAGGAAATGCCTAGGAGATCAATAGAGAAAATTTGATCAATTTTTCAGGGGGCATAAGATGAAGACACGTGTTCAAATTTGTAATGATCATATAATTAGCAACATGTCAAGGGAAAGCCACATAGGTAGACATATTGGATCAAAATATTTCACCACCCAAATATGCAAATGTATAAATAAGAGATCCAAATATGATATGGGTTACTTGAGCAAACCTTATAGATTCATATGCCACCATTAAAGCTCAATTATATGTAAAATTCTACTTAGTTAGGTTATGAAATCTATCTTGGGTTTTAAATTTATGTCTCAATCATGATCAAGAGACTAAGTAGCTTATGGAGATTCATTAAATTATGGCTATATGAAAACCTATACGGCAATTGGTTTTCATCTACAGTGGACCTATGTTCATGGTTTGGAGTAATGGTGGAGTTTTGACTTTGAAAGGAACATCAAAAGGGACACCAGTGAATGAGTTCAAGTGATTATCTGATAACATAAATAGAATATCAAGATGAAGCATGGTGTTTTTAGCTCATTAAGAAGATGGAGAGTTTAGAGGGTGAGAAGGGCAAGTGGAAAATTTAATGTAGATTCAAAGCCTTTGGGGACATTTCCATTTTGAATGGATCATGACTCATCACACTCAATAATTTATTATCTTATAGTGTTTTTATAAGCCAATGAGAAGGATTGGAAGCTATTTGGAGATAATGAAAGTTAATTTTTAAAGGCAAGATTAATACTAATTGACCAAAAAGTGGTTGGGCCTCATTTATTATTTTTTGTTTGCTTGTTTCCCTCTCTCTATTCCCGTTTCTTATATATCTCCCATTTATCCCCCAATAAAAGGGATTCTTATGATTTTGGCATGCATAAGATATGCCAAATTTTTTACTCCATCACCTATTTAATGTAATAAAAGACTAAACTCTTCCATTCACAAGCAGAATTAAAGTGTGTTTCAAGGATTCATTGATGCAGTTAAGTGAATGTCTAATTTCCTTTACCTTTGTCTAAGTTTTCTCACCTTCATAAAGTGTTTTTTATCTTTCCAAGTCATTCTAAGTGCCATAAGTAGTTTTTTTATTGGTTTGGAAGTGGAAAAAACCTAAGATCTACCTTCCCATACTAGATTGATAGCTAGTTCATGTATTTTTATGAAATACTTATGTGAAAGATGATCAAAGAGTGAGTGAAGTGATATTTACAAGCTTGAAAGTATCCAATAGTGTGTCATGTTCAATTATAAATGTTCAAAACATTGGTGCATCACCTTTTTTTACATGTTTTCATGAATTATTGTCAATTTGTCTCCCTTTTCCAAGAAAGAGATCAATTCAGGTAATAGATCCAAGGGAACTAGTCCTCTATGGAGGTTAAACCTCACTATAGGATACCCATAGCCTGAGGTTGTTCCCATTTTTTAGCTTAGTTAGAGAGATCCTAAATAACCCTCTCTAAGGATGTAAATTAATGCTACAAAAAAATTTAGCATGCCTAATGGGACTATGTTTTTCACTGAGTGAAGGGTTTTGGTGTTCTCTTCATCTAATTAGCCTTTGGAGGCATGTGTGAAAACACCAATAGAGAATCCAAGTATTTATCAGTTGGTATAAGTAGCCCAAGTGCCTAGTCATCATTATCTAATGTGTATAATTAACCATCCTTTGATTAGTATGCTTATTCTCTACCTCAAGATCCTTCATATTAGATAGTAATGTTTATGGCTTCACCCCAAGTGGCTCTCAAGATTTAGTGTATCATTCTTCCCAAACTCGATATGTCCCTAGTTAATCCTCAAACAAATTCATTTCAAGTTTGAATCAAATGTTCTTAGGCTATGAAAGGTGAATGATAAACCTTAAATCACAAAGGGGATATGGAGAAAATATCTTGAATCATATCATTAATGACATGAGAGATGAATTACAGTTAATGAAATAAGAATGGTCACCTATTAAGAGAGCAAATTGGGAAAGCTTCTCGAGTGAGATGATGGATGTAAGTGGTATCATTTAAAGCATTGAAGATAAGATAAGAATCCATGAAGAATATCATGTCCAACTCCATTAACCTTATGTGTCTTCATATACACCACCTCAACCCTCATATATGCCACCCAGTCTTCCCAAAGAGACCATTTCAAGTAACCTTTAAATTTTTCCAAGTCCTTCATGTGTTGCTCAAACCTTCCTTTCTTGGAATTAAATCTAAGAGAGATTACAAAGAAAGGAGGAGATTGTTGTTGAGTAGCCTATTATTGAGATCCAAGATTCCACTTATCTTCCTCAACAATCCTCTTATCTCTTATACCATCCCTCTTGTGTTCCTTATCTTCATGAAGCCACTAACCACCTTAAAGAGAAGTTATTCCAAGAGAATATAGATAGGAAAATTAAAGAGTTAGAGCTAAAGATGAGGAAGGAGGAAGAGAATCAAAATAAAAAAGATATGGTTGTACCCTACAATTTCCATCATGGAAATTAGTTTATAAAGGCATAAAGAAGAAGGAAGAGCTGATAGTTGAGCCAATAAAAGAAGTAGTCTTGTAAGAGGATTTAGTTGTGCAAAAAGTGAATAAAAAAACCATAGCTTATCTCAATGAGATTACTCTAAAAAATTTCTAAGTCTCTTCTTTCTTTCCCCAAGAACCACCTAAAATAGATTTCAATGTCCCTACTTGTAAGGACACTCTCTTAATTTGTAAGCAAGGTGAAATTTTTCACTCTCTTACCATATCCCTTGTGGATAAAGAACCTATTTTACAAAGGATGGAGGAGGAGCTTGCAGTCATAGGTGATCCATAAGAAGAAAATACAAGTGTCTATGAAGAAGATATAATGATAAGTAATCCACTTCATTTAGATGAGAAAAAAAAAGGTTTGGATGAGCCTTCTTGGCATGGATTTGACACCAATAAATTAGGGTCTAAAGAGGACAATCCTCAAGTTGGATATGGGGGAGACCTTGCATGTACCACTAATTATGTATTCTACATAGACAAAAAAGGATCAGAACCAGGTACCAAAGGTTGACCCACTTTAAGATGAAGTGATAAATGAAGATATCCCTAATAGGTTGGAGCCAAAGGAAGGTGAATCAGGCCTTGAGCAAGATAGGTGTGATGTTTTGGACATTAGATGGTCAAATCAACCCTTATTTGTAGTTAAAAAATAAGACAAAGTCTTGAGTGATGTTGATGAAGGAGACATCTCAAGTGCTCAAGTGATACGCTTAAGAAGCATACCAATGATGAGCCTCCCTTATATACAAATAAATAAATGGAGGAGTAGTTTTTAGAACCTATTTTTGGGGTTTAAGAGCCTGATGTAGTTCAATTGTAACTATATGTCCTCAATGATGCTTCAAATATGTAAGAAACAACTGAACAAGGTAATTATAAGGACTTGTTTAAAGTGTTGGAAGCAAGCTATGTGTTGTTTTGAGGTAATTATGATTTGAATAAGGTAATTCGTAGTAGTCTTGGTGAATCAATCAATAATCTATCAGTGGGGGGATGAACAAGTGGAAACTCCTCAAGAGGCTATTGAGAGTAAAATATGCTATTTCAATCAGCCATGGGTGAATAAAATTGTAAGTGATCCTATAGTCTAAAATAAGGCAAGCTTTGAAGAAATGGACTAGTATATCTACATTAGAGACATGTTTCTCCCATTCCATCCATTGGAGAATATGTCAAAAATATTGAAAATCAAGTAACCTAGTTCACCAGTTTTGGTGCCTAAAAAATCAGGTATTTTTCATCTTGGTCCATTACATTTGAATGATGATAAATGTCTCCCATTTGATCCAGGAGGAAAATGATTGTAAGTTTTAGACTTGTATATATTATATTAGATTTTTTTGTTTTTCCCTAAGTGCCTTGTGCATATTCTTTTTAGTTGTGTGTTTTTCTTTCCCTAAGTGCCTTAGACACAGTGTTTTTTTGTTCCTTTTCATCCTCCTTACTTCAAGACAGGATTTTAGAAACGGGTAGCCTTGTATCATCTTCACAATGAGTTAGGAAGGAAAGAATTGTGACCCTATATTCCCAATGGATCATAAAAGGAAACTAATCTAGTTTTTAAGGATAGAAAACATGATTTCTAGTCAAATCATCATAAATGTTGGTTAAACTTAGCCTACATACAAAAAAATTCCTAGATCTAGGGTGAGAAGCTGAGTAGAGTTCTAGTTGAGGAGTGATCCAATGGTGGAAGGAGAAGACCACATATCACTTTCAAGATTTTGAAACACTTTAAGCAAGCTTTAAAGTGAATTTGATGATTTTAAGGACCAAGCCTATAAGTAGATCTGAAATGAAATTAAAGGTCATTCTTTGTAGGTTATTAAGGTGATAAAGATGGTTTCAAATCTCTTAGATGCCTTGGTAAAATTTCAATGCCTCCTAGTATCCTTTTGAAGATAAATGATGACTGCCACAAGCCTTGAAAAACTAGACTATCTTAGCATGTCATGTAGGAATGAATAGGTTAGTTGGTTGTGCATTTAATAAGTATACTTGGAATGTCAACCAAGGTTGAATAATTACATGAAAATGATGTATTTTGTGCCAAGGTCATCCCTTATAATTTTGGTATCTTGATGTGTTTTTTATCTCAATATATGTCTTCATAAATTATCTAACACTGTGGGATGTGCCCAAAAATATCAAATTAAGGCCATAAAAAATAGTTGTTTAAATTCAAAAATATTTAAATAGACTAAAATTGAATGCAGGGATACCAAGTGTCAAAGCCTCACTCGATGAAAGAAGCAGATCAATGACATGTGAGAGATAGTGAGGTCAATAAATCAATGAAAATCTATGGTGCACGTTCAATCATGCAATTGAAGATCAATTATGAACATGAGGTTAAAAGGTTAGATAATCCTGAGAATAAATGTAAAGGTGCCAAGTGTCTCAATCATGGTGACTCCCAAAAAATTAATGGACCAATTTCAATCATATGTTCAGATAAATACAATGACATGCATTTAATTTGGTAGATCAAAGATCTATAGTGCACGTTTAACTATGTAGAAGCATATCAGTAGTGCGAATCAAGGTCAAAAAGTCAATGACCCTAGATTACACACAAGGCTATCACATGACATAAGAATTTTAACTAGATGGAGACTGACATAGGATCCACATAAGGTGCATGGGCCTACCAAGTGTCATAATCTCAAATGTAGAACAAAGATCAATGACCAACAATGATGGTAAAATCTAGGAGATTCTCAGAAGATTGATGGAGCAAATTTGATCAAGTTTCTAAGGGGCATAAGATGAAGACACATGTCCAAATTTGTAATGATCATATAAGAAACAACACAACAAGGAAATTCCACATAGACAAACATGTTGGATCAAAATATTTCACCACCTAAACACATAAATTTATAAATAAGAGATCCAAATATGATCTAGGTTATTTGAGCAAACCTTACAATTTTATATGCCACCATTAAAGCTTAGTTCTATGAAAAAGTTTTCTCAATCAAGTTATGAAATTTGTCTTGGGTTTTAAATTTATGTCTCAATCATGATCAAGAGACTAAGTAGCCTATGGAGATTCATTGAAATATGGATATATGAAAAATAATAAGGGGATTGGTTTTCATCTACAATGGACCTATGTTCAGGGTTTTAAGCAATGGTAGAGTTGTGACTGTGAAAGGAATGTCAGAAGGGAAACCAGTGAATGAGTTCATGTGACTATCTAATAACATAAAAAGCATATCAAGATGAATCATGGTGTTTTAAGCTCATTAAGAAGATGAAGAGTTTGGAGGGTGATAAGGGAACTTGGAGCATTAAATGAAGATTTAAAGCCTTTAGGGACTTTTCCCTTTTGAATGGATCATGACTCACCATCCTCAGCAAGTTCTTATCTTCTAGTGTATTTCTAAGTCGATGAGAAGGTTTGGAAGCTATTTGAATCTATTTAAAGTGAAATTTTTAGAGGCAAGATTAATGTTAATGGATCAAAAATTGGTTGGGCCTCATTTATTGATTTTTGTTTGTTTGATTCCCTCTCTCTCTCTTCCCCTTTCTTATATATCTCCCATTTCTCCCCCAATAAAAGGACTCTTATGATTTTTTTATGTGCAATATATGCCAATTTTTGTACTCCAACATGTATTTGATGCAATAAAAGACTCTATTCCTCTATTCTCAAGTAGAATTGAAGTGTGTTTCATGAACTCATTGATGTGGTTAAATGAATGTCTGATTTCTTTTGCCTTTATCTAAGTTTTTCACCTTCATGAAGTGTTTTATATCTTTCATAGGTCATTATTAGTGCCATATGTAGTTTTTTGACTGGTTTGGAAGTGAAAAAGACCTAAGATCTGCCCTCCCATACTAGATTGATATCTAGTTCATGACTTTTTATGAAATACTTATGTGAAAGCTTATAAAAGAGTGAATGAAGTGATATTCATAGGCTTGAAAGTGTTCAATAGTGTGTCATGTTTAATTATAAGTTAAATATATTGGTGCATCACCTTATTTTACATGTTTTCATGAATTATTGTCAATTTCTCTCCCTTTTCTAAGCAAGAGATCAGTTTAGGTGATACATCCAAGAGAGCCATCCATCTATGGAGGTTCAACCTCATAATAGGATACCCATATCATAAGGTTGTTCCCATTTTGTAGCCTAGTTGGAGAGACTCTAAATAGCCCTCTCCAATGGTGTAAATTAATGCTACAATAATAGCTTCTCCAACAAAATGTCCACTTGATATTCCTTGGGGTGCCTCTTATAATATTTATGGTCGTTCATGTTCTAGAACTACCCTATGTAGTAATTCATCCTTCCCCAAATGATACAAAATCCCATTGATGATGGTTTATGGTAAACATCTAGTGATAAACAACCTCTTATGTCTTTTTTGGTAGTTCATATGGAATAATCCTTGTTCCAAGAAGTTGGTGATTACTTTGAAATTTTTAGGAATCATAGAAATGCAAAATAAATAAGCATTAGTAGAATCTTCTTGTAATCATTTTGGTTATTCACCATTAATAATGTGACTAAGATGATTTGGCTCCATGTTTTCTCTTCCTAACTTGACATTAATACAAAATTGGAATTCTTGAAATAGCATCAACCACCTAGAGATGCATCCTCCCAACATTAGCTTATTTACAAGGTATAACAGAGCTTGATGATTAGTGAAAACTTTGAATGGTGTTACAAGAAGATAGTGACAAAATTTTGTAGTGTGAACACTATA
The DNA here is from genome assembly GCA_037957365.1 of Torreya grandis. NCBI lineage: Eukaryota > Viridiplantae > Streptophyta > Pinopsida > Cupressales > Taxaceae > Torreya > Torreya grandis. The sequence goes on from JARHVA010001802.1 coordinate 450,049, forward strand.
GCCAAGGATTCTCTTTCAGTTTTCATGTAGTTATTTTCTACAATAGATAACTTTTGACTTGAAAAATGAATGGGGTGGTTTAGCCCACCATCTCCTAGCTACATAAGCACAATACTGAATATGATTCTTGAAACATCAATGTGTACATAAAATGGGTTGATCTAATCTATAAAGACAAGGATAGGAATGGTGACCAATCTTTGCTTCAGCTCTATGAAGGTTGCTTGGCACTCATAAGTCCAAACAAACTTCACACTTTTGCATAGTAAGGATTTTAATAGAGATGAAATGGTTGCATATCCTTTGATAAAGTTGTGATAGTATCCTATATGGCCAAGAAAATATCACACTTTTATGTAGCTAATTGGTGGGGGTATATTCATAATGATTGAATTTTTTTCCTAGTCTATGAAAATGCCTTCACTACACACTACATGACCTAGTAGAACACCAAAAGGTGTAAAAAATAAACATTTATTTAAATTCAAAACAATGTGTAGAGCTAAACAATATTCTAACATGAGTCATAGTTTATAAAAATGTTCTTTAAATATATAAAATATTTCCCAATCATTGAGATAGTATGAAGTCATGAATGAAGTCCTTGAATGCAGTAACCAATGTGCGAGAGAAAACCATAGGTGCATTCTTGAGGACAAAAGGCATTATTTTGTGTCAAAGCCTCACTCGATAAAAGAATAAAATCAATGACATGTGAGTGATAGTGATGTCAATAAATTAATGAAGATCTATGATGCATGTTCAATCGTGCAATTGAAGATCAACGATGAACATGAGGTTAAAAGGTTAGATAATTTTGAGAATGAATGTAATGGTGCAAAGTGTCTCAATCATGGTGACTCCCAAACAAATTAATGAAACAATTTCAATCATATGTTTATATAAATATCAATTACATTCATTTAATTTTTCCACCAAAACCATCCTTGAAATATTAAACTTCATGTCTTACGACAAATTCCAAAACTTCATCTGTGAAGGGAAATGAGAATGGATTATTCATACATGCATCATTCAGAATGTGATAATCCCCACATACTTTGATCTCCCCTATTTTATATGTTATAATAACATAAGACTAACCCAATCTACCTTTTCTATAGGATAGATAATACATACATCTTGTATTATATTGAGTTTAGCCTTCACTTTTAACTTCATATTTGGATTCAGCTTATATGGTCATTTCTTTGTGGGTCATGCACACTCCTTGAGTTTAATATGAATTTTTATTAGATATGGATCAAATCCTTGAACCTCTAAAAATTTATTAATAAAGACATCTCAATAATCTTTTAGGAGTTTTAGAGCTTTAGAAACTTTAGCTTCTATCCAATAATCACCTATATGCACCAATTTTGGAACCTCTTCAATTTTGATGTTTGCTACATAATTTTTAATGGGATGCTAATAATTCATATTATTTTTCTCATCAATATATTATTTTATCATTCATTCCCATTCTTGTTCTATAATTTATATGCTATGTAGCTTGTCTTCTTCAATAGGTTCTACACTTAGGTCCTTTACTAGTTCTACTAGCCACTCAAGTTAAAATAAATCAGTCAAATCAATATCACCATTAGAATAAAAATATTCAATGTCCTCTTCTTCATCTTGTATTTGGTGGCATAGATGTGTAAGAGATTATTCTTTTTTCTTGGTAGTTTTATACCTTTGTAATGTCGAATTGAGATCAGAAGCTGAGTTCTTCTGTATAGTCAATTCCATCATGGTGCTTAAATCTTATACACACCTATGGCATAAGAAATGTTTTATTTTCAATAGTACATTATAAACTAGAGGTTTTTCATCTTCAAAAACAAATGTCTATATGAAGTTGCTATGTACCTTTACCCAGTGCTTTGTCTCCCTCCTGCACTCTTTATGCATATACCATGTTGATGGTAATGGAGCAAGTATATAATAGAAGATGTAAACCCAGTAATTTGGTGACACATGTTATTTAGTCTAGACTTCAACACATTTATGAATATTTATTTAAATACACTCATATTCTTTGAACAAAGGCCAATTGCTTTTGATAACCTATGCTAGTTGAAACCTACTAATCATGAGCTCATAGGCATCATCCCACTTGAGCTAGTCAATTCTTCTAATTTACCACCATGTCATTACAACTCCATTTAGATAATAATTCAGATCACTAACTTGCTATTTGATGGTAGGTACATGAATTTATAAGCACATAATAAACTAATTGATATCTTTAGTCATATAGTACATAATACATTATCTCTCATGTGCAAAAACCATTCTCATAGGTTAGATTTCATGATCACCTTGAGATTAGTTGAGTAGATATGTGTCTGAGTCTCCACTGATAGATGAAGCTATTTCCTAAGACAAAGTTCCTTCTCTAGCTAGATCTATATAATCTTGCATATGATCATCTACTTGATAGAGGAAGTCAACTTTTGAATGACTAGGGGATTTAGTAAACATGGACACACAATACTCTATGACAAATTGGGTTGTTAATGGCTAAGTAAATAGTGGTTTAGGACTCCATTATTTAGATGTTTTCAACTATTGAGTGAGTAATTATTTTACATAAAGTTTAGTATGCTCATATAAGAAGTTACACTTAGATGCACATAGAGCTTTTAGGTTTTATTTAGAGTTTACCTTCATCTAGATGGTTTCTTGAATGACATATGGAGAATCTAGTTTAGTTGGAATGATGTAAGTTTTGTACACCCTATTCAAAGGAATTATGAAAACCTTATCTACTTGATGCACCTCTAGTTAATTTTTCATATTATTAATAGTCATCTCACCATCATATGCCCATTTCTTAGTAATCAATGTAGGGTAATGTGTTGCTATTATCTTCATATCAATGACTTAAAAGTCACCTCGTAGGGTCAATTTTTAACTTTGATCTCAATGTCTTATAATCTAACAATAGGCTCAACTCATCCATAGTTGGCTAAGCTCAAATTTACTAGATTATGGCTTAGAATTGGTTGTCTAATAGCCTCCCATATAGACCTAGGAATCATATTGACTATGATACCAAAATCAAAGATAGGATTTGGAATTTCATAGCCTATAACCTCAATGTTTATTCATGCATCTACATCCTAGGGATTCCTTGTTTCTATGTACCAAATAATATTTTATGTCTTCTATTATTCTCACTACACACACTCCAGTAGATTATATACCAAGTTTGTGATAATTTGAGAGATGTCTTCATTACACAATGTGCCTAAAATTTTCATAATATCTATCAGTGTAATGATAACTCCATCTTAATGCATAATTCACATGATCTAGCCATACATTTGGTTAATTATTATTGTATCATGTCTTTAATTTGTGTCTTGATGTTGAATGTTTTTCAACATATGTGTAACTTCATATATGAGCCCCTTTTCTATAGCTAGGTCTAGATATTTATCTTATTTTGCTTTTAATATTCCCTGATCCTGAGGTATTTCAAGAGGAATAAACCCTCATTTTTCATGATAATGTTGTGTAATAGTGTATATAAATGCATCCTCTTTAGGCTGTGCATTCACCATATTCACACTCTTGATGGCCTTATCATTTCTTTTCTTTTCCAAGACAAGACAAATTATGCAGAATAAGACTATCTTTAAGGATTTAAAGGGAAATTGTGTTGCACATGATTGTACTCTCCACATATATAACATTTCAAAGGAGCTTGTTGATAATTATTTCCTCTACCACCTTGGTAACTTCCTCTATATATACCCCTAGATCATCCTATGTTGGACTGATAACCTCCTCTATACCCTCCTTGTTATTACATTGTGTTATAATACTAATGTTATTGGGTATTATCTCCAATTCCAAATTGTTGTTACTTAATTGGTGGGGTCTAACTCATTTGCTACTACTACATCTGGTTGAGCTCCAAGCTATTGCATATTGGTATTATAGTGATGGTGGTGTTTAACTCAGTGAAGGAGGGGTCTAACCGGCCAGATCTTGAGGTTGGTATCATAGTGAAATAAGAATCCATTATGGACCTACTTGGGTCATATAACCTTTATTGACCTCTAAGCCTATAATTATTTGCTTCATCAAGGACACTTGTTGTCTAGTGATGGTGAATACATTTTTGGTGATGTTTTCTTTGAGTTCCTACAAAGCCCTATAGTTATTTTCATTATGATTATGTGAACTACAAAAATTACAATACAAATTATGTGGGTTCTTAACATAATATTGTAGGAGATGGCACTACATTATTGTGTACCCTATCACTTTATAGATTGCACAAAAATTTGTCTTGATCTTAGGATAATCATTCATGTGATGTCCTTTTTCCACACTCCATACACCATATATTTAACTTAGGATTATTTGCCTCATGATATTCCTTCATTCTCTTCATAAAATCTTGTAGTGTATTTTAAATCTTAGAATTTATGATATGATCTTCCCCATAGCATTCAATTTATTTTACTCATAGATCAATACCTATATCATCTATTTTAGTAGCATATTGAGTCTACATAGTGGTAAATTTAATTCTAAAGAGTAGTCCTTCGACAAACCACATAACTTTATCTTTGTCTATTAAGTTAAATTCCACCTTATTCATAAAATTAGAGAATATATGATCATAATCATAGATTTATTCTCCTGACTTCTACCTTATCTCCTTCAAGTCTTGAATAGTCCAACTTGTAAATTTATTTATCTTAAACTCTATGATGAGCCATTCCTTAACTTATTATATAATTTCCTATTAAATTTCTCAATAATATATGAACTCAAGTGATATTTTGATTAGTGTCCCTAATAAATCTCACTTTTTGACAACTTCATCAGTAATGCTCTTAGCTTTCCATCTCATTTCACAGGTTAGTAAGAATTGTTCAAGGTCTATAGACCCATCATACATTACTAGGTTTATAAATCTTCCTATATGACCCATTATGTAAAATGGTGTCAAGGGGATCTAAAATGAAGTTTTTATAAGAGGAGGCTATGTTTTGTGAGATCCTATAAGTATTTCATACTATAAAGATTTATCTACACACTAGGAGAGTTAATGTCTGCACTTTAGTTTTTTGTGTTTCCTTTTTTTCTTTGCTTGGTTTCAACAAGTCTTATGGCCTTTAAATCCTTTTGAATTGATGTTGTTTCAATTTAGGTACCCTAAAGATGCATTTGTTCTAAAAATGGGCCTTCATAACTATTATATTCTTATTTTCTAGGTTGAAAACTTCTACTAGAATATAATATATTGGGATATGGGGATGTGTGCTCTTTTGGTGAATGATTCTTTCCTATGACTTCTTATTCTACACTTGAACCTATGATTAATCTATGATTATATTATACTTCTTTGATTAATTATTCATGTCCTTATTTTGATAATACCCATTCCTATAGCTTTACACTAGATATATCATCTAACTTCTCTACTTCTAGACTATTCTCTCTTTCTTATTTGAACATCTCTTCTTTTCCTTCTTCATCACTTCTTTTTGTCTTCCAGCATTCATAATTTTCTTTATTCATCCTTTATTATTCTTATATATCATGTCACTTGTCATGCCTTATTACTTGTTCATCTTCTAGTTTACTACTAATCTTACCTCTACTCACAGCTACCTGGGTATTCTTCTATTTATTCCATCTATTTTATTCTCACAACTCACATTCTAAATCCAAACTTTTCTTCTGAATCTTCTTCCCTCATATTTTCATTTTGGATTTAGGTTAAACCCTTATCTACTCATCTATTCATCATGTATTATCATGTTAGATACACCCCCTTATGTCCATAGTGACTACTCCATATTGACTGGAGTAGGCATCATGGCCTTGTCTAAAACCAACATCTTTATAAGGATAGGTAGTCATTGCAAAATTTCCCTCTAATTTTTTTGATAAACAAGTCCTACACATCTTCAAAATCTATGTATCCTTATATCATAACTTGGTTACATGTCTATCTATAATGTTAGCAACCCAATAATCTATTGATCTTGTCTAGTTACTTTCTAATTTCTACAACTAGTCTATTTTTTCTTCTATCCAGATGATTGTTTCTTCCATTCTTGGGTTAAAAAAATAGTATTCCAATTGTTCTAACTAATTATCTAAAAATTTAGGTAACTTTCACAAAAAAAGTTCATAAATCTCTCCGTGTATATGATCTTGAATGATTTATTATATGGTAAGACCAATCCATTTGGATTCTTCTTCTGTGAAATTATATACTCTTTGGTCTAACAATGTTTCAATATCTCTCTACCTTGATAACCATCCTAGCATAATTTCCTCTAGAATGATTATTTCCATGCTCACTACACCATTATTATTAGAGGTTCTTGAGGCATTATAACATGTTAAGGATGAGGATAGATAGGTTATACTTTATTACATAGGATAGTACATTGTATTTATATAGAAGGTTATATAACAGAAGCATAGCAAGGATGAATTATTTTTCATTAATTAGGAAGTAGGAACAACTAATAATTAATTAACATGTATAGAGTATTAAAATTAAATTAGATATAAGTTAAGCAAAACTTTATACATAATAATACACATAAGGAACAAAGTAAGAAACACAATAGGTAACCATAACCATATAGTCTCTATTGATTTCTTCAAAAGTGGAACTCTATTCTTCTTATAAACATAATTATATATAGATTTTTTCATTCTATGAATTTCATATTCTTCACATACTTAGTTCCAAAAATGGAGTCTAATCATATTCTATCCTATTACAAGTCATGGAGATAAGACAAAAATAGACATATATATGACAAACTAAGTACATAATCACATGCATATCAGACAAATATCTTGCGTAGATTTACTATTTAATTTATTCTCCTAAAACTTAATCTTTTCATTAAGGTGCATCCCAAGCCATATTCTTTAGGTTGGGTGTAGTAGGGGAAATATGTCCAGGTCTAATGATAATGCACTTTTAAGAATAAATTTAAGCTTATGGAGGATAAAATCACTTTTGATATCCCACCTCTAGATTTTTATGATATTTTATTAGGGAGATTATTTTTGTATGACTAAGAAACTACATATCAAGTGAAGCCACAATGTTGGACTATTTGTGCACAAGATTTCTTCTATAACCTTTTTGAGTTAGCACCCACAACCAAAGCCACCTTGGTCTCTTCCAAGCAATGTCATAAACATTTTTTGTATGAGAAAAAGTTAGTATTGATCATGGTCTACCCTAACACACCTTCACAAAATACAAAGCATACTCTAGAAACACACACCACTTACATAATGTTGAAGTAACAACAAATCAATAAGTTATTGGAGTAACCTAATGAAGTCTTCATATAGATTTAAATCCTTATAATACACTATGCAATAAAGTACCACATATAATTGATTCCTAGGTCCCCTCTTTTGAATATCCCCCTATATCATAGATCAATTTGGGATAATGATGAAATCTATTGCCAGATACAAGAGCTCCTTGATCAGGGTAATATTAAGCCTAGTTATTCACCTTATGAGAGTCTAATATTCCTTGTACCTAAGAATGATGGATCCTAGAAACTTTACATAAACTATCACACACTAAAAAAAATTAATGGTGAATAATCGACACCCACTACCACACATTAATACCTTTTGGGCCAATTTTGAGGTGCATAATACTTCACCAAGATTGAATCGAATTTAGGTTACCATTAGGTTTTAGTACATCTTGAGGACATATAGAAGACAACATTCAAAATAAGGGAATGATTGTATAAATGGTTGGCCATGCCTTTCAGCTTAACCAATCTACCAGCCACTTTCATGTGATTGATGGATAATCTACTCAATCCTTTTATCAACTCTTTCATCATCTACCTGGATCACATTATCATATTTATCAAGACTTATGAGGAGCATATAGAGCACATTTCTCATGTCTTAGACATATTGCATCAACACAAGTTACAATCTAATTTATCAAAGTGTGCATTCATCACTACATAAATTCAATGTCTGAGCTACATCATTGATCACATGAGAAATCATATAGATCTATAGAATATCAAAAGGATCCAAGATTTGCCTACTCTATGTAATCTCACATAATTGAGGATTTTTATTGGACTTGATAATTTCTACCATAGGTTCATCCTTGGTTTCATACACATCTCTTAGTTTCTTAGCTAGATAACATGTGCAAAATCTAAGTTAGAATGGACTCATGCAAAATAATGTGATTTTGAGGCACTCAAGTAATACCTCTACATAGTTATTATTCTTATAATGTATGACATTATGCATTTATTTTAAATTCACACTGATGGATCTAACTGCACACTTGGTGTAGTGCTCATATAGCATGGACATCTAGTCACATACCACTCAAAGAAATTCAATGACATGGTACTAAGGTACTCCACCTATGAGAGATAACTATATGTTATTATTCAATAAATCAAGTAATGGCACCACTAAAATTTTAGTAAGAGATAGTTTTTCATTCATATGACAAACCACTTCAATTACTATAGATGTAGAGTAAGCTAAATTTTTGTAGGTTTATATTTACTTAATTAGGCTTTAGTCATGATGTTTGAAGACATTCCATGAAGCTTTAAAACCACCTAGCATCTGCTCATACTTGGATTTACCTTGAATGGGATAAAACACCACCAAGACACCTTGTTTAGGTCACTATTTCCATACTCAGCTATAGGTACATTTCCTTGAGAAGGGACACATGTAAGTGTCTATGAAGCTTGAAACACTGCATGTGAACATCATCCTAATGATTTCCATGTCCCTTAGTACACCATTCAAATAATAATTCAATTCCAACCATAATAATATGTTTTTTCTACTCTTTAGGATGTCAATGGTCATTCAAACCTCAAATCTTGTAGATATGAATGTAGGATTTTAGTGCTTTTAAAGGCATATTTGAGGCCTTCAACTTTTATCTTCTATTCACTTTATGACCTCCATCTTTGGCATGGCTCCTCTCCATGCTAAAGGCTACAAGTTTTACATATTTATATGTTTAAGAATTCATTATAACCATGTTATATGATATTTACAATATGCCCATGGACCTTTATTTTCAACTTTTTAGGAAAGTTTCCCTAAACTCAATCTTTGATTCCTCCAAGATGTTTACCTTTCTATTTGTCCATTAGACACCTCAAGTAGATCTCTAATGGTCAACTTACATGTTATGATTTTAAAAGGACCTTACCATGCTCCAAATTTCCCATTCAAATACCTTTAAAACTCTATGGTACCACCTATAGGTGGTCATTCTTACACATAGGAGGTAAAGAAGATTTGGGTAGCATACAAGATACTTATGTTTATAAATATTCTATGTTTTCACCTAATGTTTTAATGCATTCTTAGAAATCTTAAAATATTTAAAGACCCATCCAACTTCCCACCTCTCAACATGATGTGATCAAGGAGGCTATTATAGGTGTGTATGGGTTGTATGCAGGTAGTGACACATGAAATGGAGTAGGATATATTGATGAATGGCCTCATAAAAAACTCAAACTCATTATCAATCATTAAAATTCATGATTTTCATTTAGGATACTCTAAGACAAGCTTAATAACATTTATTCCAATGTGAAAACCTCTTGGAAACATTTGGAATAGAGCAGGTAGGGGTGTCTAATGACTGGTTAGTGTGGTGAATGAGCTTATAACCAACCTTGTACTTATCCAAACATACAAATGAAAAATTCTTAGATCCTAATGACTTGAACAAGCTGATACACCCTCATTACCATTTCATGAAAAATCTAAACAAGCTCTATACATGTGACTACAACTGGGATTGAGTGAAGAGTTGACTATAAGGAATGATAAGATTAAAGGTTTCCCAAAGCATGATATGGTGAAACCAAACATGGAAGGAGGTGATAATATGTATTTGACACCTATGTAACACCATATTCTATTCACATGAGACCTCTATAGAAGACCAACATTCTATAACAAGGAATAACTTGATTGAAGTTACACAATGGTGACACCTTCCTGCAAAATGAGATAACTTATTCATAAAAACACCATGAAACATGAAACCAAGAATCAAAATAATTTTATAAGGTATCTAAAATCTTATAGAGTCAACCTAACCAAATTTATTGTATGTACTTTCCTAAATTGGAGAAACACCTATAGGGTGAAGGAAATGATGAGCAAAAAAACACAATCAACTTGTTAGAGATGGTTCATAAATCATGGCTGAAAAATAATTAAAATATTATTAAAATGAAGGTATCTAAGTTTAATACCGCCTTCCAAAATAATTTGACCTGGAGCCTCTTCTACCGATCATACTAAGCACAAACATGTTAGTCACTTCTTTATGTCTAGAAAGGAAAAGAAAGAGAAGAATGGTTTTAGCTTTAAAATGGAACTTTTAGAGCATGTAAAGTGTTTAAATGAACCTAATGAAGATTAATAATTGTTTCATGACCTTATCCCATGTGTCACCTTCCCTCATGGGCAATACAAGTGCCATATTCATATTTTTCAGTTGATTACTTGATCTTTAGTTAGATAACCTACAATTTTAGATGAGAATGACATTATTTATAGGGAATATAACTTTTTGGATGTTTTAAAAGGAAATTAGGGCACTTGATCACCTTGAAAACCATTCCACTTGCATTTTTGACCCCTAAAATCCCACTAAGTGACCCAAATGACAAATAAACTTATTAGACCTTGAATAAGGATAAAAATTCATTAAATAATATCAAATGGACTATAAAATATCCTATGACAAATTATTATACCAAAAAACATCTAAAAAACCAAGTTTTTTAACTAGAGGGGTCTAAATTTGACCTTGAAGTCAAATTTGGTCAACAAATTGGTAACTCATAGGGGCAGTATGCATGTTATACTAAAGACTAATGTGATCTAGGAATTTGACTCAAGAGGGGATCGTTAGTATGGTGTTAGTTCCAAAATGATAAACAAAACAAAAATACACTAATAGCATAACATCTCTAGGCATAGACACTAGGGAGAGCTTAGTTAACAAAATCAAATGACAAACACAACTAAAAAGTAAGGAATAAAAACACAAGAATTCCTTCACCTTCCTTGGATGCTCCAAATTTCTTTTTAGTTGTGGCTTACTCAACTTGTGCTCATGAAGTCCTTGACAATGGAAGCTTGACTACCTCCATCTCTCCTTAGCACCTTTGGCTTGTGGCTTGGCTTGGATTGGAATCAATTTGGCATGGTAACACTAGTTTCATGAAGCTTTTAGAACCAATCCTACATTATAACTTGCACTATCAAGACTTAGAAATTATGTTCATGGCCTCTCTATTTATAGATTTTTGAGAATGTCTAGAATCAATTTAAACCATCCATCTCAAGATTGAGATGTGTGGTTGAGGATTAATTCAATTTTTGAAATTGAGTTTATAATTATCCTCATCATGGCATTGGAAGAAGGGGTAATGAATAGGCATGGAGGGCATCACAGAAGGCATTGATGAGGCATAGAGGGCATAAATCTTGATATTTGTGGCATTTATGGCCTAAGGATGTCTTCTCGAGAAATGAGGTCACCTGATGATGAAAATATTCAATATTCATTTATAAAAATAATTTATTCAAAAATTTTCCATGGAATTCTTGATTAGGCTCTAATTTGGATTAATGAGCTCTTAAGCATGATTAAGCACTTTATGCACAAATTACTCAAATTGATTAGAATGCCTTGTTATTTGTCCAAAATTTAACTAAATTAGAATTAGAAGTCCATGTTAGATGTGTTGGAACTTTTATGACATTTAGGATGTTACCAACAACAAATAATGAAGTCACATTTCTCATGTAAGAGATTTGATAGGAAAGAGCAATCCAGAACACCCAAGTGCAAATTTGGCATTTTGACTAGAAATGAATTGATCAAATTTAGATGGCCCATAAATTTTATTTCTCCATTTAGAGATTACCTAGCCAAAATAAGAACTTAAATATGTCAATTTCACATCATTTAATGTGTTTTAGTGTTTTTAAGCCAAATTATGCACTTTAGGTGGAAGTTAGCTAAAAGCTTGATTGGAGGTTATCGGTGGCCAGATTTAGGTGTCTATAATTAGTAACCTTATCAATCCATGGGCCAAGGGATTAAATCAATTATTAAATAAAACTATAAATTAATTACCCAAAACACATTAAAAAAAATAACCACAACACATCAAGTAAACACAAAATAAAGCAAGACACCAACTAGATTCACACATGTGCATAAGCACTTATGGAAAACAAGAAAAATAATAAATATGTAAAATGAGAGAGAATAATCTTAGTATAAATGTTTGAGATATATCCCATTGACTAGGATATGAAGCTTCTCTCCATATAAATTTAAGAGTTGGAAAGCCTTATGTTGCTTGCATTGAGTGATGACATAAGGGCCACTCCATAAAGCATCAAACTTTGTGTGTTTTCTAGGGTTATCCCTATATTCATCCCACTTTAGAATAATTTCCCACTCTTGGAAGCTTATTGGCATGGATTTCTTGTCAAAATACGTCTTTGTTTGATCTTGGTGATCTCTCATAGTTTGCATAGCTTGATCCCTTATTTCTTCAAGATCCATCAACTCACACAACCTGTCATCCATGCTTTCATTTTCCATCAACTCTAGCTGGTATGTTAGATCCATGGTTGGTAACTCAAGTGAAATAAGAAGTCTAGCTTATCTCCCATAAATAATTTTATATGGTGAGTTTCCATTGGATCTTTTGGAGGTGATTCTATCAGCCTAAAGAGTTGTCTTCAACTTGGAATTCCAAGTTATTTGGTCTTCCTCCATTATCCTCTTGATGATCTTGATTAAATTCTTATTAGTAGACTCGGCTAGTCCATTCCCTTCTAAATAATAGTTGGAAGAAGTGCTAAGGTAAATACCATGTTTCAAATCCCACTTATTTGTCTTCATTCCAAAGAAAGCCCATACATTGTCTAAAATTATTGTTGAAGAAGCCCCAAATGTTATCACTATGCCTTCATAGAAGTCAAAAACCAAAATTTCATTTGATTCCTTAATAGAAATAGCCTTCACCCATCTTGTAAATTAATCTTGGTAGTCAACACCCACTTTTGACCAACACTAAAAGGTGGATTGATTAATCCTATGAAATATAGACCCCATTGCATAAAAGGTTGGTCTACTTGTATTAGATGAAGAGGAAGGGATGAAATAATTTTTTTTCCATCAAAGAGGGCACATTTTTGACATTTCCTTACCCAAGCATGAGTATCCTTAAACAAACTAGGCAAAAAATATCCAGCTCTCATAATCTTAGCAGTTATGGTTCTTAGGGAAGGCAAAGTGACCACTATCTGGTCCATCATGAAACTCAAAAAATATTTTCTCAACTAGATCTAATTCAACACATAACAATAGTACACTTGAGAAGTCCTTCCTAAACAATACTCTATCAATAAGTACATAAGGAATAGATTGTAATCTAAAGTACCTTCTTTTGGCCCTATCTAGGCCTTGTAGACACTTATCAGTTTGAGTAAAATGGATCATTTATTGTGTCCAAATCCTCAATGATGAAGATGAAACTATCATATGATCATCATGAAGGGATAAAAAAACTTCCTTTTATTCTTTAAAATTTGAATCAAGGTGCTCACATAATCCCTTCCCTTTCACTAGCTTGGTTGTCTTGATTTCTACATCATACTCCATCAATTTTATAATCCAATCAGAACATTTTTCATTCAAATCTCAACTCAAAAGGAATTTTTTGACCCTAGGATGAGGTACCTATATATTAATATTTTTGTTATACAATATGTGCCTAGACTTCTAACAACTAAAAGTACTTTCTTCTTTACATAAGTGTACCTTACCTCATATCCTTCCAATCCTTAACTAAATAAGGCAATAGGGTGCTCTATATTTTATTTATTTGATTGAGTGAGCATGATATAGATTAATTATTTATTTCTAAAGTTATACAAGTTGAAATTCCTTTGATAAATTAATACTTGCAAGAGTTGGATCTTGAGCAATAGCTTGCTTAATCTCTTCAAAACTCCCATTCCTTCTTCTTGTCCAAGTAAACACTTCATCTTTCCTTAGTATATAGGTTAGAGGCTTGATTAATTTATAAAAATAAAGAATAAACCTCCTTATGAAATTGATTTTTCTAAGGAAACTTTGAAAACCTTTCTTATGTTTGGGCAAAGTCAATGCCAAGATTGTGCTCACCCTCTTCTATGGATAGACTTTTCTTTGAGATAATGTGTCCTAAAAATTTGGCTTCATATATAGAAAGCACACACTTATTTTGGTCAATATAGATTCCAAACTCTCTACATCTCTCAATAATCTACCTAAGTTGATTCAAATGGTCCTTTTCATCCTTAGATAAAGTTGTGATATCATTAAGATACACTAACACTTTATCATTTATTAGACCTTGAAAAGCCATATCCATTGCATGTTATTATGTTTCTATAGAATTGGAAAAACTAAAAGGAATTTTTATATAAGCATATGTACCCCATTTTGTAGTAAATTATATCTTCTATTGATTTCCTTCCTTCACCAAAATTTGATCATACCTTGAATATCCATCAAGGAGTGAGAACCTTTCACTGCTTGCCACAACTTGAAAAATCTGATCCATGAAAGGAAGAGGATAATAATCCTTCAAGGAAACTCTATTCAAGTCAATAAAGTAAACACATAACCTAATTTCCCCATTCTTCTTCCTTTCTAGGACTAAGTTTGCCAACCAAGATGAATGCTTAATAGGAAAAATGATCTTATACTTAATCAACTTTGTAATCTCCTTTCTCATGAGAGGATCAATCTTAGGATTAAGTGGCCTTTGTATTTTATTGATACGCTTATCTTTCTCATTTATCTCTATGGCATGTTGATCTGAGTTTGGATCAAAGCCTTTTATATCACTATATTCCCATATAAGGACATCAAAAAATTCTTTGCATAATTCAATTAAAGCTTATTTTTCTTCCCTAATACATACCTTCCCAAGAGAAAGCAACTTATCCTTGAAGATTTTTACTCTCTCATAGTTTTCTTGCTTATTATACATGCTTACCTTTGCCTTCTTAAATTGATCATCATCATTTAAGATGCTCTCAATTATGACTAAGTCCTTAGGGAACTTGTTTATCTTTAATTATACAATCTACCCTCCATATTGTTATTTTATTTTGGACTGATTCTTTGAGAAAAATTCAGCCTCCCCATGTATAAAAAGAACTATTTATTGTTAACTATAAAAAACTTGCCAATTATTGGCATTATCAGGTATAGAGGACCTTATAATCACTTTGAGATGAGGCTAGTTCTTATCTTCTCTTATCCCCTTTGGAACATCAAGCTAAGCTCCAATTGTTGCAAACCTATCATCATGTTTTTAATCCTTTCTTAGTATAGATTTAATGTTGAAGGCTTGGAAATCCTCCACAAGATCCCACACTTTATGCTTATAGGACTTAAGTAAGGATTTCTTAGTCATATTTTGACCTCTCACTTGATTCACAACCAACTCACTATCACCATAAAATTGTAACTCTTTCACACCTCTCTTTCTAGCCTAATCAAGGCCATGAATGAGGGCTTAATATTATACCACACATTACAATTACAACTAAATTAAAATCTAAAATTAGAGTAATACCTTTCCTTGTATGGAGAAATTAACATTGCTCCACCACCTGATCCAACCTTGTTTCTTGATCCATCAAAGAATATCTATCATAAACCATCCATGGTTTCATTTGAAAATTTGGCATGAAAGAGTCATCATCATGAAGGAAATACACTCCAAGACCAGATTACTCTATGAATTTGTAAGGATCATGTTCATAGTGCTTAGCTCCCCATTCATCTAGATGTATATCAGCAAGTCCTTCAAGAGAAGAAGTTGGAGATTGATCCATGTGAAGCTCTTCTTCATCAAGAATAACATAATTAGCATTTTTAAATTTATTCATGTAAGGCTCTAAATGATTATGGTGAATAGGTTATGATTCAATCATCACCTTGGTACCATACTTTGTTCTAAAAACTATATATGACCAATTGGCTGCCAAGTATCCACCTATCTTGGTTATAAACTCTCTTAAAAAACAAAGATAAAATTATGGAGGTAAATATGCAAAAACCACATCATAAGGGATGGAAAAATTAGGACAAAAATTTAAAATCAAAATTAAAATCCTTGACTACTCCCAAGGTCTTTATAGGTGACCCATCCAATTTTAGAACTCTTTTAGCCATTGGTTTATACTTAAGGCCTAGTTTATCTGCTATTGACTTGGGCATAAGTGAAGTACTATCCCCACTATTTATTATGAAATTGTGAAATAAACAACCAAAAATGATCAAGGATAGATAAAAATGAGGATTCTTATCAGTTTTCTTCACTTGTCCATTAATGGGTTGAGTTCCATTCACCAAAACAACATTTTTAGTCATAGCTGATCCAACTTGTTTACCTAGTCCAAGTAATTATTTTTGAAGGATATCCTTTTATACAATTATTATAAATTAATCCCATAATTAAATATTCATGTGTAACTTATTTATTTTATATAAAACGTTAATATTAGTAATTTTCATCTTGAATTGCTTTTTGGAAGCACTAGTACCTCGTGGTGTAGCATGTGAAGATACATGTGTAGGAGCTGATTTTGAAATTTGAAATTTTTTATTATCCTACACCTTAGTAGTTTATTTAAACCCACCTAATATTGGAGGTGATGTAGGATTCAAAATAGGTCCTTGATTTTCCCCTTGTGTCTCTTCAACATCCCTCTTCTTAGATCTAGTATTAAAGGACACACTAACATTCACATTATTTGAACTTCCCAAATGATTCATGGAAAAATATTCCCCCTCTAAGTTTTCAAATTATGATTTTCCATTTTCCATTCCATTTTTCATTGGCATCTCAAAAGTGTAAACTTGAGGTGCTTGACTACCTTGAATTGTCATGGCTTGACTAGGCATTTCATTGGCATATGTAACTTGGCCTTGATTTTGGTCATAGGAAGGATAGAATGATTAAAAAAAATTGTTTTTAGTGGTAAAAATATATTTATAATATGATGAATAATTTCAATTTAAACTTTGGTAAGGTCTATCTTGAGCTATTTGACCTTGTCTTTGAGCATTACCTTAAAAAGGAGGCCTACTTGCTTGTCCAAATTGAGTATAGGATTGATAAGGTCTATAATTGTTAGCTTGTTATCTTTTGAGAAACACCAATTCATAAGTAAAACTTTGAAGAAAAATCTTGACTTAATGAATCTCATTATTATAGTTAAGGGAAAATTTTTCTTAACTATTAGGCAAAGGAGCCAAGGTAGGTAATGCAACTTGACTAGGAGGCTGCAAATCAGGGGAAAATGGCACTGGTGGTCTAGGAGAAATATTTCCTAATTGAAAAAGATAATTATTAGAATTAATAGCTATCTCATAGGCAATAATTAGTTTATTTCCACCCATGGATTGGATCATCATGGCTATATCACTATTCAATGCTTTTAGGTAATACAAGAAGGCATAATTTGGAGTAGGTCTCACAAGGGGTATGATCCAGTCCCATGTATTTTGAAATATATAGTTAAAATCTTGCATAAACTCTTATGGATCCCTCTTGATAGTATTTAGTTACTTGGATATTGATAGATAATCACTTTTCTCTTCAAACCTCTTAGACAATAGATTCCCTAGTTCATCCCATGAAGCAATAGAAGCATGAGGTAGATTTTCATACCAATCTAAAGCTTTCCCTTTAAAATAAAATGTCAATATCTTAATAGACACATTATCTTGAGTGATATTATGGATGTTATATAATTTTTCCATGTTTCTAATATGTTCAATGGGAGTAGTAGGACATTCTCCACTAAAAGATGGAACACTCTTAAGGTTTGTTCCATACATTTGATCATATTTGGCAAGATTCAAAGGAGATGATCTAGTAAAGGCTAAAAAAAGAAGGTTTATATCCATATTGGAATGTATACTATGTGTATTAGGGGTTGAACTAAGTATAAACTTGGAATTTTTAAACACCAACTCCCTTGAATAATGATGAGTATTCACAAATCTAAATCTTTTAATAGAATACAAAGGTAATTGCACAAACTTAATAGGTATACTTTAGCAGCAAACCTATTGATCACCTTTGGCATAAAAATTAAGGATTGATCAATAACCAAAGAGTTGAATATTTAGTGAAGTCACTAGGTACTGAATGTAGATGTTCTTATAACTATAAATATGCTAAGACCAACACCAATCTTGGACAATATTCTATGACTTAGAGTCTCATCAGGCATGCCAAAAACTATTTTCACTTGGATTTTCACCACTTGAGGAGATGTCTCATCTCTCCTCATCCAAGTGACACAATAGAAACATCTCACTTATTGTGGGTAATAAATTAGTGACATGAATCTCTAGAAGTTCTAGTTCCCTTGATGCATTCTTTGAAACACTCTCTCACTTATCAAATATGCATGAAAATGGTTAAGAAGACAAACTTGGAAAGCTAAAAAGTGATGCACCAATATTGAATTTCCTCCTATTGACTATGTTGGGAGAAATAAACCAGAAGCACACAATTGATTACTAAACCAAGCAAATTAATATGCGGAAATTAACCAGATTCACCAAGTAACTAGAATTCAGAATAACACAAGATATGAGAGACAATACACAACTTGTATTAACACTTTATACAGAAAAGAATACAATAAAGAGGATGCCACTTCTTCTCCACCACCTTACAGAGGTTTCCCACACCTCAAGTGAACAGTAAATCTTCTCCCCAAAGCTCTCCCTCTTAGGTCCCAACACCCAACTCAAATACAGAGTTGGTGTTCACCTCCTGTGCTCCACGCACACCACAAGTGCTACACGCACTCCACAAGCACTCCACGTGCTCCACAAGTACTCAATGTACTTCAAGTAGATCTCCCATGAACTTGCAATAACCTGCACTTCAACAGACCATACTTATGGAAGGAACTCCCTTGCCTTCCTCTTTGCTCTATCTGAGTACACACCTGTACTCCAAGTAGATCCTGCCTGATACTGCTCCCTATTGTGTTGCTGTCTATATGATCCTGCACACCTGCAAATCAAACACGGTTTTGCTCACCTGTGAACCTTGACCTTGCACACACATACACCTGCAGATCAACGATCTTACTTACCATGTAGATCACTCTACACCCTGAATAACCCTTGTCCTTGCCTCACCAAGTCCTTATGATTCTCCAACCAGTACCAAGCTTGGCACTGATAGGGAACTAAGAGGAGCACCCTTACTCACTTCACACACAGAAGTAGCAAACTTTGCTCAACTCAAACTAGAACAACTTTTCCAATACAACCATGAGTCTATTATATAGATCTCATCCAAACAATAATTAGACATCTAATTACAATAATTAGATCCACAGCTCTCAGTCTAAAAATAGCTCTCTTCATGCAAACACTTGGTTCATTAGCTAACTGCCCGTAATTAGCTCGCAGTCAAACCACACAGGCGACCAACGTCGCTCCCTGTCTGCCTGGAGGTGACCGATGCCGGCCGATCTATGACCGACGTCGGTTGCTTCCTGTCCAATACTGCCGACGTCAGTTGGACAGACCAAATGCCAGTCTCCGTGACACTTCTGTAACTCTCCTGCAACCTCCTCCATGTCTGCATCAGTGAAGCTTTTAGCTCCACAACCTAACAATCTCCCACTTGGAGATAAACAGCTGCACTGTACCTATACCTGTACTCCATCTAATTTGTTTCCTGGTTTGTATCCCTCTTCAAGCTCAACCCTGAAGACAACCCACCACACACACTGTGATGTACCTCCTGTCATCCGAGTACCTGCCACATCTGAACCTACAAATCCATGTAGTGAAGTCTTGACCCTGCATAGCATGAATCCCTGCTGCTGGTCCCTCTCAAATACCTGAGAATCCACTTCCCCGAATTGGCTCCTAACTCTCTGACAGCTCCCACTGCATGGGAATACTCAGGTCTATACCAGACCTCATGTGATTTTGGACACTGTACCTGTCCAGCCCTTAGTGTGCTCCGGCTCTGCATCCTGAACCTTGCCAACACCTGATTCACATCAGCTCCCACTTGAGACAAAATCAACCTGTGATCTCCATGTCTCCCATGTCTCCCATGTCAAAGAATTCCGCTGCTCCAAACTCCTCATGACATGACACTGAACTAATCTTACCCTTAGCTCAGCAAAACCCTGTATGTACAAACTTGCTAGCTAGCAAATATACCATCCACATATAGCAATAGAATGATGTTGCAATCACCATCCCCCTAGTAAGTCAAATCACAGTAGTTACACTGACATTGACTGAAGCCATGCTCCGTCCTCCACCTGTCAAAACCTGTACCACTGTCCTACAGCTCCACAAGACCATATACCTGGTCTTCCGTCTCACGTATCCGTTCTCTCTATTCTTCTACTAAGGTATCCATTCGTCTCTGTGCTTCCATACCTACTGGCAGCCCTACCAAAACACACCTGTTTGGTTCTCCTCCAAGGAATCACATCCTCATCCATGCCAAGCGCACACCTGTTTCCTGGATCCTTCCTGCTCTACAATCAGCAACATGTATAAAGAAGAGGAACAACGAATTTGAGGGCCTACTTACGTCTTCAATCCTCCGTATGGGTGTTTGAGACTCCTTGATAGCTTGCTGTCCACCCAAAATCTGTTACAGTGACCGACCTCGGTCACCCCACAGTCTACATCCGACCGACGTCGGTTCCCATGCACCTGTACCTGACTACCAACCTGCAACCGCTGGTGTCCCTGCTACCGATGCCGGTCCTCTGACCGACATCGGTCTTACATACTGCCGACGTCGGTCCCATGACTGATGTCGGTCTTACCCTGCCCGACATCGCCAGCTTCGGTCTGCACATGACCGACATCGGCACCTATCTGTTCAATGCCGATTCCTCTTGACCGACATCGATACCTGTGTTCACCTGTGAGTGATGACTTTTTACCCGTGAGCTCCTTTGAATCAAAACCCATGTCCAAACTGCTCTGCTCAGAAGTATCCAGCCACATCCACTGGGTTCTGTCCGCCATCTCCTCCATAAACACCAAGGCTTTCCAGTTCTTAAGCCTGTCAAATATATCTGTCTTCCGCTTAAGAACATGCATCTCCTTCCTGCTCATGTGACCAAGCCTACGAAGCCACATCTCCACAACAAAAGAAGAATCAGTAATATAAACAAGTAGATAAAGGATACCTATTTTCTTACCACCAGCTAATTCAAGTGCATCCGCTGTGAGAGTTCTTGTGCATCTCTCATCACCCAATCTTTCTGAAGAAATTAGCCATATCTCCAAACCTGGGACCTGCATGACCTTCATCAACACCTGTGTGTTGGCCACCTGCAATTTCAGCTTCACTTCCCCTTTGCCAATTCTTTGGCAAGGCTTACCAACTCCTCTACCTAGGGCTGCATGGAAAGAGGCAACCGAATCTTTTATCCAAGATTCAACTTTATCTAAGAAACCTCCAAGAACATCCTGTGCAACAACACCTACTACATCTGCTTCTTCAGTTTCTTCATGCTGATCTGCTACCAACCAACAATAATCTTTTACCTGCTCTTTCTTTCCATAGGACCGTGAGTAACCATCTGTGCTTTTCAACTCCTCCATTCTTAGCTTACTTTCATCTGCCATTGCTCTGCTCCCACTCAATCAGAAACCCCTGAGAGTGCCCTGTAACCAAACACAAAACCTACTTCCTGCAACCTTAGCTCTGATACCACTTGTTGGGAGAAATAAACTGGAAGCACACAATTGATTACTAAACCAAGCAACTTAATATGCAAAAATTAACCAGATTCACCAAGTAACTAGAATTCAGAATAACACAAGATATGAGAGACAATACACAACTTGTATTAACACTTTATACAGAAAAGAATACAATAAAGAGGATGCCACTTCTTCTCCACCACCTTACAGAGGTTTCCCACACCTCAAGTGAATAGTAAATCTTCTCCCCAAAGCTCTCCCTCTCAGGTCCCAACACCCAACTCAAATACAGAGTTGGTGTTCACCTCCTGTGCTCCACGCACACCACAAGTGCTACACGCACTCCACAAGCACTCCACGTGCTCCACAAGTACTCAATGTACTTCAAGTAGATCTCCCATGAACCTGCAATAACCTGCACTTCAACAGACCATACTTATGGAAGGAACTCCCTTGCCTTCCTCTTTGCTCTATCTGAGTACACACCTGTACTCCAAGTAGATCTTGCCTGATACTGCTCCCTGTTGTGTTGCTGTCTATATGATCCTGCACACCTGCAAATCAAACACGGTTCTGCTCACCTGTGAACCTTGACCTTGCACACACATACACCTGCAGATCAACGATCTTACTTACCATGTAGATCACTCTACACCCTGAAGAACCCTTGTCCTTGCCTCACCAAGTCCTTATGATTCTCTAACCAGTACCAAGCTTGGAACTGATAGGGAACTAGGAGGAGCACCCTTACTCACTTCACACACAGAAGTAGCAAACTTTGCTCAACTCAAACTAGAACAACTTTTCCAATACAACCATGAGTCTATTATATAGATCTCATCCAAACAATAATTAGACATCTAATTACAATAATTAGATCCACAGCTCTCAGTCTAAAAATAGCTCTCTTCATGCAAACACTTGGTTCGTTAGCTAACTACCCGTAATTAGCTCGCAGTCGAACCACACAGGTGACCGACGTCGGTCCCTGTCTGCCTGGAGGTGACCGACGCCGGCCGATCTATGACCGACGTCGGTTGCTTCCTGTCCAATACTGTCGACGTTGGTTGGCCAGACCAAACGCCAGTCTCCGTGACACTTCTGCAACTCTCCTGCAACCTCCTCCATGTCTGCATCAGTGAAGCTTTTAGCTCCACAACCTAACAGACTAAACTTATACTACTTAGAGCAAATCAAATATTCTTTCTCACATAACTCATAACTCAAGATATATTTTTACATCAATGTTTCATATGCTAGGTTCAATAGGTATATTTGATGTTTAGGAAGGATAATGAATGATCCTTTGAAGAACATGGTCATAAACCACTTCTAAAACTCTCATACACTAAGGAAGAACACTAAAAAAGACCTATAACAATTACTCTTCTACATACTTGGTGGAAAATCAAAGATAACATGCTAGATTATGATTAAAAAAGGTTATGATGGAGATTTCACATTACTCTTCTTCGAGATTATGATATACAAGCACAGTGGCTGCTAAGAAGGTCAAGAAAATCATGTAAATAAAATTAACCATCAAGTAATTTACTATACAAGATCAACAAGATTTAGAACCAAAATCAATTATGCACAATGTAAGTAGGCAAATTCACTTTTTTATTTCTTCAAGAATCATTAAAATACAAAATTGGCTAGGGTTTCACCATTAACCAATGGAGACTACTCAAAAGAGCCCAAAAAGTAACTACTTATATAAATTAGGAGAGGGACAAAATTAGGGAATTCCAAAGGTCACTTGGACACTTGTCAAGCTGATAAAAGAGGTTAAAAATTCATGAGAAATATATGTGACATGGACCATGCAAGGTCAAAAAGTATAAGTCTCCAAACAAGGCATAAAAATCTTGAAAAGTGGCATGAAATTCTTTGTGTTGTCTCAAAAAATGCCTTCATGATTTATCCCTATTTTAACATCCCAAAACTAACTAGCGATAAGTCTGATTATTGGAATGAGAGAGAAGGCTTTTAGACATGCCTCTCTATGCATTGGTTTTAGTCATGTTCATCTAGAAACTTTTGGTAATGATCCATCACCATTTTTAGTCTAAAAAACTCCTCTTCCACACACTTTGCACAATTGGCTTCCAAAAAGCATCAGTTTTCCATGAAAATTCATACAAGGTAGTGGATGACACTTTTCAAGACCCTCCATAGCCTTAGAGGCATCAAGAATACCTTAAAAATACATTCATTTCAAGTTTTCACACTTCTCACCATCATGTTCACTATGCCAATTTTGACTATCTGAGATGAGATCTATTGTTTCAACACTTAGAATTTTTTATAAGGCATTAAATTACCGTAGTGATTTATTAAAAGTCTATATCTTCCTCCCAAACTTGATTGCATCACTTGACTATTCCTAGAACCTGCATAATGCACAAAATAGTCAAAACTACCTTGTTTTGTACTCCATCCATACAATTTTGTATAGTTAAAAATTATGGGGAGGATCTTGAGATAGTCTTCTTCAAGTTCCAATCAATTTCATGGTCCAACTATGTCATTAAGTAGATATCCAACCTCATTTCCTTCATTAGGTCTTGACTAAGGGTTTGCAAGGGTTTTAGGTAGTTTCTAATCTTAATCTTTGTTCATAAATACCTAACATTAGAATTGCCAAAAAATTTCAAAACTATGATCTTCAAGACCCCTGTCAACTTCTCCAAACCCCTTGGATCTCCATGCAAAGTGTCAAGAAATATGTGAGCATTTGAAGCTACCATATCAAGCTTATTTTCATAATTCCTACATGTTTGGACTATCTCTGAGCTAAAATTAGGTTTCCTATAGGTTTCTATGCATACCAAAATCTTATAAATTTCTAAATCCATCTCATAAACATGTTTTAACTAGATATATCACTCATTATGAGCTATAAGTGAAGTTGGATCCCCAATTGAGTTTAGGTCACTTCAAGGCCTAATAGGCTTAGCATGAATCCTTCTAGTTTTGGCTACTTGGACTGATATATCATGTTTTGGATGGTGTATCATGATTTATAATACTTAATTAAATCTCATAAATTCATCACACAACCTTCCAATCAATCCTTTTCATTTATTCCTCTCATTTACCAATTAGGCCTAATTGGAGCTTATCTAGTTAGACTGTGTGCAAGAGTGTTTTGATTATTTTGAGAGGTATAAGATTTATTTAGTGTTTTATATAACCTTTTCACATTTTATATACCTCAAAATATTCTCCATGAGGTTCTCAAAGCATTCTATCAAGTTTCTCACCGTCCTTGGCTTCATTTACTTGTTTTGCCAAAACCTTGATTGTTCTTGATTAGCTAAACTCTAAGATAAAATAATGAGATATATCCATCCATTTCAAGGTAAAATTAAGGTTTTAGAGTGTTATTATGTCTTAATTAAATTTTTTACCAAATTTCTGAGTTATATTCATCCATTTAGGCACCTAACCAACTCAATTTGTCCAAAAAGGGCCTCTAAAAGGACCTTTTTCTTGCATTTTTCACTTCCACCTAAGAATTACCTCTCAAGGATAAATACAATATGATTAGGTTTATTAAAAAAATTATCCAACCTCAATAAATGATAAATAATCTTGGAATTAACCCAAAATAACTCTTATCCCTTAGACTCTTCATCCTTACCAATTGAGCAAAGAGCCCCTTAGTGCAACTATTTGGACCATTGCCATTTGGCTAATAGGAAGAGTAGATGATCAACTTAAAATGAGTCTTGGAGATTGTGAAAAAAAATTATTAATCAATAATGAACGATTTTAATTTTTTTATCAAACCTTCTTTCTCCTCCTAAGCATATTCATCTCTTTACCTTCATTAGGACAGCACACTCAGTTATAGGTGCATACAGGGCCTTAAGAGGTCAATGTAATATTTTTTCAAATTGAAAAGAGTTAATGGAGATAATAATTATATTACTTTATTTTTTTATAGTTTTTCATCATTTCAACACCTTATATACTCTTTATATGCACCTTGAGCTTACCAATTGAGTTTTCCCTCTCCTAACTATGATACCCTACTCTTTGATTCTTATAGGTGTATATTTACTTAATTGGACTATGGTCATGATGTTTGAAGAAATTAAATTAATATTTAAAACCACATATCATATAATAAAAATAATTTTATTTACCTTAAATGTGCTAAAACATGACCAAGACACCATGTTTAGGTCATTGTTTCCATACTCAGCTATAGGTGCACATTTCCTTGAGAAGGGACACCTGTAAGTGTCTATGAAGCTTGAAACACTACATATGAACACCATACTAATTATTTACATGTCCCTTGGTACAAAATTCAAACAATAATTCAATTCCAACCATAATAATATGTTTTTTTTCTCTTTAGGATGTCAATGGTCATTCAAATCTCAAATCTTATAGATATGAATGCAAGATTTTAGTGCTTTTAAAGGCATATTTGAGGCCTTCAACTTCTATCTTCTATTCACTTTTTGACCTCCATATTTGGTATGTATCCTCTCCATGCTAGATTATAAAATTTTTACCTATCTATATGTTTCAAAATCATTGAAACCATGATATATGATATTCACAACATGCCCCTAGACCTCTATTTTCAACTTTTTAGGAAAGTTTCCCTGAACTCAGTCTTTGATTCCTCCAAGATATTTACCTTTCCATTTGTCCATTAGACACATCAATCAGGTCTGTAATGGCCAACTCACATGATAATATTTGAAAATTACCTTACCATGGTCTAAATTTCCCATTCAAAGACCTTCAAAACTTTATGGTACCACCTATAGGTGGTCATTCTTACACACAAATAGTAAAAAAGATTTGGGTAGCATACAAGATATTAATGTTTATGCACCTTATATGATTTCACCAAATATTTCAATTCATTCTTTTAAATATTAAAATATTTAAACACCTATCTAACTTCTCAGCATGACATCATCAAGGAGGTTATTGTAGGTGTGTATGGGTTGTAAAAAAAGTAGTGAGCATGGAATGGAGAATGATATGTTGATTAATGGCCTCATAAACAAATAAAAGTCATTTTAAATCCTTTAAATTCATTATTTTCATTTATGAGGCTCTAAGACAAGCTTCATAACATTTATTCCAATGTGAAAACCTCTTGAAAACATTTGGAATAGAGCAGGCAGGGGTGTCTAATGACTGGTTGGTGTGGTGAATGATATTGTAACCAAAACTTCACTTCCCCAAACATAAAAATGAAAAATATTCAGCTCTTAATGAACTTAAAAAACTAATACACCTTCATTACCATTTCATGAACAAGCTAAACAAGCTCCATACATGTGACTGCAAGTGGGATTGAGTAAAGAGTTCACTATGAGGAATGCCAAGATTGAAAGTTATGCAAATCATGATATGTTGAAACCAAACATGTAATAAGGTGATCATATGGATTTTATACCTATGGAACATCATATTATATTCACATAATACCTATGTAGAATACCAACATTCTAGAATAAGGAAGAACTTGACTAAAGTTTTATAATAGTGACACCTTCCTTCAACATGAGATAACTTGCCCATAAAAACATGAAAACAAACATGAAAATAATTTTATAAGGTATCCAATATCCTCTAGATTCAACCTCACTAGTTGGATTGTATGAAATTTCCCAAATTAGAGAAAAATATATAGGGTGCAAGAAATAATGAGCATAAAAACACAATAACATTGTTAGCGATGGTTCATAAATCATGGTTGACCAATACTTTCACTATTAATATGGAAATGAAGGTATATAAGTATAATACCATCTCTTAAAATAATTTTACTTGGAACCTTTTTTACTGATTGTACTATGCACAAACTTATTGGTCACTTCTGTGTGTTTAGAAAAGCAAAGAAGGAACAGAATGGTTTTAGATTAAAAATGGAATATATAGAGCATATCAAGCATGTAAATAAACTTGATAAATATTAATATATGTTCCATGACCTTCTCCCATGTGTCACCTTCCCTCATGGGTCATACAAGTGCCAAACTCACCTTTTTCAATTGATTACTTGATCTTCAGTTAGATAACCTACACACTTTAGATGAGAGTGACATTCCTAATAAGGAATATAAATTTTTGGATGTTTTATAAGGAAATTAGGACACTTGGTCACCTTATAAATTATGCCACTTGTATTTATGACCCCTAAAATCCCACTAAGTGACCCAAAATGACATATACACTTATTATACCATGAGTAAGGATAAAAAGGCATTAAATAATATCAAATGTACTATAAAATATCCTAAGACAAATTATTAGACCCCTAAACATCTAAAAAACCAAGTTTTTACCTATAGGGGTCCAAATTCGACCTTGAAATCAAATTTAGTCAACACCTATATCACACACAAGTAGATTACAAGGAGTGTTATGACACACATCACACACCTCATCATTCTAAGTTGTGATAAAGTTTAAAAGTACCTTCAAAAGGAATTATTCAAACATTAACACCCAAAAATCAAGCCTCTATGCTATGGTCCTTAGCTATTATGTGCACAACTAGTTATAATGCCTTTATTCTTGATATGCCTCTATATATAGGCATGCACATAGTATTAAATGTGGAACTTCTCAAGCCTTATACTCTATCACTTCTTGAGCCAGCTATGACACAACATCCTTATAATTTAGATCTCAAACACTTACATCCCATAAAAAATTACTAGATCATCAAAGTGATAAACACACACACCTATCATGGCACACATCAACTTTTGTGAGTGGTCAAGGTTAGACAATATGTTGATCAACCTAAGTGGTACACTTTTTATAAAATTCAAGTATAGTTTCCTTAGTTATACAGAAACAAAATGGAGACAATTTCTCTTCAAGAAATGGAGAATGATCTATGCATAGCTCCTATGAATCATAAAAATTTCCTCACTTGTTTCTCAAAATATAGCTCACACCTTTTTTGCACTTCTTATCACTCCTCTACATGAATCTTGCTTACACTTTATGCATGATTATTGAACTTGTTCACATAGTTTCTCACTTAACTCATAGCTCTATGCATTATCTTGGTATTTAGTTGTAAGCTCACATGCCTACATTTGTTTTCACTTTAACACATCTATGTGTCAACCAACTCCAACCATGTGGCTTGTTAGGTGGCACTCCCCACCTATGAATCTTGTCAATTGGATTGTTAGTCTCCACCAACTTGGAAACTAAATCATCATCTAGTAAGGAAGATGAAACAAATGTTAACCACCTTCTTTGTAACTGATAATAGTTGTAACTACATTGTGTTATTCATGTTAAATATGTAACATATGTATTTAGCCGAGGTTTGATGCCATACACAATCATAAAATAAATAGCATGATTTTTTTATCTATTCTGTAGCACATTATATCATTTTACCTATTTTCTTCTATTGAATATAATTTGCATTTCTTCAAATAATATTTTTGCTCCATTGAATGTGTTTTGATTATTCAATCTGAATACATATCTTTGCATTCAATTTATACAACCAAACTAGGTTGTTCCCCACACACTTAGTCCTAAGCTCCATTGTGTTGATCACTCTTCCTTACTATCAAATATAATATATTTTGGCACATTTTTTGCATTGACATTCTCTTTCATATTTGGAAAACTATAAATAAAACATGTTTTAATCATAAAGATATAGAAAGGATATTTTATGTAACTAACATATTTATTTTAATTTATAATGTTACCCTTTAGATACAAAGTCAAATAGATAAAGTTTGATTAGGAATACACCATCTAAAAATTATCTTCAACCATTAGGGGAATGCCTCATGTGTTATCATCCATGATCCTCTCGATATCCCTTTCCACCACACTTGCTATCAAGGGCAACAATGTGGGGGTCGATGTTAGTGATCTCACAACCAATAATATCATAAGTGAAGGATCCCCTCTCCTCACTTTTATATGCACTCCTCGATCCATAGTGGTAATTATTATGTAGACATCCAATTTCGAACACCATTTGTGTTGAAATTATCAATCTTACTTGAATTTCACTCAAATGCACATTTTAGGTCAAAATCCATAAAATGTGCTAAATGGTTTGAACTTGTCATTTACAAGTTACAATTTAGGTCAAAGTATCCCTAAATGGGGTAATGAAATTTATGGGCTAGCTAAATTTGATCAATTCATTTCGAGTCAAAATGATGATTTCACCTTTTGTGCTCTAGATCACTCTTTTCTCCTAAATTCATCGGTACCTACCATGTACCTTTGTTATTTTGTGTTGGAAACATCCTAAATGGAATTATGGTTCTAACACATCTAACATCACCTTATAATTCTTCTCGATTCAAATTACAACTCAGTAATATGACTTCCTGACCATTTTGATTAATTAAGGGCCAATTTCTAAATAAATTACACAAATGTTGATTAACCTTGTTTAAGGCTAATTAATCCAAATTAAGAGCTTAAGTGGATTTTCTATGAGAGTTGTTGAATATTCTTTTTGAAAATTGATTCTTATTATTTTCATCATCAGGTGACATCATTTCTTGGGAAGACATCCTTAGGCCATAAATGCCACAAATATCAGGATTAGAGGTCACCCATGCCTAGTTAATGCCTCCCATGCCTCTTCAATGCCCCTTCTTCCAAGATCATGGTGAAGCTAATTATGGATTTTATTCTAAATATTATGATTATCCATGGCCACAGATCTCAACCTTAAGATGGATAGTCATGGTTGATCCTAACCAATCTCAAAAATCTATAAATAGAGAGGACATGAACATCATTTCTAAGCTATTTTGGTGCAAGGTGATTATGCTCAAATATATTTAAGGCTTTGCATTTGATCATATATTTTTTTTCAAGCTTCATTGATAGGCTAGTTTAGTGATTTAGAATCAAGAGCCTAGGTTTTATGGATTGTTATTGAGGCATTAGAGGAAATTACCACCATTGTTGACAATGACAAGGATGCTTGATCAAGGGAGAACATGTTTTTGAGCCACATGGGTATGGTGAATCCATTTGGGAAGGTAATATGGCTTGATTTCTTTCATTTGTTTCTTTTTATTCTTTGTAATTTCCATAGGAATAGATAGGCTTGGTTAGTTAGTTATTTATGCATGTTTCATTATTTATGAACTAATTCTTGACTAACTTGATTTGTAATCCTCTCTACATCTTGGCATGATTGGTGGGATCTCAATATGATCTAATGATATTCACTATAGTCTTCATCATCTTTAGTATGCTCTAGTGATATTCTCAATGATGGGATCTCAATCTCGATCAAGATGATATTTTCAACACCAAAAACAAGGAAGTATGGAGTAGCTTCAGTTGGGGTGCGATGATTGGTTATATAAGCCCAGAGGGAAGAAAAATTTTGCAAGTGTCAATTACAGCCAACATCATTGACAATCTTTTTTAAGATGGATAGAATGGTTTTATTTAATGCCTCAGCTTATCTGTTGCCTTGCAGGTTATATGGAGTGGATTTCTTGTGCTTGATCTTGAATTTTTCACAAAGATATTTGACACCTTGGTTTACAAAGGATTTTACATTATTAGATATAATATGGGCTATGATGATATATCAATAGATTATATGGTAATGAATTAATTTGGATATTTGTTTCCCAATAACATAAGTTAGAGAAATGGCCTAAATCTACTTGGTAAAGTACTCAATTGTAGTCAAAATGTGTTTATATTCATTTGAAGATGTTGGGTTAATTTTACCAATGAGATCGAGACCCCATAATTAATAATGTCACTAGAGCATATTGAAGATGATGAATATTATAGATCCTCATGGTTGTGAGAACCAAAACTTTTTGATGGTAAGCATTTGGTTATCCTAGAAAACTTGTAGGCCTATCAGAATAGATTGTGAAGAAGCTACAACAAATGCATTCTCCCTCAAGAATTTGAGATTGGTAACTTAGTTTTGAAAAAGAACCAGAAGAACATGAATGTTGAACCTAAAAATAAAGGCAAGTTTTAGTTTAATTGCTTAAGACTGTATATTGTCATAGTGAACTATAGATCAAGAGCATATCGACTGGCTAAACCTAATGATGAATAATTTTCAGAGCCCATGAACATCATACACCTTAAGAGGTTATATGCATGAACAAATTTGAACCATTGTATATAATACCCCTAACTTGGGGGCAACTTGTGCTATCATAATTTTATCCCACCCTTCTATCTTACCTTAAACACATTTTATACTACCCTGGTCCACTTTTCATGATTCTCGATAGTAAAGGCTTTGAATGCTTGGCACTTTAAACACATTCTTCATCTCATTATGGATTGATCTCTTTGAAAATCATATTATTCATTATGTCTAAGGCATGTTATAAGTTTGAACACTTTTTATCCCTTGACCAATTATGATCTTGATTATGTCTCATGAATATTATGAACATCTTTAGTAGAAGTTATATAAAGTAGTTCAACCAGGACTGTCTTGTGCAGCTTCAGATAGATAAATAATTGCATCTTCTTAGTATACGTATTTTTTACTCTTTCTTGTTTTATCAATAACCTCACTCTCACTGATTTGTGAACATGGGCCATTATAGCAGGCTTAGCTATCTTATTAGAACCTCTACTTTTAGGACATGTATCTCCTCAACTAGATGGTCCCACCTTGTACATATTTTATCCTAAAAACACCCAAAACATTAGAAATACTTTGAAAATACAAAAAACATCAAAACATAATCCATAAAAGAACAAAAACATTAGCTCACATTTTTTTACATTTGTACATTCCCATTCCACCATTTCTCACTCTCATCATTTTGTGAGCAACTATTAAATTTGAATGCTCTTGTCATTTTTTGAGCACATAGATAGCAATTCATTTCACCTGTCCCATGCACTTGCTATTTTTCAAAATCATCCTTTCTCATCTCATCAGCTTCTTGGTTTCCAGACCATTCTTGTTTGTTTCTTGTATCCTCCATTTCTTTTATAACATTAATCATGTTGGTCTGATCATCATTGTTCTTCTATCCCATTTCCAAGGAGAAATACATTTGGCCTGAAGTTCATGTTGGAACATGCATCCATAGAACTATGTAGGTAGCATCCACTTGTCTGATACATCTGGAGTCAACTCAACCAACCCCTTCTTTTTCTTCTCTTCCCCCATTTCTTTTATCATTATTCCTCTTTAATTATGGAATAATTGTCATTGTTCTTTGTTATGATGTGGTGGAAAGTAACACCTCTACCACACATGCATGAACATTTGTCTTTACACCACACTAACTTTATTTTTGTTTATGTGTGTTTATTTGAGTTTTGTTGGTGTTTTATTGTTTTTTCTTGGTGTTTTGTTGTGCTTTCGTACCTCTCCTTTTTTTTAATTCTCCTTTTCTATTTTTTTTACTTCTTTTCTCCATTTTTGATCTTGTGTTTCCTTGATTATTTTTTCTTATCTCTTTTTTGTTTCAGAACATCTTGACGATTCACATGGATCTTGATTGTTTATATCTTGATCCTATGTTATGTTATTCTTGGACCATTTTGTTTATTTGATTGTTGTTATTTTTTAGGTCTTTTATTTTCCTATTTGGTCTTGCTTCTATGTTTTTTTCCCAAGAATGCCTTGATGGTCCACATGGATCTTGATTATTCATATCTTGGTCTCATGTCATTAAGACGTTCTTGACTTTTTTTTAAAACATTTTTGTTCCTACTTAAGATCATATCTTGATTTCAATTTAGGTTCATCTTGTTCTTTGTCTTTGCTTTTTTTTTAAAATGTAAATCACTATAACTTTGGTTTTGGTCATTTTTTTACCATTATCCTTAGTTATAGATATTCACATTTAAACTGGCTCAACACAATTGGAATCTTATGTCATTCTAAGTTATTCATACTTATGATTCCTAATTTATTTTAATACATCAAGTACTTTGTGCTCAAGTCCCAAAGTCTTAACATCAACATCAACTCCAATGAATTATTCTCAAGAACACTTTGCCAAACCTAAGCTCATGATATGGAACTAAGCTTCTAGGTAACATGCATTTTAGCACTCAAGTCTATGCTTAGATGTGTATCTATTTTCATACATTGTGAGTTTAATCAATTCTTGGTCATTTTTCATCATTCCTCTTTTCATTCTCTCCAAAAGTTGGGTGAACTACATTAGCTTGAAGTTCATATTGGGACATGAGTCCATGGAACTATGTAGGCAGTGCTCAATTTCTATTCAGGTCAGCTTGCCTATCTCCATTCTTCTTTTCATCTCTCTCATCACTTTGTGCATTCTCATATGCTTGGTTTTATATGGATTTTTAAGCCATTACACCATCGCATATACGTTTGCACCCATTTTCTTAAACTTTTCTTTTCAATTATATCCTTTAGCTATTTTTACTTGCTAATTGCCCATAATAGGGCCCAACATCTGAACCACATCCAAACTAAATCAGATCTATAGGGGAAAAATCATTCTTTATTCTTTATCAATGATCAAAATTTTCCCTACTAGGGAAAAACTATCTTATCAAGATCAAATATGCTCTATTAGGGCACTTCTTATTATCTTCTTTTTAGAGACCTTGTTATAGTGGTGCTTCCCTTCTTGAAGTAGAACATTCTCCCTTTTCTTCTAACTTCAAGATATTCACATTAAATCCCATGATGGTAATATTTTAGTGTGAAAATTTTCTCAGGATTGATCAATGCCATAAGTGCACAACTTGTACTCTCAAATTGGGTATATTTATAGTGTGTCCCTTACATTTATGGATTGTGTCTTTCCCATTCCCCCTATCTCTGAGGCCTATTATACCTCTAATTATATTTTGATCATTTATGGTAATCATGTGTGAAAGCATTAGCTCATCTAGATATTATATATTCCATGGGTTAATCTCTCACTTTATCTCTCTTTTTAAAAGTCCATCCTTCTCTTTCATCCTAATATGTCCTCTCAAGGGGGAATCATGGATCTATTCCAATTTCTTCTTGACAACTCTTTTCTTTGAAAATATGTTGCTTCACCTGAATGTCTCACTATGCATTTTCAAATAGGGGCAAAATGTAGACATCCAATTCCTAACACCATTTGTGTTGAAATTGTCAATCTTACTCGAATTACACTCAAATGCAAATTTTAGGTAAAAATCCATAAAATACACTAAATGGTTTGAATATTTCATTTAAAAGTACCAATTTAGGTCAAAGTATACCTAAATGGGGTAATGCAATTTATGGGCTAGTTAACTTTGATCAATTCATTTTGAGTCAAAATGATGATTTCACCTTTTGTGCTTTGGATCACTCTTTTCTCTGAATTCATTGGTACACACCACGTGCCTTTGTTATTTTGTTTTGGAAACATCCTAAATGGAAATATGGTTTTGGTGCATCTAATGTCACCTTCTAATTCTTCTTGAGTCAAATTACAACTCAATAATATGACTTTCTGACCATTTTGAGTAATTGAGGTCCAATTTTCAAACAAATTGCACAAATGTTAATTAAATTTGTTTAAGGATAATTAATCCAAATCAAGAGATTAAGTGGATTTTCCATGAATTTTTTTGAATATTTATTTTTGAAAATTGATTCTTATTATTTGCATCATCAGGTGACATCATTTCTTGGGAAAACATCCCTAAGCCATAAATGCCATAACTATTAGGATTATGGGTCGCCCATGCCTAGTTAATGCCTCCCATGCCTCTTCAATGACCCTTATTCAAAGGTCATAATGAAGATAATAATGGATTTAATTCCAAATATTAGGATTATCCATGGCCACACATCTCAATCTTGAGATGGACGGTCATGGTTGATCCTAACCAATCTCAAAAATTTATAAATATAGAGGCCATGAACATGATTTCTAAGCTATTTTGGTGCAAGGTTATTATGCTCAAATATATTTAAGGCTTTTCGTTTGATCATAGATTTTGTTTTCAATCTTCATTTATAGTCTAGTTTAGTGATTTGGAATCAAGAGCCTAGGTTATATGGAGTGTTCTTGAGGCATTGGAGGAGCTTACCACCATTGTTGACAAAGACAAGGATGCTTGATCAAGGGAGAAATTGGTTTTGAGCCACATGGGTATGTTGAATCCATTTTGGAAGGTAATATGGTTTGCTTTCTTTCATTTTTTTCTTGCTATCCTTTATAATTCCCATAGGAATAGATATGTTTGGTTAGTTAGTTATTTATGCATTTTTCTTTGTTTATGGACTAATGCTTGACTAACTTGCTGTGTAATCCTCTCTACATATTGGTCTAACATAAATAATGGTGAATGGGTAATTTGGGGGGGGGCGGGGGGGCGGAGGGGGTGCGGGGGGGGGGGGGGGGGGGGGGGGGGGGGGGGGGGTGGGCAGGGCAGGGGGTAGGGGCACTCCATAGGAAAACTTTATTTAGCTCATTCTTACCATTTTTCTTGTCAAATAGGATGAATTTGAAAATAAAAAATATAATGACTGTTGAATGCCATTTATGGTAAAATTTTCATATTATATTCTAAGATTTTCTAAAAAATTTACCAAATTTGGTAAGGATCTCAAACATGTCAAGAAGTTAATTTTGAGTTTGGATTTGTATGAAATAAATTCAATTTCAATTCCATTTTTTTCTTCAACATAGCAAGAAACAACCTTCATTTGGAAAATGTATGCATCCACATAAAAAAACCATGACAATAATGGCATCACCATAGAAGACTTGATTTTACACATGAAGGGAACTATAAAAATTGAGGATTTGCTTAAAGGACCATCAAGTCACTTTATCGAGCTCCAACACATGGGATCATGGCACATGTTTTGCATCAAATATATTGTTCATATTTATAACATGAGGTGATTCACAAGATTCTAAATTAAGAAAAAATAAGTTTTTGGAATGGTACCTTCCACCAAAGCCTCATCTAAAGCCATTTGAAGGCCCAGAGCCAAATTTAGAGAGTGTTATGGTGGTATTTAGGCTCGCTAAGATTTTTTTTTAAATAAATCAATAAATATATCCATTTATGTGACATTATGATTTTAGTTAACAAAAAAATAAAGTATCTATTACTTGTTAGTTAATATTAATTTAAATTTGATTACTAAAACTACCAGATATAATAAGTAAAGTGGTATTGTTTTTAGAATGAGGTGGTACTAAAATATGATAAAGATATCATATTTCAATATATTTCCTCTATAGTAACTTTTAATTTTTAACTTGGTCTTCAACTCTTTATAATTTTCTATTTTAAGGCCATCAAATGATTTCACTGAGTTATAAAGTTTAAGGAAGACTTATTTTTACATCCAAGACAAGTTTTATCGAGTCTTTTTATTTTCACGATAGCCACAAAGGCCATTTTATTTAGATTTTCCAAACCAACAAGTCCCTTTCAACATGATTTTCCATCCATTCTATAAATTTTTGTTAGGTTCCTTATTATTTTCACTGCATTTATGCTTACACTAATTATGTTTTTTACACAAATATAAATACACATGTTGTAACTAAGTATATCTAAACATACATAAATAAAATACAGATTTTAGATCTACTTAGATGGATAAATAATGGAAACATGTCCAAGTGTCATAAACATAATCTAAAAAAATATAATAAATTGACAAAGAGGTTAAGAAACATATGGACCTTGGCTATTATGAAAAATTGAGGCTATATTATTACTGTATTTGACCTAATTTTAAATTTTTGGACTTGCATTATGATCCCAGATGATCCCATAGATGTAATGCATGTATCGTACATACATGATTGCAACAAACCAAGAAAAAATCATGTCTTTATGTCTTAAATCATGTCTCTATGTTGGTGAGCATGTCTTTATAGGATTTTTAGTCTGATATTTATGGGGATGGTCTTGCATCTTCTTGATTATGAATAGTTTTGATATGTTCTACATGTTTAGTGTCATGTTTCTTAATTTTATCACCTTATGCTTGCCTCTAATCAAGCCTAGCTCACTCCCTCTTCTATTTTTGATCCTCTCTAGTTCCTCTCAAGTTGAACTCTTCATTAGACTTAATTAAACTTCCCCATGCAAGATACCAACTCTTTCTACAAGAAGACTATTTTTGGCTTAATTTTAGATTCCAAAATTGTCATTATAAGTTTTTATTTCGAAGCTTTTACAGTAACAGTCTAACTCCAATTGCATGAAGATTCATCTTCTATTATTTTTTAGATGACTACATTACTACAAGCAAAGAAGTGTTTTTGGTTTAATAACTAAGAATTTATAAACCAAAACATTAACTAGCCTTAGCTCAACTGCTATCCATTTGTGGTTATGTCTTATATTTTCCCTAGCTTTTTCTAGATCTTGTGCATCTTATAGTTAGACAGTTTTCATAATTCATACAAGGAGAAAAAGAGATAGCATACTGAGGATTTTTTTTATCAATAAATCACATGCACTCTAAATGATTTATGCCTTGGTTAGGTTGGATTTTCTTTGATTTTCAACATTTACTTATCTATTGGATTTGATTAGTGTAGTAGTTGTTACAATATATTAGTTACATTATTTTAAAAAAGAGTAAATTTGATACGGAAAGAGATATGTTTCTTTTCATTGTCTTTGCTACAAAAAAAAGATAGATAGCTTTAATTGTGTTTACATTTTAGTAGATTAGATTTATTTCAATTGATAAATAATTTCACCAACCTTAATAAGAAGATATTAATAAATTCTCAAGTCATTTCCATCCAATATAACATTTCCTTTTTAATATGAAAACATTTTTTTTTGCATTCCAAACAATCAATTGGGCACTTAGAAAAACTTAGATAATCATAGGTGCACAAAACAAGGCTACTATACTTATAATTTTATTTGTTTTGGTGAGTTAGAAGGGTTTTCATTATCCTCCTTAAAATAGAAAATTATAACTTGCATTCATTTTTTCTATCTTAAAAACTCATACAAAAAAAATCTTGTTTATAAAAAATTAGAGAAGTTAAAAAGCTAGTCTAATTTGTTTATGAACAAAGAAAATCAAAATAAAGTGTTATGTAGTTATTGTTTTAGATCATATTTCTACTTGAATTTCCTAAATATGTAAAATTTACATACTTAGTCCATATCATACAAAACAAACAAAAAATTTAAAAACATCATCATTTAGTTTGCATACAAACAAAGCTAGGTAAAAATCAACATCTTACATAATAATATAGGTTTCTTCCTATCTTCTTTGCATGCATTATAAAACCTTGGAAAAATATTTAAAAACAAATTTCTTTCATTTACTTTCATCTTTGTCATTATTTTACTTTTAGCATTTCAAATTCAGCAAACAAGTATTTATTTCCATAAAGATATAACAATCATCAAATGTTAATATTATTGAAAATTGTGTACTATTCTTTACTACGCTCAGTAATAAAATCTTAATTTCCAACATTAAAATCTAGATGTTATATTCAAATAATACACATCACACACTATTGATAGCTATGTTATAGGTATGACTGACTATTGACATTATATGTAATAGATTTAGAAAATATTGTAAGTGATTGTGATATATTTTAAAACATCGCATTATCAAAATACGTGTAATTACTACTATTTTAATTAAGTATAAATAGATTGTGAAATTTTTATTTTTTAAAATAGTGAATTACATGAAAAATACTTAGAATAAAATATATATACTTGATTAAAAATAAACTAGTAATGTGTTTACACTCACTATCACTATTGTAACAATGAATTATTTCAAAATCTATTGCCATACAACTAAATAAAAGGTTTGAATAATGCAATGTTTCAAATTCTATTAAAATTCATTTTACACTTATCATAGACACCACAATTTCTGATAGAATAAATTAATGCATGTGTGTGTGTGTGTGTGTGTGTGTGTGTGTGTGTGTGTGTGTGTGTGTGTGTGTGTGTGTGTGTGTGTGTGTGTGTGTGTGTGTGTGTGTGTGTGTGTGTGTGTGTGTGTGTGTGTGTGTGTGTGCTTTGTATATATATTTTATGATTATATTTTAATTATATAGTTTGTTGATAATTATAGTTCACCATAAGGAATAGAAAGAGGAGGACATAATTTGTTTGACAAAGGACACATGCAATAATAAAGAATGAGGGGTGAAATTTACTAATGTTTTTGATGAAGAATTTAATGAAGAGCAATCCAATATCACCCAACAAGAGAAGGAAGTTATTAAAGATTAACCCCCTACCAACTAACCAGAGAAATAATTTATTCAAGATCAATCCCCTAAAAACCAATTAGAGAATCACCTGATTATGCAAGTGAGAGGAAATCTTACTTCTACTAAAAAGGTTTAATTCCATAGAACATGGACAAAGGATGATATGTAAAATGCAATGCAAGATGTATAGAATATTATTAACCCAAAAATGTTACAATAGAAAAGTAGTGCATGAAACCAATCATTTTGTCTAATCAACTTAAAGGAATTATGACAAATAACAAGAGGGGTCCACCCATCATTTTATCAAATACAAATGAATGTGAGATTTTGCAATGGTTCATAGACTTATCTGACATGGGATAAAACTATTTCATTTGAAATCACAAATTACCCACATATACCAAACCAGGCCAAAACCTTTTGATGATGAGGTCATTGGCATGTGATAGTTGATAAAACAATTGGGCCTCATAAAATATAAAAATTATGGAATGTGAGTCATTGCCAAAGAAGGGACAAGGAGTTTGCCACATATTATTTTTTAAACTAGATAATGCATAACAATTTTATCATATGTCAATGCAACTAGATAGAGTATCTCAGGATTCTACCTCTTCAAAACAAAAAGATAGTTACAAAATTTCATTCAAGTTATGAACTTGGGGCATGTATGGATACCCAACCCTATGCATGGATGATCAAATAATTATTTATGAATTAGATACATCATTTATCCATATTGTTTATTTTCACTTACAAATAGACATCTTCTTATATTTGATTGGCATAATATCCGTGTTATAGTATCAACAATTGAAGAGGTAAGATATTTGGGGATTAAAATACTTACATTGCTATCACCCACTAGCCACAATTTGTAACCATTGGATGTAAGTGTGTTTATTCCATTTAATGCCTATCTCATGACTAAGAGGAGATCATGAATGAATAAGCATCATGGTCTAGAGATAAAGATACAATAATTGGACACTTTGGGCAGCATAACATTTAAGAGGGCACTAACTCATGAGGATATAAAATATGGATTTATAAGGATATGTATATGCCCCCCTAAACATTAAGGCAATAACCAATGACATAACTCCAAGTGAATCATTCCATGTTGAAGACGATGAAGTTAATGTTGCTGAAAATATCATGAGGTTGGTAGGATAGATGAAGAACATATTCAAACTACTATCAATGTATCTCAATAAGAAGGGGAGCAAATTCAAGAAACATGTTTATTTAAGGTAATATTCTAGTAAATGCATAATATGTTCTCAACTAATAAATACATTACATCGATCAAACACATGAAACTCATTTTAGTCAAAATTAAAAATCATAAATATTTTAAGACACACTGGATGTCCATTCTAATAAAATGGATGTAACATTCACTTTTAACCAACATGGTTTAAGTATACCTACCCAAGTAATCCTACTAGAATGGTTGAAGGAGAAAGAAAACCTTGTCCTTGATTATGAATTCATGGATTATATGTTTCAATTTCAATGCCATTACCGATGTCATCTCTCCAAACTAAGATAGTTCATTACTATGTATTAGGTCAATAATGGGGCATAGAATATGCAATTGTAGATTTAGGTACAAATTAAGACATAGTATAAATTCAGTCCAACATCTATATTGTACCCAACTAAAAGGGAATGAACAAGTAAATTAAATTTCATCATTTCTTAACTTTTCCAAAATTGAAAGGGTTGTTAAGAAATTGAGAAACAATACATTTAAGTTGAGCAAATAATATAAAATACTCATATTAGATGAGTATAGGCAAATGTTTGTAGAACATGAGGCTTGCAAGATGGATATTGAATAAATTAAGGAAAAGAAGAAATAATAAGTTGATAAGACAAAATCCCTTAGGAAAGGTGAGAGGGAAAGATGGAAATAATTCAAGATTCAAAATGAAATCAAAAGGAAAAATGAGTAGGAAAATATACAACAAAGGTAGGAAATGGAGAAAAATGAATATCATGATAGAAGGGAGAGGCAATTCATGAAGAAATGGGAGAGGCAAAGATGTTTAAGAAACAACTTCAACCCTCTAGTTAAACAACATCATATTTTTAAAGACATGATAAACATTCTTAGCCCAATTATTTCATCTACCTATAATTATCAATGTGGGATCCTTCCTCCTAATTTTGTGATCATGGTAAAAAATATCACTAAAGAGAGCCTTTACAATACCAACTATAACTCCACATTGTTTGAATATAGATATTAAAGGGTAACACTCAATATTTCCACCTTAGATAGTGTAATATTTTTAATCCACGTTGGCATGATATAAGCCCATAACATAGTGACCTCAAATAAATCATATTTAAGATATGGTTTTTGTTTGAATTAGGAAATTAGGGTGCCCAAGATGTTTGATCAAGTATGTCACAAAGATTATTTTTTATTTCCATAATAAATATATAGTTTTTGTTTGAAATATAAACTCATAGTGGCCAAGATATGTTGTTCAAGCATGACACAAAGAATATTATTTTTTATAGGTGATGGTAATAGTCAAATATATTATGTAATGACTATGTTTTAGATATATAAACAAGTTACTTGTTTTCTACCATTCAACATGGAAATGGGTCATAAGCTTAATGAAATTTTAAGAAAACTTCCCCTGAAAGTGAGTTCCAAATTATTATTCTCTGCTCTTTAAATCCAAATTTGTTACGTCATCATTACCCACATTAGACAAAAATAAATAAAACAAATAATATAAATATTTATATGTTAACTTTAGTGTATTATTAAATTTAGAAAACCAAATGTAAAATCATTACAATCTTCCCAAACATAAACTACGTTGAGAAGCATAATGTTTGTAAAACTTTCATAAATGTAATAGCTTTGAGAAACCTGACATTGTTTAAAATAAGGATAAAGAAATGTTTTTCACAACATGCCTACTCATAATTTGGTTTCATAGACTTTAATGATTACCATATGTGCATAATATGACATAATGTAGTCAACCTATAACTTATAGTCATATAAAATGAAAAAAATGGTAACTTGAGCATGGATAATGACACCCAACCCATAGCTCCCTCTTGCTTTCTCTCATGACCCTTCTAGACACCTTTTCATTGATTTCCAATTACCCGTAGGTTTTCAAGACCTCATTTAAGTTTAGCCAAGACCAATTTTCCATGTTCTTTCCATTCCCCTAGATCTCGAACCTCTAAGACAATAGCACCTAGGTTGGACTATAGTGATGGAACCTAGGGTGTCCCCTTTCCAACACTCTTATTCAATCACCTTTTGAGCTAAAATGACCATTTTCCCCTAAATCCTCTTTATCATTATGTCGACATAACACAATTGCATATAACCCATGACCAATAAATCCCTATAAAATCCCATTCAAAGATAATTTGGAAAGGGTTGGAAAATATTATCAAGTAAGAATATAAGTGAAACCACTCAATCAATCTTACTTATTCCCTACATACATCCATATAGTACAGTTCTAAGGACATCTAAATATCTGCACCAATTCCTAGCCACCTCAAGCACATCTAGTTTAGCATTTCTTGCATTATCATATCATAATTACACCAAGAACTTTCAAAGGGAGAACTACATATGGATTGATTCTTCCTTGGAGTATTGGTATGTAGGCAACATACCCATACATAGGGTGTGAAGCAAATCTAGTGCATCTTACACATACTAACACCTTTTCCCTATTTGCCAAAGTTTTATTCAAGTAATTTGAAGGCATATAAATTAAGAAAATCATATCTATAAGGAGCATTGTTGACATTGAGGCTTCACAAATTCAAAGATAGTGTCACACAAACCTATCGAACAAAACCCAAAAAGATCATATCCTCAAGATAAAATCACTAGACAAGGACTATTCCACTAGTGCCACTCCTATCCACTTTTGATGCTCCTATCCAATCAAAAAAGGGAAGCCAAAATCCTATGTATGATAGTCTCCCAAGCCTGCATAGTGAATATTAGATCTTGTATCAGTCAGATTAGCATAGTTTAAGATAAGTCTTATTTTCTCCCTCTTATTACAATTTTTAGAAAATATCTAATTACAAATAAATTTCACAAATCAGTATCGTATTTACTATATATTATTTATTGATTTATCAATCCAAACCCTTTAACTAAATTAAGAATAATACACCAATATTCCCAAAATTGTTAAATCATTTAGTGAACCTAACTTACTTTGTTTGTGCACGAAAACCCTAGAAACCCTAAGGTAAATTCTTATCTATTTTTTAAAGTAATTTTGATTTTTAATTGAATATTTAAATTAGAAATTCATGTCAAATTTTAAAATTTAGTAGTAAATTTTGAAATAATTTTCTTTCAAACCCTAGCTACCCATACTATGTCCCAGTAACTCTTTTAGTAATTTTCCAATCATTTTCTAAATTTTTACTAGCATATTTAAATCAAAAAATCCATTCAAAAATTAATAATCAATAGTAATTGTAAAAATATATTTTTTTCCAAACCCTAGTTGCATCTACTAGGTCCTATTAAATCACCAATTTCCCAATCAAATTTTGATTTTTTACTTGGATATATAATTCATAAATTCACTTTAAAATTCAAAATTTCATAGTAATTTGTCAACATTATCATCTTTTAAACCCTAACTACATGTACTAGCTCCTATTGCTTCTTCTGATATCACCTTACAAGTTTGTGAGTTTCATATCATTTTTATGCATATTCTAGTTGCTTGTTTAGATTATATCCATTTGATATTTTCTACTATCATCCAAGTTGTTTTCCTTATGACAGCTAAGTTCCTTGCATCTCTTCCTTCGAGATGAAGTGTAAGACTTAGTGGTAATCCTCCTAAA
The DNA here is from genome assembly GCA_037957365.1 of Torreya grandis. Classification (NCBI taxonomy): domain Eukaryota; kingdom Viridiplantae; phylum Streptophyta; class Pinopsida; order Cupressales; family Taxaceae; genus Torreya; species Torreya grandis. The sequence continues at coordinate 494,989 of JARHVA010001802.1, forward strand.
TTCACCTAAATTCCTATAACTTAGCCATATACCATGGATAAATAACTAATTTAGATTCCTGTTCTAGATTCTACACATCTAGATTATACTAATTTTAATAAAGATATCTTTGATAATGAGTAGTATGCAAATAACAATGATGATTTACACATCGATGCTCATGCTCCACTATATTGGACTACATATCCACTTTTACTGATTGTTGACAATGAAGTTGTCCTCAAAAAAGATTTGACAATACAAAGTTTTTTAGAAAGACTCTAGGATCAGCCCTAAGATCATACTCTCATCTTGCAATCTATCATTGAAATTAAAAAGGCTAAGCAAGTTGAAACTTTCATTCATTTAGAGTAACTAGTTATAAATGACATTATGGGGGTAACTATGTCTCAAAAACCCCTTATAACTACCCAACCTGCCTCTATGCCACCTATTATAGCTAATACATCCCTATCTCTTAATGTGGTAGCCCTTGTGTAAGAGATAAGATCTCTTCAATCTAAGGTGATGCATTTTGAGTAAGGTGCCACTAGACCTATGTAGGCTTTGGATTATTATACTCTTATGCAAACACCATTGGCCTATCACATTGTTTCCACACCCTTGCCACAAGCTTTTTCTCAACCCACGCTTACTCTATATGATGGCAAGGGTGATCTAGAGACACATTTGAGATATTTTCATGTAGTATGCTTGGACTATGTACTTAATGATTGGTTACTTACCAAGTTTTTTCCATGAAGCCTAAAGGATTATGCTTTACAATGGTTCTATAATCTACCAAATCAATCAGTTAATGAATTTAATCATTTAGATTACATGTTCCTAGCTCACTTCAGCATCAACATTGGTGATAAGGTTTCATATGCCCAAGTTGTACAACAAAAGCAAAGGTCAAATGAGCATCTCACATATTATGTTCTTTGATATAAGACTATCTTGGCTAAGATGACTAGCCCCATGGTTGATCAAGAGTTATATGATCTCTTCAAATAGAGTCTTCTACTAGCTTTGCATGAATCAATTATGTTCAAAATATTATCTTAACTAAATTATGTCACACACTAAAGGATAGAGAATTTAAGTTAATTTCAATGGGCAAACTCAAGTACACAAGTATCTCAGACACAAAAAATAAGAGTAACAACAAAGTCCCATACAAAGTAAAGGTCAATGATAAAAAGAGTTAGAATCAACCTATAGTTAATATGAATTTAGAGCCCCATCAACGAGTGGTTTTATCAGCACCTCCTTGGTGACCCTTTACTAATCTACTAGTTTCTCCAACCAGAGTTTTATAGTAGCTATTGGATTAAAACATCATATCTCTCCCTCCTATTTGGGAAGTTAACCCAACAAAGCCTCTTCCACGAGGATATGATCAACATGCATTTTGTGATTTTCATAGGGAACCAGGCCATACAATAAATAGATGCATCAGTTTGAGACATAAGATATAGGATTTAATAGAGGCAATCATATTAATCTTGGCACTTCAATTGAGCCTCCTTAGGAAAAGAAAACATACAATAAAGCATTGAAAATATTTTCATATCCTTTTCCATAGAATTCCAAATAGGAGATAGGGGATACATCAAGGGTTCATCATGCATATAATACACATCCCCCACCAAATACATACGGGGCACTATCATTTGAGTTACATCCTTTAAGCAACATGATTGGTGTATATAATTCTAAAGTTCCAACTAAACCTTCCATCTCCTTCTTAGAGTAAGAGATCATTGATGATGATACAGATTATCATGCACTCTTTATTAGATCTCACATTCATAATAATCATATTCATAGTGTTCTCATAGACAATGGATCTAGTGTGAAAATGTGCACTATGACATTATTGTAACATTTGGGATATTTAGAGTAGGATATTACCCCAATAGACATAGTTATCAGTGGATATTTATAGTTAAACCTTGCATCTTCTCAAAGTAAGAGATCATTAATGATGATACAGATTATCATTCACTCCTTATTAGAGATCACATTCATAACTATCATATTCATAGTGTTCTCATAGACAATGGATCTAGTTTGAACATGTGCACTATGACATTATTATAGCATTTGGGATATTTAGAGTAGGATATTACCCCAATAGACATAGTTATCAATGGGTTCATTGGGTGAGACTATACTTCCTTTATAGTTTGGTCCAACACATGTGGCCACATAATTCACTATAATACCCAGTGTAAGAGTTTTTGATATGTTACTTGGTCAACCATGGATTCAAAAACTTTGTGCAGTACCTTCTATAGTGCAATGATTCATGAAATTCATTCAAACTAACTAGGTTATTTTAGTTAGTTGAGTTCCATATGAATTACCACTCCCCATTTCAGAGACATCTTCTATAGTACAATCACTAATTTTAGTTCAGCTTCCAGTTCTACTTTTTCCACTAGTTATAGTTCTTCCCCTAGTTATGATTTAGCCACAGTTGAGGAATCCATCATTAGCATAGAATTTTCCTACACCTCCATAGTTTTAGGATTCTAGATATCTTCCAACTATAGTGTTCACACCTAGGGTAGTGTCATTGAGATCTCATGCATCCACTCACAGATCACATGTTTAGCTTCTCCTACTACCAAATGTGTCCCTAAGAAACTTATAGTTGCATCCACTTCTCAAAGTCATAGGGGGACCTGAAACATGGTTTTTACTTTAGATATTTTAGAGAATTTATAGCTTCTAGAGCCATAATCTCATCATTTTCATCATGCTTCATGATCACACATGATTCATCTTATTGATATAGGATACCATGATAAGGGGTCTCCCATGAGGCTCATCGGTTAGTATCATCCTTTCCCAACTTACCTATACATAATTTCTCATGCTTGATTGTACATAGCTAAAATATTTCAAAAATTCAAAAACAATTTAACATTTCAAAACACAAAAAGATTCAAATATGTCAAAAATAACAAAAACACTTCAATTGTATGCATCATCCATGATTTACATTTGTACTATCATACTAGACTTACATTTGTTATTATATTCTTATTGTTTACCAATTTATCCACATTACCATTCTTTACTTGATCTTCTTTGAGAAGAAGAGTGTGTACAGTGACTTCCATCTCCTTGATTGCTTCACTCTACTCATTGAGGGGGAATCCTACTTCCACATCGAGACACACATCAATATACATACCCACTGGGGCATCTTCTACATGACTACACCATACAAGTAATGTCATTCCTACATAAAAAAATTTAATTATCATGTTGATGTACATTACTTTCTTACATAGATTACTATATCGACACTCACTAGTATATAACACTTGTGTATTTCTTAACATATACCCAGTCTTGTACTGACATGTCTTGCATACATTCACTTATTCCTTTGATTAGGTAGATGCATTTTTAATTATAGTTTATTACATGATTTCATTTCTTACATAGTATTAGCTTGACGTGATTGCATTTCTCATTTCTTTTTTGTCTCATGTATGTGCCTTAGGAAATTTACCAATGTCCTTTGCTTTTGTTTATGTGTGTACCTTAGGACATTTGTCAATGTCCTTTACATGTACTCATATATGTGATTGTATCTTCCATGACAACCTTACTTGTTTCAATTGTATGTGTATGTGGCACTTGAACATGTCTTATATGCTTGATTTCTACTTTGAGTGACATGTGCCCATGTATCTTGTGTGTTTGGCTCCTTGGCCACTTTTGTATGCTTCTTGATTCTTTCTTTTTGTGCTTATTTATTTTTTGCTTCTCATTGTTTTCAATTCCATGATCCACATCATGTATTTATCTTGCTTTCTTGGATGCCATGATGGACATCATGCTCCATCCCTCTAACTAACAACTAAAAAATAACCAAACTTTACATTCTAGTTCATTACATTTCACATGTTTTTACATTGTTATATCTATCTAGGCACACCCCTATTGATCTAGCAATATCTCAATACAAACCATGTTATATATTGAGATACCTTATTGATTATCAATGCTATATCATGTATCTTTGTAGCATAACACACTTGTAAGGATATTTCTTCTGAGAGTAGTCATTATGGCATCTTCATTCCTACCCTTAGAAGAGGGGGTAATAAATAAGGGTTTTATCTCAGCTATCAAAGTTCCTAATGGTCAAATGATTAGAATTCAAAACACCCAAAATAGAAACTAGAAATTAAACTAGTTAGAACAAACTAGGTAGATAGTGAAGAATCTAGAACAATCATTAGATTTGGCCTAGGATAATAGTGTCAAGACTAGACTATAATGCTAGTGGTGGTACTATCCATTTCTAACACTCTTATCCAACCAAAAAAATCCTATATTTTATATAAATAAAAAGAAAGGTAAGTTTGTTACAGTTTTGTCAGCTACAGTTCAAACCAAAATCTATAATTTTAATACAATTTTCTCAAAAAAATTGGATATACTAGGCATCATGCATGACATGATGGATCTATATTCTAGTTTTAGATAGGGTAGTTGGTATAACATCCAAATCAAAATCCATATTTTAGAAACCTATGATTGGGGGCATTGTACATGGCACATTTATTTTCTTTCTTTTTTAATTCAGTATTACCCAAGAATTCTTAGCAATTACATTCCTTTCTCCACCTGTAGGTGGTTAGCATCATTTTGGTTTGGCTTTCATACAAGCCTAACTTTTGAGTTTCTGAGTTCCTAATTTCCTGAGTTCTTGAGTAGCTTTCATATAAGCTTAGTGTACCAGTTTTAGAGTGGCCAAGAGTGGCCTAATTTATAACATATATTTATCTATCCATGCTAACATTGTCATATCATAGTATATTCATGAGATTCAATATCCATTTCATACAACACACCTTCCATATCGATATTAGTTTATAAATTCACTTCATGAGACAATGATGGAGCTAAAGGACTAGCTAGCCTTTGTACTCTTAATCCACCTATTCAAAGGTATTAGACACATAGCCCAAACACCAATCATCACATGTATGATGACCTAGCTTCACTTAGTGGGTGATGATAGAGTTAAAGTGTAAGCCTTTGCATTCTTGAGCCACTTTTGGGGAATTGAGCACTCAGCTCCATTCACAATATTACTCTTGGTTCAACACACATTCAAGATCACCTATCATTACTCAGTAGCATAGTAGGTTTTATATTGGTTCACATACCTAGTGAGGTGTATTCATTCCTTTCTCTTCCTCTCTCTCTCTCTTACCTAACTTTATATGTTCTTATTTTAAATATAGCTTATCTAGTAATAACTGATCTATTCTTTATTTTCACTTACATATTTACACTTCACAGCATGCTCTCTCTATACACACCCAACATCACATAGCTTTATGAGCTTCACCCTTGTAGGTAATTTCAAGTACACTTTTTATTTTCATTTACCCTATTATTTCACTTTGTTTCATCACTAGAATAAGGAGGGGTAAATATAGTCATATAAAATGCAAAAATTGGTAACTTAAGCATGGATAATGACACCCAACCCATAGGTCCCTCTTGCTTTCTCTCATGACCCTTCTAGACACATTTTCACTGATTCCCATTCACCCATAAGATTTCAAGACCTTATTTTAATTTAGCTAGGACCCATTTTCCATGCTCTTTCCATCCCCCTAGATCTTGAACCTCTAGGACAATAGCACCTAGGTTAGAATTCAGTGCTAGAACCTAGGGTGTCCCTTTCCAGTGCTCCTATCTAATCACCTTTCAAGCCAAGATGACCATTTTCCCTTGAATCCTCTTTGTCATTATGTCAACTTAGCATGATTACATTTAACCCATGACCAATAGACCCCTATAAAATCCTATTCAAAGATCATTTGGAAAGGGTTGTCAAATATTATCAAGTAAGCAAGAATATAAGTGAAACCACTCAATAAATCTCGTCTATTCTCTACATAAATCCATCTAGTATAGTCCTAAGCAAATCTAAATCTTCACACCAGTCTCTAGCCACCTTAAGAACATCTAGTTTACTATTTATTGCATTCTCATATCACAATTGTACCAAATACTTTTAGAGGGAGAACTACATATGGCTTGATCCCTCTTTGGAGTATTGGTATGTAGGTAGTGTGCCCACACATGGGGTGTGAAGCACATCCAATTCATATTACACACACTAACCCATTTTCCATATTTGCCAAAGTTTTATTCAATTACATTGAAGGCATAAAAATGAATAAAATCAACTCTATAGGAAGCATTGTTGATATTAAGGCTTTACAAATTCAGAGATAGTGTCACACAAACCTACTGAACAAAACCAAAAAATTTAGTTCCTTAAGACAAAAAAATAAAACAAGTACTACAACACTAGTTCCACTCCTATCCACTTTCAATTCTCCTATCCAATTAGAAAATGAAATCTAGAATCTTGTTTATGAAAATGTCCTAAACCTACCTAGTGAATTTCAAATCTTGTCTCAGTCAGATCAGCATAGTTTAAGCTAAGTCTTATTTTCTCCCTCTTATTAAAATTTTAGAAAAGCTTTAATTAAAAATAAATTTCACAAATTAGTATCTTATTTAATACATATTATTTACTAATTTATCAATCTAGACCCTTTAACTAAATTAGGAATAATACACTAATATTCCCAAAATTGTTAAATCATAACTACACTATCATCAAAGCTTACCACTTATCAATACACCATGTTTGCCACTCTAATTTTATGAGATGAAATTTACAATATTTTATTCTTGTTTCATGCATAAATATTATGGTTTAATTTAACAAAGATGAATGGAAAACATCACGTGACATTAGGCATCAATGCAAGAACACAATTACAATTTATGATTCAATTGTTTTGTATTTTAATTCCATTAGTAGAGATATAAATGGGACAAATTCAAGGTCAAAAATTTTGCCTTTATGTGACAAACTTCAACCCTTCCCAATATAATTCCATAGGTATAACAATTTAAACATGGAGTATATATCATGGATAGCTACTCTATTTCTAAGGTCCATCAAGAAGGGAACCAAAATCCATGGGAGGAACACACATGATTTGGAAAATGGTGAGCCTTGCCTTCATCTCTTTTAACTAGTAGAGATATTTTAGACTTTAGGGTGTGTGCGTAGAACACATGGAAACTAGACATAACTTAGATCCATGACCTAGTCTTGTCTATTTAAGTTCTTAATGTTTTTTCTCGATCATGTTAAAAGTAATTTTGGGATTAGATGAGATAGAATCAGTGTTTGATTTGGATATGGAAATTTGAAACAAGGGTTGTAGATGGTTTATTTTTATCTCATATTATTTTAATACCTTAATTAAAGCAAGGTGAGAGAGGTTGAGTGACATGTTAGGTAAAGCAAAAAATATTCATAAGGATTCACTTATAAAAACATAGGTTGATGATAGTATACAAATTCTAACTTTAGCAGTTTTGGATTCACTTACCATTGCTAAACCTTTTAACTTTACTTGCATGGTTGACCTTCTAGGACATGTAGGGTTGTTGGATGAGGTATAAGATTTTTTCAAGAAAATGACACAATTTCAAATAAGTATATATGTGTGGAAATGTTTACTATGTGTTTGAAAAATCCATGGAAATTTGGAGGTAGAAAAATAGAAATGCATTGCAGATATAAATAACACAACATCATGAATTCACAAAATGATTTGGTTTGATAAAAAGCAATAAGATTTAAGAAATTGAATACCTATGAAAGAGATAGTGAGTTAAATCATCCTTCCTCTATAAAGAGTAGAAAAGTGTAGAAGTGATTCTAAATTATAATGTTTGAGAGAATATATGGGCAACTCACTCAACCATTTAATGTTTATAGGGTGTTCAAGGTAAGTAGTGTTCCATCCTTCTAACATGACCAAAATACAAACTCTATGAAATGTGGCATTATGTAAAGAGATAATTAGGTTTCATCTTCCTTAATATCACATTTAATGTGAGTGACAATTAAACATGGCATGCTCAACAATATTTAGATGACATGTTGAGCAGTATTAACATGACACTTTAATGCATTTTAAGGTTTTCATCCATCTTCCAACAAGGCCATTCATTACATATTTAACACACCTAATAAATTTAAAATGCTCCTCACTTCAAAAAATTTAAAATCACATTAATTTTTTTTTTTAATATTCTATTATTGGTAAAATTTTAAAAAATTATTGTATGTATCAATGTTAATGGTTGGTCATACATATAAAACAACTTATAAATGACATGTTAATATATAAATTATGGTGTGGATTTAGATAGAGTAGCTTTGTCTTAACATTCAAAAAGGAAAATTTATTCGTAAGTGTCTCCATATAAATCTACCCTCTTTAAATTAAGCATATGAAATAGGGGAAGGGAACCAATAATTGGGACCCCTAACTTTGGGGCCCCATATTTTTTACACAATACCACCTCATCATACCAAATTTGAAATTTATCTCATGGAAGGTCTTCTTAACCTAAAAAGGTGAGTTCAAAATTTATTTCACTTTGCCATAATCCACACCACCATTTCTATGTTAAAATTTCATTTACACATTATTTTTTTAGTATGACCAAACATTAACATATTTTTGTCTAATTATTTATGAGAACGGGGCCATTATTTGAATACATTTACATTAATTATTTTAAATGTGATATGGATATATGTATACAAAAGATATAATAAAATATCTACATATTATTAATATAAACTAAAAGGACCTTTATATGAAATAAGTGGACCAATAATTGAATACATTTATATTTATTATTTTAAATTTGATATAGAAATTTGATCAAGCAAAGACATGATAAAAACATACATATCATTAAATTCTTATAAAGGGATCATTAATAATAATAGACCATTCATAAGAACTAAAAAGACCATTATAAAAATTAAAAGGACCATTGTAAACTTAATAGTCCATCCCATTGAAAACAAATATAGATAACCCCATTAAGGAAACTTTTGTAATATTAAAACCCTAGGCTTGTGCACTATTTAAATCCTGCTTGTGCTTAGTTTGGTCCACTATATTTTGTTAATCCTTCCTCAAATTTCTCAAAAAAAAAACCCCAAATAGCCCTCTATTTTAATATACCTCTCCCTCCTCAATCTCAGAGGTAATAATATCCTCTCTTTTTCCTTCTCCCTCATGTGTAAGTGCTTTAACATTTGTAATTTATAGCAACATCTGCAACCATTTATCTAAGGTAGAATTTCCAACATGCCCTACTCCTCCATCTTCATCATGGTATTATTCTTCTACATCAGCACTATTATGTCTACCAACACTTCATGTTGCATTGTCAATACTTGTTTAAATGCATCATCTGAACAATCCTCTTTAGCTTCACATTAACATGTTTTGATTTCATTCTCATTGTATCCAACATATTCATCATTTTGACACCTACTAATCATCATGATGCTTCTTTTCTCTTCAACTCTGACATTCTCTTCTTTTAGTGCTTCTTCTTTAGATGCTTCTTTATCTTCTTATAAGAACTCTCTCAACACCTTTTAAATTAGTTTTTGAGTTCTCTTCCATATTCCTCATGATAAAATTTGTTTTTTCCATAGCTTCTTCATGTTTAAGGAGAGAAACCAAGTATCTATTTTTATCTTGAGTACATATTATAGCAAAGGGGTAGGAACAATGAATTTTTCACCACTCTTTTTTGACATTTTTCTTCAAGTAGATTGTTGTATCATCCTCTCTTAGTCTTTTTCTAATTGTTTATGAGTATGGCCTAAGTAATTTCTATTTTTCTTATCTTTGCTTTAACTTATTTAATAGTTCTCTTTTAGACATGTCACAATCACTATTTAATGACTCAAATCAAACCATCAGGGAATTACAAGTAGCCTGATTTAACCTCAATTGCTCTTTATACTCAAAATTCATGTGTAAAAACAAATGTTGGCATTCCAGTAAATCACAATGAGGAAACTATTTATCTAGTGATTTGTAAAAGAACATAATTCATAAAAGTGAATTACATAAAAATAATGCATATGATACTAGCATGACATAAATGAATGGGGTAAGAAAATGCAAATAGAGGGAGGACCTATTTTCTCTCACAACTCAAAACCCACAAAGTTTATTTTATTGATATTTTACTATTGACTAGATAGGATGATTCTTTTAGTAATTTGGTTTAGTAATTTGGTTTGATTAATTGAGGTCCAATTTCCAAAGAATTGCACTAAAATGAATTAATCGTGTTTAAATCTAATTAATTCAAATCAAGAGCTTAAGTGTGATTTATATCAAGGTTATTGATTATTTATTTATTAAAAATAGACTCTCAATATATACATCACCTAAATGACATCATCTATGGGGTGACATTCAAAATCCATAATTGTAAAAAATATCATGATTATGGCCTCCCCTACCTCTTTAATGCCTCTCATGCTTCAATAATGCCCCTTATTCCCAACTCATGATGAGGATATTTATGGATTTAATTACAAATATTAGATTAATTCATGGCCACACATCTCAATTTTGAGATGGACGATCGTGGTTGATCCTGACCAATCTAAAAAATCTATAAATAAAGGCCTCATAATACCTTTTTTAAGATTAAAATTATGTAAACTTATAATGCTACAATCCCTCCACAAGTCATTTGTGTTTTGATTTTTGTGTTATTTGCATTTGGATTAGCTTTATTGATAGGTGAGTTAGATATTTTTTATTATGAGCCTAGCTTTTATAAAGTTTTCTTGAGACATTGGAGGAGCTATACCACCATTTTTGATGAAGACAAGAATGCTTGATCAAGGGGAGAACATGTTTTTGAGTCACTTTTGAGTAATGGAGTCATTTGGGAAGGTAATCGGTTATTGTTTTCTTTCATTTGTATCTTATTATTATTATCAAACTCGACATGAATAAGTTGGCTAAATTTGTTTAGCTTTTTATGAATTTATCTTTGATTTCTTATATTAATGCTTGACTAATCATTTTTTGTAATCCAGCTCTACATTTTGGCATGCCTAGTGAGACACGATTACGTACTCCACCTATTTGAACAAAAATAGTTGTTAAAATAGCTCTTATTTTTAATCTATTTACTATTTTTTTAATTTTGATAAGTTTTTCTTACTAGCTTCATCCTAATTCTCTCAAAATTTAATTAAAATCTGATTTATATTTTATAAGTTATGACTCTTTTAGTGATAGTCACTTTTTATTTTCTTTTTTTATGGTAAAAACAACTAGTACAGAGTTAATAACTTTTTTTTATTAAATTTTTAAATATTATTTTTTATAGATAGGTGTATCTTGGAGTTATTAACAAAATGTAAGAATTTTGTGAAAAAATGATATATATTTTTATGATAAAATGATATATATTTTAAAAGTTATTATATAAATACTAACTACATGTTTTTATGTTTTATATGTTTGGTTTTATTTGTTTTAACCTTCTAACTGAAAGAATGAGCAGGAGATACACAGGATCCACAGGATCAATCCAGGAGAAAGAACCCACAACAAGAAACCTGCAAAAATAATACCAGAGAATAAAATAGGTGATAATCCTAAAAATTCTCTGTATACTCTCTATATTATCTGATTACAATCTATTATATTTTAAAGTATATATAATACAAATAGTTTGTTTTACGACAACAAACTATTTGTTGTGATTACAAAATAGAGAAAACAAACTATTTATTTTCAAATACTACGAATGAAAATATTGTTGAGAGACTCTCAACAATAAAACAAATTATCCTAGGTAAATAAAATCAACCCTAGGTAATAAATAACTTACCATATTATCCCTAGGTAAGCTTAGATATTTATTATTCCAACACCCTCCCTTAAGTGAAACATAGGGAGAATGACAAACAAATATGGATCCTAGCTACTAGGCCTGATAAGGTACCCATGTACAAACCAATCAAATATATGAAAAATAAAGGAAGGAAAGACTTCATGGGAAATCTCCCCCAAGTAAAACTTCCTTCATCCCAAGAATCACTCACAACTAAAGACAATGAGGAGAAGCCAAAGGTTTAGTGAAGATATCAGCAATCTGCTCAGTTGTAGGCATAAACTCCAAAGAAATAACTCCATCTTGAATAAGATGTCAAATGAAGTACATGTGAATCTCAATGTGTTTGATCTGATGATGCTCAACAAGATTTCATGAAATAACAATCACACTTTATTTGTCACACCAAAGAGTAGTAGGACCCTACTGTGTGAAGCCAAACTCTCCAAGCAATTATCGAAGCCAAAGTGTCTCCTGACTAGCTTTGATAGCACCTCGATACTCAGCCTCAGTAGAGGCTAATGCAATAGTAGTTTACTTTTTGCATGCCCAAGCAATTGGACCTAAACCAAGTATAAAATCAAATCCACAAGTGGATTTGCGAGTGTCAACATCACTAGCCCAATCAGAGTCAGTGTATCCAACAAGTTGTGTAGAACTCTGTGGTGTGTAATGTATACCAAAGTGAGTGGTGCCCTAAGTGTAACACAAAATATGCTTGGCTACTTACCAATGACTCTCATGAGGCTCATGTGAGAACTAAGAGACAAGGTTCATAGAAAATGTGATGTTGGGATGGGTATGAGTCAAGTATAAAAGACTACCTACAACTTGCCTATACAAAGTTGGATCAAAAAGAGGAGTCATACAAGTGGTAGACAACACAACACCTAACTGATATGGAGTGGGGGCAGGCTTATAATCAGCCATGCCAAATTGATGAAGAAGGTCTATCGCATACTTTTGTTTTCTAATAGAGATGCCCTCAAAAGATTGAAGAACTTGAAGACCAAGAAAATAATGTAGAAGTCCCAGATCTATCATATCAAACATATCTACCAACTTGTCCTTGATGTCATGTATCAATGGATCTAAACTGCTAGTGAGGATGAGATCATCAACATACAAAACCAATATGACAATCTCCTTACCTTGCTTCAGGATGTATATATTGTGATCTGACTCATAATAAATAAAGCTAGAATTCAAAAGAAAACTATCCATCTTCTTGTACCAAGCTCTAGGAGCTTGTTTGAGGCCATAAAGAGAATGACAAAGTCTAAAAACCAATGATGAGTCCTACACAAATCCTAGAGGTTTCCCCATTTAGATCTCCTCATGGATATCACCATGAAAGAAGGCACTCTTCACATCCATCTAAAAAACTAACCAAGAATGTGAAGCAGCAAGAGAGAGTACAAGCCGAATAGAATCCATCTTAGCTACAGGGGCAAAGGTCTCAAATAAATCAACCCCTTCAACCTGTGAAAAACCCTTAGCTACTAATCTAGATTTGTACTTATCCATTGATCCATATACAACATATTTGGGCTTATAGACCCATATACATTTTACAATTTTTCTTCCCTTAGGAAGAGGGACAAGATCCCAAGTATCATTCTTCATCAATGAAGAATACTCATCATACATTGAAACATCCCACTCGGGTATACCAATGGCCTTAGAAAACAACACTAGATCATCTATACAAGCCTATCCCAAAATAGCAACACCAGATGTTTATGAGCAAGTGTGACGAGAATTAGATGGATCACCAACTAAAGAACCAGTTGCCTGTAGAGTGCTCTTTGCCCACTTAGGCAAAGGTGGTGAAGAAAATGGTTGTGGTGGTTGAACAAGTACAACATCATCATCATCATCAATAATAGAAATCAAATCCTCACTATCCTCTGTAGAAGGAGGGGGAGAAGAAGAACTAGATGTACACTTATGTGGAGTGGGTAGCTCATCAACCTAAACATCCCATCGAAACAACACATCATGTGTGACAAGATCAAAAAGATGGTAGGCTTTTACATCTTCACAATAGCCAACAAAAAATGAGTGGTTGGATGCTTTGCATTTGTCATCAGGAACAAATGCCCATGCTTGACTCCCAAAGATGCAAATATGAAATATCGGGCTTGATCCCAGACCAAGCTTCTTTAGGTGTCATATTCTACATAGCTTTATGAGGCATATGGTTTTGAATGTAGTTTACACAATTTACTGCTTCAGCCCAATATTGTGGACCCAAATTTTTAGAGTGAATCATAAAATTTGCCATCTCTTTCAATGTTCAATTTTTCCTCTCTGCTACACCATTTTGTTGAAGAGTGTGTGGTACAGTGAATTGGTGTTGTATCCCATGCTCAATAAAAAAATCATGGAAAGAATTATTGTCATATTCCCCCCATTTTTAGTGTGTATCTTTTTAAGAGGAAGAGATGATTGTCTTTCAACAAAGGCTTTGAAATCCTTAAAAGTCTCAAAAACTTCACTTTTCAACTTGAGAAAATATACCCAAGTTTTACGAGTGAAATCATCAATGAATGTGAGTGCATAGTTGGCCCCTGAAAAAGAACAAGTTGGATAAGTGATCAAATCACTATAAACCAACCCTAAGGGTGCATTTTCACATGTGGCCTTACCAACTAGAAATGGATCATGGTGCTATTTACCAACTAGACATCCAGGACACACCCCATCAATACATGAGACCTTAGGAAGGCCTTTTACAAGATATTTTTTACTCATTTGTTGCATATATCCATAACTTTAATGCCATAATCTCTCATGCCACAATCTTTTGAGACTATTACCATGTGCTATAAGTGAAGAACTAGAAGACATAAAAGACTCAAACTTATCAAAAGTATAGAGTCTTGTAGTATGGTCTGTTGTACCTGTAGCAATTATCTCACTAGGATCATTACATTATCTTATTACAACATCATTTATACTCCATAGTTTTACTAGTACCAAAATTACATATTTGATATATAGAGAGAAGATTAAAAGAGATTTGGGGTACAAGCAATACATTGTTAAAACATCCATCTTGGTTGTCAACAGTATTTGATCCCAAAACTTCAATCTATGAGGAGTTACCCATAATAATATGTGATGTACTACAATCTGTAAGATAAGACAATATATCCTTAGAATGTGTGAGATGATGAGAAGCACCCGAGTCAAAAATCCATTGATCATGACATGAAGATGTAGCCCTGGCTGAAAGTGCTTTCCCTTTTCTAGCAGAAGTAAAAGGAGATGGAGACTGAATGGAAATTTTTTGTTGTCTAATTGTTGCCTCTAATGCTTCCATATTTTTAAAACATCTAATTTCATCATGATTAGGACCACCACAAAAATTACATGGACCAAATGTTTTCTTCTTTTTCTTAAAGGACTTTTGGTCTTAGTAGATTTAAAATGATGAGGTGTCTAGGTGGTGGACTCTGGAGGGTTATTTGAAGGTGCTTGCTTTTTTTTAGACTTAGGTTAAGGTTTTCCTTTGGAAGGATTAACAACTAGAGCATGACTAGGACTAGGTAGAGCATCTAGGGCCATTAATTTTGTTTGCTCCCTAGTCAATCTTTCACAAAAAACTTCAAAGGAAGGCCATTTGAATTCATCGCCTAATGTATCCATCATGGTATAAAAAGCAGAGGAAAAAAAACTGTATGGTCCTTTCAACTTTGACAAAATCATGAAAATGCACTCCTTATCACTTTTATCCTTGTCACTAGCATTCAACTGTGACCTAATAAATTTGAATTTTGCCAAGAATTCATCTATTGAAGGAAAATCTGATGGAGAGAGAGTATTCAATTCTACATCTAATTGCAAAATTTTAAACTCATTAACTTTGCCAAATAGGTTTTTAAATTTTTCCCATACCTCTTTTGGCATTGTATCATCTACAATGTGAAATTGAAGATCATCTGAGTCGTTGAGGCAAATCAATCAAAGAGCCTCATCCTGCTTACAACCATATGCATATTTGTATTTTTCAGTGGTTAATGCCACAAGTGTTGTTTCAAAAAAAATCTCCATAATCCCTTTGATTGAAGGAGTTGTTGCGTTTTTAGCTTTCAAACATGGTAATTTGTGGAGTTTATGGGTTTATACAATCGGGATTCCATTCCCAAAGAAGATGATGATATTGACAGGAACAACCTAGACATTCTTTTTCCTCAAAAAACCCCTCTTGTTACAATTTAACATCTCCTGATGAAATTTATTATCCTTAGCTTATACAAAGGTACAAAAAAAAATTGGATTTATGCAAAAAAATATGTAGGGGGATTTTACCCCAAGACTTCATCCCTACCAATTTTTTAACAAAATAACTCTAACCACTTTAGCAAAGTCAACTTTGTTCATTTAAAGCTATAGACTTTCTTTTAAACAACTAAAAATTAAGAAATTAATAAAAAGTCCAAAATAACTCACACGTGTGAGATGGATGCTAAATAATGTTTGGCTTTATCAGAAATAATTTCTTATTCCAGCAAGGCATGGTGATCAGGAAGAATTCTGATGAGAATTTTATAAACATTTGCTAAGGAAAAAACCTCCAAGCAATTTCAAAATGAGCTCCACAGGATCTACTCAAAAGACAGTACAACCTAATCCAAATCCATACTTCTCAACTGGAAATAAAATCCTATAATGTTTGCTAACTCATACAACTTTTAGATTTTAATTTTATGCAGTATAAGGCATTCAAAATGAAGAAAATTGTATGGCTATGCTACAGAATAGAACATATTATGAAATCCCTATTGTAATCCCCCAAAATGTTGTATGGCCTATAAATAAACTATACGAGTTGATCTAAAATGAAATCTAGCATAGTTAGCTTTCATGAACAGGTGTCAGATTTCATAAAGGATGTTTGTACGATCTGCCATAGCAAAAAACCGTACAAGTAATGCAATCTACCAGAAAAACTAGTCAGACAATTTTTGTCTAGAAGAGCTGTATGGCCATGAAGGAATGAAAAAAATCAAGTTATACAGGATTCCTAATTAAATTTTCTATGCCCCTGTACCAAAAAATTCTGGTTTTGGAAATTTGTACTGTCATAAATGATCATAAAGTATATAAATTTCCAGAAAAAAGTTGTAAACAAGAACCATAATGTGAGAGAAT
Source organism: Torreya grandis (assembly GCA_037957365.1). NCBI lineage: Eukaryota > Viridiplantae > Streptophyta > Pinopsida > Cupressales > Taxaceae > Torreya > Torreya grandis. The sequence continues at coordinate 511,948 of JARHVA010001802.1, forward strand.
AAAAAATATTTGGAACACATCAATAAATTAATGTTTTTTACTATATTAATAGATGAAAATGATGAAGAAATTTTAGGGAGGAGGATCTTCAACTATAACTCCAAGCTCTAATACCATGAAAGAATGAGCAAGAGATACATAGGATCCACAAGATCAATCTAGGAGAAAGAACCCACAACAAGAAACCTGTAAAAATAATACCAGAGAATAAAATAGGTGATAATCCTAAAAATTCTCTTTATACTCTCTATATTCTCTCATTACAATCTATTATATTTTAAAGTATATATAATACTAATAGTTTATTTTATGACAACAAACTATTTGTTGTGATTACAAAATAGAGAAAACAAACTATTTATTTTGAAATATTATGAACAAAAATATTGTTGAGAGACTCTCAACAATAAAACAAATTAACCTAGGTAAATAAAATTAACCCTAGGTAATAAATAACTTACCCTATTATCCCTAGGTAAGCTTAAATATTCATTATTCCAACACTAATCATGAGAGTCTTGGGTATTGCCTTTAGAAACACTGTCTAAGTGAAAATCATCTTTTTCCTTGTTAAATTGTCATATTAAACACTATGTCATATCATCCATTTTAGTACATTTATGCTACCTATTTGATTCTATATATTTTTCTAAATTTTATTAAAGTCCCTCATTGATAATTTAAATTTGGAATTGGACTTTTCTATGTTTTAAAGGTTGATGTGTTAAATTGGGTTTAACATTTGCACTTGACTTGTTTTAACTTGGGTTCAATTTCATATTTGAATTAAGGGTCATTTATAGACTCATTATCACATTATCATATTTGGTAAACTCAAGTCATCTTGTATATCACTCACGCTTTGAGTCCTAGAATACATTTTATACTACCATTCTTATTACCATGTGGTGGCATTGTGTTGCCCATTCGGTTTTATATTTATACTTAGGAATTCTTACATGTTTCCACATCATGAGTTTCTTGGTGCACATTGTCTCCTTCCTAATCTGAAGGTCTTTCTTCAATTTGTTTAGTATAAACTCATCCAAGTTAAACTAGATTTTATGGTATTGACATATCTCAAAAAGTTTACATTTTAGTATATTAGTAACACTCTAAGTTTTTTGAGTTACCATACCCTCTTCTAATTTATATGATTTCAACCCTACCCAAGGTTGATTAATTTCATGAACACATTCCTCTAATTATGTGTGGTTCCAAGCCACCCTCCTTTTAAAGTCCCTATGGTACCTGAGTCATTCTTTTGGAAAAAGGATCAAAATCCATACCTTGTTTTAAAACATTTTTTAAACATTGATCCAAATCTAAGACAAACGTATAAAGCAAACCTTTCTAGAAATGACTTAAAGGTTTACTTGTAGTGGGGTCCCTTATGGCCCTTGCTATGAGGATGAACACTTTTATGATGGACAAGACAATTTCATTATCTTTGAGGACATTCCTACAACTATAGGATTTGAATGGGATTATACTAAATATCAAGAGAACCAAGATGAAGCACTCCTTAGGGTGATAAAATCCAGTGCTAGACTACCCTTAGATATTCCTATAGAGAAATTACACACCTTAGTTAGAGAATGAGAACAAAAATAGTAAGAGAAAGATTTTTCATAATCAAACATACCTTCTTCCTCTAACAAAGGTAAAGAAATACTTATAAATTCAAAACCAACCAAATAAGATCCTATCAACAAGATTAAGAAAATAAGTCAATATATGCCAATCAGCTTATCATAGACTTAATTGACTCTCATATTTTACTTCAATCCACAAAGATGCCTCTAATAAATAAATAAATGTGATTGAACCTACACAACAAACATTGATTGAGAACCCAACAATTGATCAAGGTATCTTAAATGAACAGAAAAAAACACAAGAGGTTGTGTAAAATGTTTTTCTGGACATAGAACACACATTATTTAATCAACAAGATCCTCTTATCACATTACAAACATATAATCCCAAACATTTGGTTCAAATTGAGGAAATCCTTCAAGATAATTTGTTGAGTTTATGTCAACTAATTAAAAAAATTAGTAAATAGACCAAGGACTCCTTAAAATCAATAAAGCACATATAGTTCAAGGAAATAGATTCCAATGAATCAATGACATATTCACTTGACTCTAAGATTAAATCAAAACCAAATCACAAAATGTAGGGTGTATAGGGACTCATTCCACCCCAAAAATAACAACAATAGGGGCACCTTCCACCCCAATAACAATAATAACAGGGGTATTCCACCCCAAAAAAACTAGGTTTCATCCATAAATGCACCAAATATGAAAGAGTGAAACTCCATGAAGGAGACTATATCACATTTAGAGACTAGGAACAAGATCAAAAAATAAAAAATTGACAAGATATGGCCATATCCATTTGATTTAAGCATTATCCAATTCCCCTTTTCGCATCATTTTGAGGCACCTAAATTTAATAAATACAAAGGAAAGGGTGACACACGTGAACACATCCAGGCATTTTTCATATTATACCAAGAGGTTGATTATAGTAGTGTGTTCTTACTTCGATTATTTTTGTGAAGTTTAGTAAGACAAGCTTTAGATTGGCTACTTAAGTTACCCAAGGAATCAATTATAGATTGGAATGACTTAATTAAAAAGTTTGTCAACCATTTATTATACAACATAGAGCATGAATTGACCATTTTTGACTTGTGCAAATCCAAATAATGAGATGGAGAAATCTTTGTAGCATATTTACAAATATGAAGATCATTAACAAGTTTCTTTCAACATAATTTTCTAGATAAATAGTTGGTGAATATATTTTCATAGAACTTACATCCTAAGTTCATGTATAATCTACATCTAGCTTGTGCTAACTCATTTGAGAAAATAATAGATAAGGGTGTATAGATTGAGAAGGATCTTATTTCCAAGGACCTTGTTAAGATATTTTCATAGGGTTAAACATCAAATTAGACCCCATTTTTTAGTCAGATAAATGTGCAAGATAAGCCTAAAGGATTTAATAAGAATAAGAACATGGTTGGAAATGGGGTGACTAACACAAGGCATGTAAAAATGGTGCATGCTTCACTAGACCCAATGTAAAATTATCTCCCCCTAATCTACTACTTAATTTATAGAGGCAACTTCCACAAAGAGTAAACCACAGTGATTTTAGGGTCTTTAGCAAATTGGGATAACCAATCAAAATAGTGTTCTAAAAGCTCATAATAACTAACCTAATTATATGGCCAATACCAAGGCCATTTCCTCAAGATCAACTAAAACCATATTGGTAAAAAGAGAATGGATGGTATAAATTTCATCATGTTATTGGTCATGGTGCATATTGTTACATCCAATTGCGACATATTATTGAAGATATCATTGAGAGTGGCAAAGTTGAGATTAAATTGGCCCCTAATTAGGACAAAAATAAGGATATGAGAATATACAAGGACCCCTTTCCTTGAAATTATCAATAACCACTAAGGAATAATCAAAACCAAGGATAGAGGCAAAATCAAAACCAAAATTAGGGTCAAAATTATAATCAACATGAGCATAATCATGATCATAATACCCATACTAATAATGTGGGTTACAACAACATGATGTATGACTATAAAAATATTATGGGATGCATTTTTTCAACCCATATTACCATTGTTACTATTAAACCATGTGAACCATCTTATGCTCCTCATAATACGAGACCCATCATTATAGGGTCAACACCCTCTCTCTAGTAATATGTGTTGAGTTTGCATAATTTAGTTACAACTCCATTCACACGAGTTACTATTTTTGGACAACACCCTTCTTCTAATTATAATATCTCTTTGTCAAATTGAAATCATATTAATTTCACTAGACACTTGTGAGTTCTCCAAGGCCCTTTTCCTTCATCTTCTAATTATATTGGCTCCCCACCACCTTTAGGTTGTGTATGCAATTAGAATTTCATGATGTATAATGAATTAATCTTGGATTGGATAAGATAGAGAAAACCTACACTTGTAATTGGGTACACCCTTGTTAAGCAGGAGCATGACCAATATGGGGATCTACTGGACTCGATTAGGGGATTACTTGTATCAATTGTCACAACATATCATGCTAGGAAGGGTTCCAAAGCCTACAGTCTAACATAATTATACAACAACCCCAAAAGAGTCTTAAGATTTGAAATTCACTTATATAATAAAAAATATAGTAAACTATTCTAATAATAAGAAAAGTAAACTAATCTAGTTCTCATCAAAGCTTTTGGCACAAAGTGAGGGTTAAAACAAAATAAATAAACAAAAACTAAATTAAACATACATAAGAGACATATACTCACATCAATGTATACTGAATCCTAATATATGGAAGATAAGAATACATAATGCATTATCTATCTACTCTTACAAAGGAAAAATAAAGTTAGGAATACTTACCTTTGAAGATGAACTTATTGAGTCTCAACCTCTCCCTTGGCCAAGGTGTTTGGCAAGAGATTTTTGTGGCTTGTAAGGATAACTAAGATAAATAAGCTCTAGGATACATGACCTACCTAAGAATCTAAAATACTTCTCTATAAGATAAAATTAAATATCCAAAGAAAGTATTAAACCCTAAAGCTTTATTCCTCAAGTAGAATGCTTAATATGCAAATATTTGTTCACATTTCTTTGCTTAATTCTTTTCTCTTCTTCGAATCTTATGAAATGGTGGTAAATAACCTTATATATATAGTAGTAACTTGCCTAAAAAAAATTTGGACATTTTGACTATACTAGGTTGACTCAGTTGACCTAGTACATTCTTGGACTAATGCCTAAAGTTTGTGCTAGGTTATTTAGGATGCAAACAAGTCAAAATAGCTAAAGTGTCCCCAAAATACACTAGGTCAACTAGGTTGACCTAGTGTATTGAAAAAGTAGAAGGGTAATAAGCCAGGAAATAAAGGAATAAGGCATGATAATGACTAGAATGGATAAGAAAGATAATAACAAGCCTAGGGTTTATGGTTTTAGAGAGCTAGTGTGTAGATAACAAGTGGCAAACGGAATAACAATCTTACAAAGCACTGATGGTCTACCCACCACTTTCTCGATGCACTCCTTAAGGCATGCACTCAAAGAGATAAAGACTCGATAGGTTCTTGCAAGATATGAAGTAACAGTAATTAATAAAATTTTGAAAATATTATGTGTATACATATTCCCCAGTTGAAGCTCATCACGTGTCACATAAGTGAAACACAAGATGGTGCCTCAGAGATAGAACATGATAACACATAATTTTGATGCTAAGTATGGTGTAGTAAGTATAAAATAAGATAAATGAAAGAACTATATTGAAAAAAAACATACCTTTAACTTACCTTAATGCTATAGATAAATAAGAAAAAATCAAGAAAGTAAAGGCATCCATTGTAAAGCACACTAGGCAAACCTAGAGAAGATAGTGCAAAAAATAGCCAAAAATCAAAAAAATTGGAAGATAGGCATATAGTATTGGTTAGTGGAGATAGAGAGGAGGATTGGAAAATTAGAATTGGTAAAGAAAGGTTAGAATATTTAAGGCAAATGAATAACAAAAGGATGGAAAATGAATGACAAAAATGATTGGCAAATGAATGACAATTGATTAAAAATAAATGACAAATGAGTGAAAATAAATGATAAATAAAACATAAATGGTAAAAAAAAAGGAAATGTAGAACATACTAAATTATGTTATGAAGCATGTAAAACATGAATGACAAATGAAATATCAATTCAAGACAAAGTGAAAAAATATATGTAAGAAGGTAAAAAGTAACCTCATTTAAGATAGGTATGAAAGAATCAAAAATAAATAAATAAATAAATATGAAAGGATGTCGAATGAAATGTAAGTCAAGATGTAACAAAAACATGCAGAAGGCATACATAAAGAGAAGCATGTAATAATGATAAATGGGGTGTGAAATAAACTATCCACAATAGAAGGGTAGCACAATAATGAAAAATGAAAGAAAAGAGTGATTCATAGTTACTCAAACATGTCGTTTCACTTCTAAGGATAGATAAAACTAAAACAAAGTAATGCTAGCATGTTTTTAAGAGATGGAAAAGAATGAATTAAAGAAGAGTGAAAATATATTTAAAATCACAATTTTCTTATCAAGAGGGTAAATGAAATGGGTGGAGGGAAGAATGAAGGAAAAACTAATGTATAGAAACTCTTTATCAAAGTCCAGACACTCAAATTTAGTTTGTCAAAACAAAAGGACTTTCTACCTTAAGGACTATGAAGAACTTCTATTAGCTACACAAGTCTTGGGTCAACAAATGGAGTATATAGATCATCCTATGAAGGTTATATGCATGAAAAATAAAATAGACCTACCTCCCCATGACATGTTCCCCATTTTTTAGGACCCCTTATAGATCCATCAGTATACTGTGAAGATTGGGTACTTACATGAGAAAGTAGGTATCACCATATATATTTTTTAATTCCCCTATTCTAATCTACTAGCCTATTGCACCCCAAAGGACTTTAGCTCTATGTGAAGCTAATTATGGAGTTTGAGCTTTGATTAGATATAGGAGATGTTATTATAATCACATATTTTGGTGTGATTTAACTTTTAATATTTATAAGTTACCTTTTAGATATCATTACCTTTTATTTTCAAATTATTTGGATTTTAACTTTCTTTTAATGGATTTTTTGAAGATTCTTCCTCCATACAGATTTGGAAAACCAAAAATGGGTGCTAAAAATGACTTTCATTTGAAAACTTGGGATAAGGTTGCTAAGAGAGAGAAACTTCAAAGAGCATGGGGTCTAAAATTCTCTTAAATCAAGGTGAAATAAAAGTTTTATCTTGACTTCAACCTTGTTTTATCCAATGTGGAGATGAAAGAAAGGGGAAATAAAGAGGAGATAACACATGGAATAATTTGAATGACTTAAAATTGTAATAAGAATGTGACAAAGGGGAAAAAAGGATGTAATGAAAATATATTATGATTCCTTATCATAAGAATGAGGGAAATGGAGGAAAACATGCTAACATAGATTGTTTAGGAATTCCATCTAGTAAAAGAAGTAAAATCTAAAGTTTAAGAACAATGATCAAGAACATGAAAAGGATTGTAATTTTATGAGGAGAGTCAGGTCCTATCCATGGTATTACCTTTCAAATCATAAAAGAGAGACCCATGAGGGTAACAAAAATAAAGATAAAATCAAAAGTGAGGGAACCTTTGTACAAATCATCTCACAAGGAAAAACACAAAGGATGCCAAAATAACATTGGCAAGTAGAAAAAAGAGAAAAAAAGAAAAGTAAAAGATGGTAATTTTTTGAGGGGTGTTAGGTCCTATCCATGGTATTAAAAATAAATTCACAAAAGAGAAACCCATGAGGGTGCTAAAAGAGAAATAAGACTATGGTACATCAAAATACTAAAGGAAGGGGAAAAAATGATCATAAAGCTATTAAGGAAAAGAATGACATAAAAATAAAAAACAATAAAAGAGATATATGAGGATAAAAATTGAAACAAATGTCAAATGTGATGTGTAAGAAAACCAAAGAATTTAAATGAAAACAATGATGATATTAAAGTAAAACTAAAAGAATAAAAAGGCATAGAAACAAAGAAACATGAGACAAAAAGAATAAGTAAAGTCTATGTTAACATCTGTATCAAATATGAGCATGTGAAAAACAAGTCTATAAGTCTTGAAATGTTTCTTGAAGTTGGATTTGTTTATTATTATGCATTGGAGAAGAAGAGTGGGCATTGTAAGATGCCCCAAGGGGTAAGTAATTACAAGGATGGGAATCACAAGATGCCCTAATGTCTAAATGAATATATGGATGGGCATCACAAGATGCCCCAAAGTATGAAGGGACATATGGATGGGCATTGCAAGATACCCCAACATGTGAGGTGGAATGAGGTGACATTGAAACATTAGAATGATTTGCATTGGGTTGATAGGTGAATTTGGAAATAGGTAAATGTGTTAGTTTGTTAGATTTTAAGGAGGTTGAATTTGACATATGATGTGTAGGAGAGGTATGAAAAGATAAAGGAGGTAAAAGAGGACCATGGATGATATGCTTTGGAATAGGCATTTTGACTAGGTACTCCTTTGGTGTATATGGCATAAGAGGTTGAGGCTCAATGGATGCCATAATATGTTTAAATTTGTTCATGTGAGCTATCCTTTCTTTATTGGTGTAAAAAGAAGGATAAATTTTGGTTTGGACAAAATTGGCAGATGAGGGTTGTTCATTAGGTAATTGATGTTGATGTGATTATGGTTCTTGAAATTGATTTTAAGAAGCTTGAAGATAATTTTGATAACATTTTTTGGTATGAATATCAAGATTGAAATGTGAACCAAGCAAGGAAGAAATTATAAATTGGTAAATATCATGATAAGACTCATGAGAATGACCTATAGTAACATTCCACAAATAAAATTTATCTAGATTGTACCATTTTGGAGGAGGTTTAGAAGGATCAAAGTTCATTGGTTTAGAGGGTGGTAATATCATCAAAAGTTGTTCTAGACTCAAGGGAGGGTGGGTTGGGCTAAAATTGGTTGAATTTGATGTTCCACTTTGAGGTTGGGGAGGCTTGGATGAATCAATGGTATGGGAAGAAGAATGTAAATCTGATTTAGTAGTTGTTTGAGATGGTTCAAATTGAGTCATAAGAAAGTCTTACCTTTTTTCTTGGTCTAAGGCTTCTTCTAAAAAATTTGATGAAAAAATTTGAACTTTGTATTGAAGAGGGGGTTTAAGAGTAGTGATAAATAATTATATAAGAGTGTTATAATTCATGTTATGGTCTACCTTATGAATGAGGGACTTCCATAGTTTGATGAAAGTATGATTAGATTCATTAGAAAGTTGTTTGGCACTGATGAAATAGCTAAGGTAATTTTTAAGAAGGTCATCATGTTGGAGTTCCTTCACTAGAGTGTTAACTAAATATTCTAGTTGTGAGATGGAATGTATAGGTAGTCAGTTTTACCATTCAAGTGCATCACCAATAAAGGTTTTGGCTAAGAATTTGGTGGTAGTGAAGGTTTTAGTTTGGACCCATTCCTTATAGAGATTTCCAAAAGACTTAAGAAAGAGAGTAGGATCTTTAGTCCCATTATATGTGACAGGTGGAGAAATTTTTCCAATATCTATAGATTTGATGAATGGGGATAAAGGTTAATTTTGAAGATGTTGAATCATTTTTCTATTCATTGAAGGTTGAGGGATGATATTCCCATTGATCTCTAAGAGGAGGAGGGAAAAATATTTTATTTGGTTGAGACATAATGACTTGAGGTGGTTGACTGATCATTTTGCGTAAGTGTTATTGCATACTCATCATTTGAGATTGATTGGTAGTTTACATGATGTTCATTCATTGAATGACTTGGGAAAGAAGTTGAGTTGTATCAATAGGTGGATTAGTGTTTGTAGGAGGGGTATTAGTGTTTATAGGAAGAGAATTTTTAGTGTTGGTGGGATGAATATTCTTTGTAGGTGGAGTATTTTCAACATTGGTGTTAGTTGTCTTGAGTGTGGTAGAAGAATAAGGAAGCTTGGTAAGGTGACCATTATTGTGAGGAGTGTAAATAGTATTGTCATTAAGGTTTTTTAACCATATATATTATCAATTTGATTGGTTTCAACCATGTTACTTTGGGAAGTGATAATTGTAGGTGCTCTTGTTATGGGTGTAACAAGAGGATTATGAACACTGGTTATAAGGGGTGGAACATAATGTGAGGTTCCAATGTTTGATGTAGATGGGTTGATGAGTTTAAAAAATTTAGGTTTAGACGGTTTAAAAGTGGTATAAGGTATATTATTATCATGGTTTGGGATTTGTCTAATAGGATCCTTTTGGATCTACTATATGCTATGGGGTAGATTGACAATATTTAGAACCATGTGATGAAGAGTTTCACAATAAAGAGTTGTATTCTATGGTAGCTAGGTGGGGTAGGAAAGAACAACCCATATACATTTATAATGGGTTGAGACTATCAAGAAATAATTTGATAAGAGGTTTCACAATGATTGGAAAGAAATGAAAAAAATGCAAACAATAAAAGATAGTGAACTATACATGGTCAACCCAGTTGAATAAGCACAGAGGACAGGGCCTATAAAACTATACTTGGTCAACCAAGTCAACCTAGTATTGTGAACAGATGCTAGAAAAGGTCTATAAGCAATACTAGGTTGACCAAGTTGACCTAATATAGTGAATAGAGGCTGAAAAAATACTAGGTCGATAGGGTTGACCTAGTACAACAAGCAAGTTTTGATTTCTTATTTTGCCAATATCTTTAGTTCTACTCATCCATTTTACAAACCATAAAATTAATTAAATTTTTGATTATGTAGGTAATATGTTAAATTTTATAAGAATTTATGAAAGAACATAGAGCTAGGTTAACCACGTCAACCTAGTTGATTGTGTCAAAGTAGATTTTAAAGACTATAAACTATGAAAGGAAAATATAGAAATAAAAAGATAAAAAGAAGTTGAAACTAACCTAAGTGGTTTAGAGATGAAAATAGAGAATATTATTTATTAATAACCTTAGATAAAAATTCCAAAAACCTACAAACTAGTTTGAGCTAATCAATTAAGCAATGCAGAAACATATTGAAAACGTGCTAAAAATGCACTAGGTCAACCTGGTCAACCTAGTTGAGTAAACTAAAAGTTTAAAAATATACTACGTCAACCTGGTCAACCTAGTAGTCTATAAACTTAAAAGCCTATCCATAGATTAAAAAAGCTAGGTTGACGAAATTGATCTAATATGTCAAAATATATGATATAAATGATGATAAAAAGAATGAAATAAATGAAAGAAAAGTGAATAAATCCAAAAAGGGTTTGATTCATGTTGGGTTCACTAGAATGTATGCAATCAAAATTTCATGATGTATAATGATTAATTCTAGATCAGATAATATAGATCACACTTACACTTCTAATTAGGTATACATGTGTTAAGCAAGAGTGTGACTAATATGGGGATCTGCTAAACTCGATTAAGGGATCACTTGTATCAATTATCACAACATATCATGCTAGGAAGGGTTCTAGTGACTATAGTCTAACACAATCACACAACAACCCTAAAATAGTCATATGATTTGATATTCACTTATGTAATAAACAAGAAATTAAACTATGCTAATAACAAGAAAAGAAAACTAATCTAGTGCTCACCAAATCTTGTGGCATAAAGTGGGGGTTAGAACAAAACAAATGAACAACAACTAAACTAAACATGCATAGGAGACATATTCTCACATCAATGTATATGGAATCCCAATACATGGAAGATAAGAATACATACTGCATTATCTATCTACTCTTACAAAGGAGAAATATAGTTAGGAATACTTACCTTTGAAGATGAACCTACCGAGTCTCAACCTCTCCCTTGGCTAAGGTTCTTCAAAAAAGATTGTTTTGGCTTGTAAGGATAACCAATATAAATCAACTCTAGGCTACATGACCTACCTAATCATCTAAAATACTTCTCCACAAAATAATATTAGAGATCTAAATAAAGTATTAAACCCTAAAGCTTTATTCCTCAAGTATAATGGTCAATAAGTAGATGTTTGTTTGTACTTCTTCACTTAATTATTCTCTCTTCTTTGACTCTTATGAAATGGTGGTAAATGACCTTATATATGTAGTATTAACTTGCCTAAAAACCATTCAAAAATGTTAACTATACTAGGTTGATTGGGTCAACTTTGTACATTCTTAGGCTAATACCTGAAGTCTATGTTAGGTCGACCAGGATGTAAACAAGTCAAAATAGCTAAAGTGTACCCAGAATACACTAGGTCAACCAAGTCGACCTAGTGTATTGAATAGGTAAAAATGGTAGTAAGATAATAAATGAAATAATAAAGCATGATAATTATTGGAATGGATAGGAAAGAGAAGAACAAGCATGGGGTTTATGGTTTTAGGGAGCTAGTGTGTAGATAGCAAGTGGAAAAAAGAACAAAAATCTTACAAAGCATCGATGGTATACCAACCTCTTTCCTGGTGCACCCCTTAAAGCATGCACTCAAAGAGATTGAGACTTGATAGGTTCTTATAAGATATGAGGTTTTAGTAATTAATAAAAGTTTTAAAATATTATGTGTATACAAGTTGTGCAGTCATAACTAGACACTCGTGAGTTAATCTCTAAGGCCCTTCACATAATTATTCCATAGAACCTAATGTGAACATTTCACTAATGGATCCAAAATAAACTATTATCCTAAATAAATACAAGATATCTCATCTCAATGTTGAAAATCCTTATATTCTAATAGACCAATTGAGCAAAACCCCTGCATAGATTTCCATCTTAAATCTCTTGTAGACATCTAAAATCCATAGAAATATCCTAAATATCCTTTTGAAAGAATCCACTATTCCAAATGATATAAACCCTAAACAAATCCAAAACCTTATGGGACATTTATCTTCATTTTATCAAGTGACATTTGATTAAAAAGACATGTCTACACTTAGATCAAGCCATAATACCCCATTGTACATTGAAGTAATCATTGAAAACCATAAGATCAAGCAGGTTCTTATAGACAATGGTTTAGGGTTGAACATCATATCTCTTAAGTTGGTACAAAGATTGGGCTACACTATGAAATACATTTAACCAGATATAATTACTATAAAGGCTTACAATAATGCAAAAAGGGAGTTGGTTGGTACTATTTGGTTGCCAATCATTTTTGGGTCCATTTCATATCATACATTGCTTCATATTGTGGAAATTGAATTGCTTCATTACATACTTCTTTGTTGTCCTTGGATCCATGAAGTATAGGACATTCCTTCCACCCTACATCAGTGCCTTAAGTTTCCCCATGATGGAATCAAGGTTACTATTCTCACTAATCAACAACCTTATGAATATTGTAAAAATTTTGAGGCCCATTTCTATAATTATAGCTATTGTCTAGGTTCTAAAATCATTATGAAAAAGAATAAGACTATAGTTTTACATCCACCTCCATTCAATTATATCAACCCTAGTGATCTTTCTTCCAATTCAATTGATCCATTTCTTGTAGATCTTGTGAAGTAGGTTGTTATTAAAGACATGGACATTTCCATGTATAGTATTAAGGATGCCTTCCATGTTACAAAGTTTATTAAAACTCTTAAAACTTTGGTAAGACTAAACCTTCAAAGAATCCCAATGAACCCATAATTATTTGGTAACTAAAGAAGAAATAGAAAAAAACACCTGTGGTTTTTGTACCTACTATCACACTAAAGAAATATCAAGAGGATTTTATTGAGGGAGATTGGTTATATTCTAAAGGCCTTGCTAATTGATTTTAGAATCCAAAGTATCCTATCCCTAATTAGAATCCAAAGTATCCTATCCCTAATTAGATCATGGATCATCTTGATTATATAAGAAAGGGACTTAGCCCATGAGTGCAAGGAATAATAGACCCCTTATCAGTTGGAGTAGCTAATTTAAATCATGGTCTTAGATTTAAACTACCTAAGGGTGACCTCATAACTTTTGATAATGATTCTTCTGAATTGATTAGTAACTAGACTCTTGGCAGCAACATAGCATCCCATTATAGCCTTTTTTTATGAGCTTATTGACATGGATCTATTTGATTCAAATGCCATTTTAACCTTAACCATTGGAGCTTACCATCCTAAAGAAAGAACCCTTTCTATTGGTGCTTCCTCTCCTAAAGTATAACATCATATTTTTACCATTAGAGCTTCCCTTCTTGAAGCAAACCCTCATTGTTCCCTATGACTTTTCCATCCTGAACTCATTGATTGGGACCAAAAAAATCTGGTCATATGCCTCAATGAGTTTTAGAATGAAGAATAACTTGAAAAATATATGGGCCTAAGAGATGGATTACCCATTGGCAATCACAAACAAGACTTTGATTTTTCATTAGACCCCTCTACCTACTTTGGAGAGTAGTCAAACTTTCTTGGTCATAATAAAGAACAAACATTGAGATATTTGGGTGAAACCCTCTTTGAGGTGCTAATTGATCAGGGAAAAATTAAAGAAAAAGACAAGTCTTCAAGTGAAAACCTATTTTAGGCACTCTTAGGCACATAAGTTTTCTCATCCCCTTAAGACATAGAAGGTCCATCTAGCCCAAGTTATATATCTAGTAAAAGCATCTTGCTCTTGAGTTTTTAGAGGTTTTTGCTACTTGGCCTTTACCTGAGATGGTAGATTTTGATTCATCACACTATCTAGAAATTTGGAAGGAAAAACAAGATGTGGCAGAAGAAGATGATAAGGATCATACCTTTCCTACAATTTTAGAAGATGGGTCCACACTGCTTGTGGAAAACATGATAGAAGTGAACCTAGGAACGTATGAGGATTCTAAAAATAATTATCTTGGAGCTTCCATTACTAAGTAGAATGAGAAAAATTATATCCCTCCTAAGGGATTATATTGACATCTTTGCATGGGCATACTCTGACATGCTAGGTTTAGACCCAAATTTAGTTGTGCATCACCTTATTATCCATCCCGATGCTAAGCCAATTAATAAAAAATTGAGGAAGATGCATCCATGCATGACTCTATTAGTTAAAATAGAACTGAAAAAGTTTTTAGGAGCAAGTTTTATTAGGCCACTAGATTATTCTAAATGGATCTCAAACATAATCCTAGTGAATAAAAATACCCTAGGTATATGTATTTGTATTGATTTCAAAGATATCACCAAAGTGTGCCCCAAAGATGACTTTCCTCTACCCAACATCAACTTGATTATTGACTTAATTATTATGTATAAGATGTTGTTCTTAATAGATGGATTTTCTAGATACAATCAAATCAAGATAGCCCATGAAGATCAACACAAGACTACATTCACCACTCTGTGGGGAACATTCTATTACCAAGTCATGCCATTTGTCTTAAATAATGATAGATCCACATATCAATGTTCCATGATTATCATCTTCTATGACATGATGTATGATATTATTGAGGATTATTTTGATGATATACTAGCAAAATAAAAAACAAGAGATGGACATCCCAATGTTCTACAAAGAATTTTTGAGAGGCTTCATGAATATAAAGTTCACCTAAATCCTAAGAAATGTGTCTTTGGAGTCATATCAAGGAAATTTTTAGGTTTCATTATATCAAAAACATGGATTAAATTCAACCCTACTAAGGTTAAGGCCATTATGGAGATGCTTCCACCAAATAATCATAAATAGCTAGGAAGCCTGCAAGGAAAGATTTGATCTATACATAGGTTATTTTCTCAATTGGTAGATAAGTCCCATCAGTTTGCCCAGCTTTTAAAGAAAGGGGTAAATTTTAAATGGGATGAATATTGTTAGATAGAATTTTCAAAATTCAAGACATATTTGGCCAATCCACTAGTCTTGAGACTGTCAACACTTAAAAGACCACTGTTTCTTTACATATCAGTGATAGAGCATGCACTAGGAGCACTTTTTGGCCCAACATGATGATCAAGGTAAAGAACATGCAGTATATTATCTAAGCCACACTATGGTGGCTTATAAACATAATTATACACCTATTGAGAAGGAATGTTTAGCTATTATGTTTGTTACCCAAAAATTATAGCATTATATGCTAAACCACAAAACTATTATCATTGCCAAGGTGGACCCTCTCAAATTCCTATTGTCCAAAGTAGCTCTTCAAGGATACATGGATAAATTGGTTTGATCCTAAGTGAATTTGACATTGAGTATTAGAATCGAAAATCAATCAAGGGGAAAGTTATTACAAATCAACTTGTAGAAGCCCCCATAATAGATACTCGACCTCTAAAATTTGACTTTCCAAATGATTTTATTATGGAAATAAAATAAGCATCATAGGAACCTAAATAATGGAAGATATATTTTGATGGATCCTTTACATCTCATAAATCTAGAGCTAGTATATTATTTATTATACCTTAGGGGGATATGATTCCTAAAGCATTTAATATATAATTTCATTGTACAAATAATATGGCCAAAAAATAGGCATTGATTATAGGGTTTCACCTTGCCATACATTGGGATATTTAGAGTTTAAAGGTTTATGATGATTCAAACTAATCATCAATCAGAACACTAATTAGTATCAAACCAGAGATGATAAGATCATTCCTTACAATCAAATTATTGATAATCTCAAAGGTCATTTTAAATCTATGTAGTTTGAATAAATCCCAAGAGAAAACAAAAGTTTAGTCGATAAAATGCCAATGATTAGTTCCATGATACAAATTGATGGTGGTGATAAAGAGTATTAGTTTCTAATTGAAAATATTATTTAGCCTACACATGTTATACTAGATTCAAAAAGGGTATGCACCATTTTTGGCCTCAATCCCCCACTTGAATTACCTTGGTTCTAAGACTTCTATAATTACTTCATGATCATGTTTTCCTAGCTGACCTATCCAATAGTCAACAAAAACTATTACATCACCATTTATCATGTTATAACCTCCTAAGAGACATGTTTTATCATAAAGGCTATGATTTAATGCTTCTTTCTTATTTATCTTCAGGAGAATCCAAGCGAGTGCTGAGGGAAGTTCATGAAGGAATGTGTGGGGCCCACACCAATAGTGTAGTATTAGCAAAAAAGCTCCTTAGAACAAGCTATTATTGGCCAAAAATGGAGACTGATGGTAGCAATTATGTAAGGAAGTGTGTTCTTTATTAGAAACATGGAAATTTTATACATGAATCTTATTTACCATTATAGCTAATCACAACACCATGGCCATAATCAACATGGGGCCTTAATCTCATTGGTAAAATAAACCCAGCATCTTCAGATGGCCATAAGCATATATTGACTACTACCAAATATTTTACTAAGTGAATTGAGGCCATTCCTCTCACTTACATCACTAGGAAGTAGATTTTCAAATTCATCCATTACCATATCATCTATAGCTATGACATCCCTACACACATTATATATAATAATGGTGGATCCTTTGTAAACCAAGATGTAAAATATCTTTGTGAAAAATTCAAGATCAGGCACAAAAAATCTACTCCATATAACCTTCAAGGTAATATACACTCTAAGGCATCAAACAAGACAATTTTAAAGAAGATTTTTCAATGATGTTATCCATGATTATCACTTACAAAACATTTTTACCCTCTAAGATTATAGAACCAGTCATTAAAACCTAATAAGAGCCACTCCTTACTCCCTTGTCTATGGCACAAAAGCTATTATCTTGATAGAGATTGAGTTTCCATCCTTGCAAGTATCACTAGAGAATATTGAAGATGATGAGGACTATAGGTTCTCAAAACTATAAGAACTAGAAATTCTTGATGGTAAACATTTGGTTGCCATAGAAAACTTGTAGGCCTATCAAAATAAATTGTGGAGAAGATACAATAAGTGCATCCTCCCTCAGGGGATTGATATTGGTGATTTGGTTCTATAAGAGAACTAAAATAACACAAATGTTGAACATAAAAGGAAGGTAAGTTTCAACCTAATTGGTTAGGACCATTTATTATCATGACAAACTATGGATTAGGGGCATATTGACTAGCTAAATGAAATGGTGAAGAAATTATAGATCCCATGAACATTATACACCTTAAGAGTTTATATGCATGAACAACTTCAAACCATTGTCTATTATATTCCTTACTTGTGGGAATCTTGTGCTAATGTAGTTTTATCCTACCATTTTATACTACCCTGAACCACCTTTCATGACTTTGGATAGTGAACACATTTAGACCATTCATACTCTGAACACATTTTATCCTAACTTATACCATTCTCTTTGAGAACCATATTCTTTGTTACATCTTGAGATTGTTTTACCCTAAACACTTTTGTCTCTTAATCACTTATGATCTTGATTATGTCTCATCAACATTATGAACACATTCAATTCTAGTTCTATAAAATAGTTTAGCCAAAATAGTATATTTTATCTTCTTCTACAGACAAGTGAATAAGAACATCTCCCCATCTTAGGATCTACCTACTTCATGGTTCTTCATATTAATTTTCTACTACACATTATTCTATATTACATTTGTCGCTCTTTGGTGAACATTGTATTTGTCTTTTTAGGATCCTCACTCTCACCAATTTGTGAGCATGTGTCATTACATCTGGATTAGCTATTTTATTAGAACTTATACTCTTTGATGAGAATATCCTTGACTATTTGGTCCCCATTTGTGCATATTTTATCCCAAAATAACCAAAAACATTAGCAAATGATTCCCAAAAAGAACAAAAACATTGTCTTATGCTTTTGTACATTTTGATCCTCATGTTCTTACCATTTTGTAAGCATTTTATCCTACTGAATTTCCACTGTGCAATTTATCTTGTCCCACCATGTCATGATCTTGACATTTTACAAGCAAATTAAGTCCCCACACTTGTTTTGCAAGATCATTCTCTTTCATCTCACTAACTTGCCATTTCGTAAGACCAATCTCATTTTTCAAGTCTTCCCTTTTCTTCTATAAAATTAATCACATGTTTTTTGTCATCATCATGTTTTATATCCTACATCCTAGGAGAATTACATTTGGCCTAAAGTTAATGTTTGAACATGCATCCATGGAACTATGTATGTAGTGTCCACTTGTCTTGTACATCTAGAGTCATCTCCTCTAACCCCTTCCTTTTATTTTCTTCCTCCATTTCTTCTATCATTGTTCCTCTTTAATTAGGAAACAAATTTTGTGTCCTTTTTCTTTGATAAATTATGGTAGAAAGTAACACATCTCCCACATGTGCATAAAATAATTATCTTTAAACCACACTAACTTGGTTTTTGTTTGTGCGTGTTTATTTGAGTTTTATTGGTGTTTTGTTATTTTTTATTGTTGTTTTGTTGTGACTTTACACCTCTTAATTTATTTCTTCTTCTTTTCTCTTTGTGTTACTTCTTGTCTCACTTTGGTCTTGTGTTTTTCTATTTGATTTTGCTTTTCTCTTTTGTGTTCAAGAACATCTTGATGGTCCACATGGATCTTAATTATTTATATCTTGATCTCATGTTATTAACTTGTTCTTGTTTCATTTGTAAACATTTCTATTCCTAATTAAATAATGATTGTTTATATATTTATTTTAAGTTAGGATCATTTATGTTTATCTTTTTCATTGTCTTTTTCTTTTTAATTTAAAGGTAAATAACTATAACTCTAGTTTTGGTCATTATTTTACCATTATCCTTAGTTATAGGTATTCACATTTGAACTGGATCCATGCACTATAAATGTTGTGTCACTATGATTCCTTCATACTTATGATGCCTAATTTATTTTTCAATATCAAGCACTTGTGCTCTAGATTCAAGTTTTAATGTTAACATAGCTCTGATGAATAGTTTTCAAGAACACTATACATGAAATAGGATCAATAGGTTTGGTACTTGAATCAATGCTTAGACATTCACCTTTTCTCATATATCATGAGTCTGACTGAATATTTGGTCAATTTCATCATCCTTCATTATATTCTCTCCCACTTCTAGTTGAACTACATTGGCTTGAAGTTCATGTTAGAACATGCATCCATGGAACTATGTAGGTAGCGTCCAATTGCCTTATACATCTGGAGTTAGCTCGGCCATATTCATTCTTTTTTCATCTCTTTAATCACTTTATATAGTCTTTTATGCTTGGTTTTTTGTCAATTTTTCTAAGCCATTCCACCATCACATCTATGTTTGCACCAGTTCACTTCAATATATGAAGTAGGTTACATCCTTGAGCTAATTGATTGCCAATTTCCCCATATTAGGGTACAATATTTGAAACAAGTCACAAATCTAAATCATCCCTATGGGGGTAAGACTATTATTAATTATTTATCAATTGATCAAAATTAGCCTTACTAGGGCACAACTATCTTATCACAATCAAATTTGCTCTGTTGGGGCACTTTTTATTATCATATTTTTGGTACTACATTCTCCTTTTCTTTTAATTAAAATCACACCACATTTTTTTCCATGATGGCAATGTTTTAGTGTGCAACTTGTCTCAACATTAATCAATGTTGTAATCACACATCTTGCACTCTCAAATTGGGTGCATTTAAAGTGTGTTTATTATATGTTTGGATTTCATTATTCCCATTCCCCCATCTTTGGGGTCCATTTTCCTCTAACTATATTTTGATCATTGATGGTAACCATGTGTGCAAGAATTATCTCATCTAGATGTGATCTATCCCATGGGTTAATCTCTCACTTTCTCTCTCTTTTCAAGAGTCCATCCTTATCTTTCATCCTAGTATGTCCTCTTGAGGGGGCATAATGGGTCATTTCTAATTTCTTATTGATAGATTTTTTATTTGAAAATATTTTTCTTTATTTGAATGTCTCACTACACCTTCTCAAATAGGGGTAAAATGTAGACATCTAATTCCTAACTCCATTTGTGTTGAAATTGTCAATCTTGCTCTAATTGCACTTAAATGCACATTTTAGGCAAAAATCACTAAAACCTACAAAATGGTTCAAATTTGTCATTTAAAAGTTCCAATTTAGACCAAAGTATTTGTAAATGGGACAATGCATTTTATATGATTCCTAACTTTGATCAATTCATTTCAATTCAAAATGATGATGTCACCTTTTATGCTCTAGATCAATCTTCTATTATAATTCATTAGTACAGATCATGTACCTTTGTTATTTTGTGTTGGCAACATCCTAAATGAGAATACGATTCTAAAACATCTAACATTGCCTACCAATTATTCCCAAGTCAAATTAGGAAATAGAATATGACTTTCTGATCATTTTGATTAATTGAGGGCCGATTTCCAAAGAATTACACTAAAATAGATTAATCATGTTTAAAGCTAATTAATTGAAATCAAGAGATTAAGTAGATTTTACAAGGAGATTATTGATTATTTATTTATTGGAAATAGACTCTAAATATATGCATCACCTAAATGACATCATCTGTAGGGTGACATCCAAAAGCCATAATTGCAACAAATATCATGATTATGGCCTCCCATACCTCTTTAATGCCTCTCATGCCTCATTAATGCCCTTTCTTGCCAAATAATGATGAGGATATTTATGTATTTAATTATAAATATTATATTAATTCATGGCCACACATCTCAATCTTGAAATGGATAGTCATGATTGATCCTGACCAATCTCAAAAATCTATAAATAAAAGACCTCACACTACCATTTTTAAGATTAAAATTGTGTAAATTTATAATTATAAAATCCCTCCACAAGTCATTTATGTTTTCATTTTAGATTTATTTGAATTTGGATTAGCTTCATTGATAGGCAAGTTAGATAGTTTCTATCATGAACCTAGGTTTTACAAAGTGTTCTTGACACATTGGAGGAGTTATGCCACCATTGTTGATGAAGACAAGAATGCTTGATCAAGGGGTGAACATGTTTTTGAGTTGATTTTGAGTAATGGATTAATTTGGAAAAGTAATTGGTTATTGATTTATTTCATTTATATTTTTTTATTATTAGTAAACCCCACATGAATAGGTTGGCTTAATTTGTTTAGCTCTTTATCCATTTCTCATTGATTTCTTATACTAATGCTTGACTAATCATTTTTCATAATCCAACTCTACAACATCAATTCCAAAACATACCCACATCTAAATTAAATGTATTTTTTTACTAGTGATGGGTGAAATTTATTAGAGTGGTCATGCTCACATTGTTTAGTGGTTTGTATTCTTTATAAACTAGTTCTTTTTGTTTCTAACTGTTTTTGCTTTTCCACATTCAAGAGATGAAAGAAACTAAGATAATGGTCTAGGGTTAGATGATACCTAGATGAAGTCAGCACACCATATCCAAACATTGAAGGGACTCCTCTTTGGCTGTGGAGGATGACACCTGTAGATAAGAGAGGCTTAAACAAGAAAACTGTTAGATAGATAGGTGGTAGACTACCAAGCAAAGCTTGATCCCAGAAGTGCAAAGACTTCTTGGAGGGGTGACAGTCTACTGGTTGATAAAAAGTAGAATTTTGCTAGAAATAGAAATGATAAAAGATTGAACAAAAGAAATAAAAACAAATGTGTACCTGTATGTGGCAATCTATCTTCCACAGTCATCAGCGTCGATTAGTTTGCCAACGTCGGTAGGTCAAGGTCACCGGCGTCGATTAGTCTACCGATGTCAATAGGGGAAATGGGCCTGGTGGCCAGCATCAGTTGGGGCAATGAGGCTTTGGAGGAGCTTCAAGTTTGTTTGTGGTCAGTCAGAGTGGTCTGGGAGGTCTGTGGGGGTTTTGATGGCTTGTGCTGGGTTTACAGGGTAGAAAGTATGGCCTAAATGAGAGATCAGATGGAGGATAGGGGAAAAAAGGGAGATAAGGGTGAGAGAAGGCTTTTCAACCTCTCCAAGAAGAATAGATAGGGTTGTGTCCAGAATGCTTGGAAATGGGTAGTAGTCTGATTGCTAATATATTCAAAAGGATAGTAAAATAAAACCAATACAAATACTTAGCTATGGGTGGAGAGGCAAAGGTGCAGGAGGCCTGTTTCCATTGTGGCTGATGCTGGAGATGTCATGCAATCTTCAATCTGGTGTGGAATTATTGGTGCAAAACCTATGAGCCTAGAGAGTGCTGTTGAAATGTTGATGCCTACAAGAAGTCAAGGAGCGAGAGAGCTTGAAGTCTGGAG
This sequence comes from Torreya grandis, assembly GCA_037957365.1. Lineage (NCBI taxonomy): Eukaryota > Viridiplantae > Streptophyta > Pinopsida > Cupressales > Taxaceae > Torreya > Torreya grandis. The sequence goes on from JARHVA010001802.1 coordinate 534,711, forward strand.
CAAGAAAATTCACGTTCACAGGAGGAGCAACAGAAGCAGAAATGTTGTTTTAAAGAAACTGACATCGGTGGTTGAAGAATGGGAAAAGAGGCTATTTTTAGCCTTCTGCCTATTCTTGTAACTGCCAAGTCTAAGGTGTCATTGGAAAATGGTCTTAGGTGGATTAAATGAGTACGAGAGGCTAGTGGGAGGGATAAAATGGGGATTAAGCATTTAATATTTGGCATGGGGTGAGGGACGGCATCCAAGGAGAGGTATCCAAGGTGGGGTGAGGTGGCATGGATGATGTGTCAAGGGGGTTTTTAATTTAAAATAGTTATTTTATTTTAAATTAATAATTGAGTGGGTTAGAAATGTTTAAGAGGTGGACTAAGGAGACCAAGGGGGAGGATAACCAAGGTATAGACATGATTTCGGTGTCTACATTTGCCCCTTCTTGTCTTGTTGGTTGTTCTTGATGAACTGCAAGACAAAAATAGGAGTCGGTTGCCCTAGGTATGGGATGAGGTGTTCCCCCCTCAAAGCGAGAGTCGAGGGAAGGGAACTTGAGATCGGGTGTCGATTTGACAGAGAGATGGATGGAAAGGGTGAAGGTGTGAGGGTGAACATTGTAAAGGGTGAGATTACGTGTATACCACTCCATGCAATAGGAAGGTCAAGTTATCATGGTCAAAGGTCGAGGAGTGCTTGAATCAAAATAATCAGTTCTTAGCATTTAGTCATAGCTGATTGGGTTAAATGATCTAAGCTGTAGCTCCAATGGTCATCGTGTTCCAAGTATCCCAAGCTCAGGAAGTGCTCTTGGAAAACATGACAAGGCCACAAGTAGTGGAGATCAATTGGAGCATGATCTAATACTTGTGGGGGTCGAGGACAATTTATGAACTAGTCATGAGGTAGCAAAGGCAATCAAAACAACCATGGTAGAGTTGTCTCGAAAGTGGTCTGAGGAGATAGTCACAATCTCCAAGGTCTGTGGTTGAGTCAAGCGAATGCAAAAGTGATCTTAAGGGTGCCCTAAGAGGCTAAGATAACTTCTACTATGAGGACCGACTGATTGGGGGCATGATTTTGGTCATTGTGAAGAAGGTTGAGGTTGAAAGCCGTCGATGTCGATCAGCAGCCTAGGGCACGATTATGTCGATGTTGGCGGCCTACCAAATCTCACAAAACCATATTGGCAGCCCACCAAAAGTCATTTGTTATTGTTAACCAAGTGAGAAAAGGGGGTCTTGGAGTGATTGAGTGAAAATGACTCCAAGTTGACCAGGTTGAGCAGTGTGAGGTGTCAGAGTGAGATTGGTGAAGAGTGTGAGCAGTTTGGAGCAGGAGTGGAAGTTGAATAGTGGATTGTGGGCCAGCAGGAGTGTGTTGAGGAGAGTGAGATAGAGGAGATGGCAGAGGGTGGAGGAGGACCCATCGAAGGTCCACCACTAGCGGCACCCATTGTGCCACCACAGTGGTGATGATGGGATGAGGTAGGAGACATTTTTGAGCTCATTTGGTTTGTTTTTGAATTTGATTTTGTTTTTGAAATTTGAATGTTTTTAGTTAGAAATTGAGGGGGAGGGGTAGTTAGGAGGGTGGGAAGGGTAGGTAGGATTATGTTAGAGGGATTAGGAGGGTTTTTTTTTTTGGGGGGGAAAGGGGTCCAATGGGGGAAGCCCTAATTTTTAGGGCTTGCCCCATTCGGCTCTTGGGCCAAACCAGTCACTGACATCGATGGGTTCACCGACGTCAGCCAACCAGCAACTGGCATTCATCACTTGCCTACTGACGTCGATCACTAAGTGATTGACGTTGGTTAGGTAAATGCCATCGTCATCACGTGAATTGATGTCGATGGCTGCCTGGTCGGAGAGAGTTACAAAATTGCCAAGTCGAAGGGCTGAAGCTGTGCCAAGGGCTTCTCAGGTGTCAAGATAGCCATAAATGGTCAGGTAGATGGTCAAGTAGATAGATGAAAGGGAAAATGGCTGAGCTAGAGAAGAAGAGTCATGGGGATTGGTAGTCACATTGACATAAGTTTGACTTTGGGTGGATGCAGGTGAGGCAAACACTGATGTTATAGGATTGACTATCGCCATTACTGACATGGATGCGTTAGGACATCACCGAAGAGGAGTGGGTACAGATGAGCATATTGGAACTTGGCAGGTTGCGGTGATACTACCGAGTGGTGAGGGATGTGAGCCTGATGGTGGCTCTGATTGAGCGGTGGGATCATTCCACTAACACCTTCCACTTGTCGACAGGGGAGATGATAGTGATGATCAAGGATGTGTACCAAATTTTGTAGCTACTGGTACATGAAATAGACTTGTATGCATGCTCGAGAGAGGTGCATGACATACATATGATGACACTGTTTGGGGAGCACATTGCTGAGACTAGTTACCATTCAGTGAGTTTTGCATATGAGCCCCTTTACGCTATGGATGAGGATGTGCATCGGTTGGCCATCCTCATGATGATCGGCATCATGGTCTATGCGTTGCTAGATGTAGAGGGAGGCAGCTTTTCAGTCACTATGACCAAAGTTTTGATAGAGATATTGGAGCAGCAGATAGTGTTTGCTTGGGCACCCATCTTTTTGGCCCAAGTGTACAGAGAGCTATGGGGCATCAAGCGATGGTGACGGTATAGTCTGTGCGTGGGCCACCTTCTACATTTATGGGCTTATGAGTACATTATGGTCACTCATCCTCTTGGCCTTCTAGTGGCAATCCAGGCCAGGTTTAGAGTTGGCTTCAGGCGATGGTGTGAGGTTATGGCACAGATGTGGGTAGACGAGGTAGTCAGGGACATTGACTACTACAGAGGGGTGCTAGAGGCCCTGATCCCTATGAACATTGTCTGGAGACCATACCTGGGGTATCTAGTTTTCAAAGACTAGGGAGAGTAGCTAGTCAGCATGCAAAGCTTGAGATGGGTTAGGGGCAGATGAGCCAGCGAGCTCGAGAGGGTACCAGTAGAGAGAGTGTGGCACTAGTATGGGCTACTTCAGGATGTGCTGCCCACCTTCCCACTGTACAGGTGAGAAAATATAGAGGTGTTGCTCCCACTGCTAGAGGAGATAGAGGGGCCAAATTTTGAGGAGCTGCCAGCAGGACCTGGGATAGCTGATCTAAGGTACACAGAGGCTTATACGGCATGGTGGGCAGGATAGTATACAGGTGTGCAAGTGAGGCCATAGCCTGATTTGTAGGTCGTGATCAGAGAGCAGGATGTAGCCCGCTAGGAGAGGGATATGGCCATATAGGGGAGGGATGCAGCCCAGGGATAGGTGACCATTTTGTAGGGGTAGGTCACAGTTTTGATAGGACAGGTGGCAGGGTTGACAGGGCAGGTGGCTGCTCTGACAGGATAGGTCACGATTTTGTAGGGACAGTTGGCCACAGCCTAGGCACCAGCATTGGTAGGGTGATTTTTGGGAAGATAAGGCCCAAGTCAGCACCCACCTTAGCAGCCAATTCAACAGGCCACACAGTCAGTATCAATGTAGCTAGCATTTTCACAGCCTTAGGGTTTAGTGCAGGGCACGGCAACAGGTTTGATGGGTCCACTGCAGACTGTACCTATTACTAGGTACAACACTGCATTGGATGAGATCACATATTATGAGGGGGCCATCAGAGGGTTCCCTTAGATACATTGATACTTGGAGATGAGGGCTGAGTTGAGCTGGCAGTAGTTTATGTCACGAGTGACTGCTTCAGGTTCTCACAGATGGTGTAGATCAGAGGGCAGAGATGATACAACATCTTCTCGGCTGCCACCACCACCACCATAGCCACAACCTTGAGGGCATATTTTGATACTATGTGTATACCAGCCTGTGAGCCGTTGATGCAAGATGTATATGTTTTTGAGAGAGAGAGACAGAGACACAGATTGTGTCTTTGTAAAACTTGTATGATATATATATATATATGATGAGCTTTTTGGCTATTGATGTGTTATGAAAATATTGTGAATGTTAATGTTTTTAGGATTTATTACATGTTTTGATGATGTATGCTTTGATATGATATTTATGATGGTGAATGATGATTAATGTGATGATGTTTTTAGATTATGGTTTAATGAGGATGATGATTATGTTATGTTTAATGATTATATGATGTGGATGCTTAATTTTATGATGATGATGTAAATAATGAAAATGATTATGTCATGACTTTTGGATTTATTGTGTAATGATGTATGTAATGATATCTGACGATGATGTTTGATGATTATGTTATGATGTAAATGATTATGCTAAATGATTGTGGAACTATGTGATTAGTTGTGATGTGATTGGCAGGTGACGAAAGAATGTGATGGAAGAATGGGATGAAGATAATGGCCGAGCTAACCTCAGAAGACCCCATGTTGACTGAGTTTTGCCTACATAGCCCCTGTTGTTAGGGTCTCAGGCCAATGTAGTTCTCCCAAAAAGGGAGGAAGGGTTGAAGTGGTTGATGTGATTGGTTTGGTCATGAGAATGATGTAGCACATCCCATATGTCTGATGGTACATGCTTGAAATGATGAGGGGTAAGATGATGTTACAGCCTTTTCCATACTGTGCAATGGTGTATTCTGTAACATTGGTCGGGGTTTTTCATCCCTAGCAATTGTCCCTATTGGTGATGGTGTATGCTAAAAATGAAATGAGTCTATTTATGCTTCAGCAAGTAATGGTTTATGCTTGACATAAATTGTGTGGTCAATAGTTTCCATGTGTATTGGTGTCCATAGAAACTAGTGTGAATAGGCTATGAGGACGTTAGGGGTCTAAAAAGGGGGTCGGTTGGTTTGGTTGGTCAAATGATTTGGTTGAATGTGACCAAAGTGTAGGGGAAGTGAAAGGCATATTTGCCCTTTCATTGACAAAGACCAAAAAGAGAGCATAGATAGGGTTTGTTAGAACTCAAAAAGCCCCATTCATGCATTACGTCATTGACCATGGGTTGTGTTTAGAGAGGTAATCGAATCACTTTGACATTAACATGAGCTCGAAGTCCCTTGAGTAGGTGGTGTGATATGGTAGGATAGGGTAATCCTTTTGAGTAGGGATAACTTTGCCCCTTTTTATAGGAGACCCTGAGAATGACTAAAAGTCAAGTCCATGACCCCATTTTTTTAATTTTTTTTTAGCAGACTAATCAATGCGGGAAGTCTACATAGAGATGTCATTTTGTTTTGTGGTCATTTGTGAAGCTGATTGATGCGGGAAGCTTCTAAGAAAGTGTTATTTGTAGCAAGATTTTAGTCATAGCCATCCTTCGAGGGAGTGGTCTATATTTTTGCTTATATATATATATATATATATATATATATATATATATATATATGAGGGCTTTGAATGGCTATCCTTTGAGGGAGCAGTCTATTAGCTACATCAATGATAGTATAGCTATCCTTCGAGGGAGCAGTCTACCTTTAGAGTTTATGACCTTTGATATTTTGACATCTTAATTTATTTTTGACAGAATTTTAAGTCATGGACAAGACTATAGAAGTTTAAGGGCTCCCTTTTATCAAGACAAAGCATTCATACTTTATAAAAGGGTTACATAGGGTTTGTTTAGGAGAATAGGGTTGAAGGGAATGAGGATTAAGAGGACAGGGATAGCTCAAGGGAAGAGCTCAAGTTAAATGTCAGGTGAAAGAGTACTTGACTAACAGTAGAATGGTCGCATATGCAAGGCATTAAGAGGCTCAGGTTCTGGTTGGCCTTCAAGAGAAGATAGATGATAAGTCCCTGATCCATACTTATGTGTGATGATGTAAGGTTCGAGCCAATTAGGAGCAAACTTGCCTCATTTACTTCATTCCATATTGGTCACATGCTGATTTTATTTGAGGATGAGGTCTCTAATTTTGAAATCTTGTTCTCTCAGATTTTTGTCATAGGCTCGCTTAATGCGATTTTGATAGACATGGAGATGGTTGAGGGCAACAAGATGACGTTCGTTGAGTAACTAAAGTTGAGCTAAGTGATCTTGTCAAAAGTCATCGTTAGAGAGAATGTCATGCAGCGAGATGCAAAGAGATGGGATATGTACTTTGAGAGGTAGGATAGCCTCTGTTCTGTACACCAAAGAGAAAGGGGTAGCACCCGTAGGGGTTCAGATGCTAGTGTGGTAGGCCCACAAAGTGAAGGGAATGTGAATGTGCCAATCCATTCCAATGTCGTTGAACACTTTCATGAGAATTTTAGTTAAGATTTTGTTGGAAGCCTCGACCTACCCATTTGCTTGTGGGTAGTAAGGCGAAGAGAAGTTGAGCTTGATACCAAATGAGTCACAGAGTTTTTGGACAGTTTTGTTTTTAAATGACTTGCCGTTATCGATGATGATTTTGTGAGGTACACCAAAATGACAGATGATGTGGGTGTTGATGAAGTCAACAATTTTGTTGGCTTTTATGGAGATGAGAGGAATAACTTCCACCTATTTAGTGAAATACATGGTGGCAGTGATAATGGATTGATGTCAAAGAGTCAAATGAGGGTTAATCTCACCGATGAGATCTAAGCCCCATTGTGAAAAAGGCCAAAAATCTTGAGTGACTTGTAAGGCATGGCTAGGGACGTGAAGCAAGTTAGCATGCTGCTAGCACTTGACATAATGCCGAACATAGTCACTACAGTCTTGATGAAGAGTGGGCCAATAATAGCCCAGGCAAAGGATGCGCTTGGTAACTGAGTTACCACTGAAGTGTCTGCCACAAATCCTATCATGGACCTGTTTAATGGCATGAGATGCTTCAGTGGAGGTTAGACAGCAAAGAAGGAGGCTGTCAAAACCTCTTTTATAGAGAAGACCCCCTAACATGGTATATCGAGTTGTGCGTTTGATGAAGGCCCATCGTGCATTTCTAGAGAGATCAAAAGGGATGATAGAATGAGATAAGTAGTCCACAAGTTGTTTATACCAAACATCCCATGGACTAGAGTCTATGGTGTTGACATGGTTGATGTTAGTAGAAATGTATGAAGGCAACAACACATGATGCACCGTGACATAAATTCTTGATGAAGATGATGAAGATGGGATATGCGAGGTGAGAGAAGCCATGGTGTCAACAAACTTACTCATGGATCGAGGAACAGTCTGCAAGAGGTAATGGTCGAAAGAGGCTAGCAAGGTGTCAACACGGTGTTTGTACCTTTGCAAAACTTCATTTTTATAGAGGTATGAACCATTTATTTGATGGATGACAAGTTGTGAGTCACCAAAGATGTTGATGGTCTTGATGATTAAAGAAAGGGCGATTTGAAGTCCCAAAATTAAGGCTTCGTATTCAGCCATATTATTGGTACATTCAAAGTCAAGTTTGAAAGATAGGGGCATGGGCTCACCTTTGTGTGGGATGAGAATGACTCCCGCACCTCCACCGAGTTGACATTTGGAGCCATCGAAGAACATTGTCATTTGATAGACTGTGTCATCGGTGGAAAGCACAGTGATAGATTCATCAAGGAACCCGCACTGAGAAGGTTGATTGTTAGGTAGAGGAGCATATGCCAGTTGGTCAGTGATTATTTTCCCCTTGATGGATTTCTACTGGATGAATTCCAAGTCGAACTCAACAAGAAGCATGAACCAACGAGCCATACGTTGGTTTTGGTATGGCTTGGAATGCATATATTTAAGAGGGTCAGTGTGAGTGATGAAAATGGTCTTGTGATTGAGAAGATAATGATGAAGCTTGGTAGTGGCAAAGACTAATGCCAAATAGAGTTTCTTGGTATGAGTATACCGAGTTTAATAGTCGACTAGTGTTCGGCTTATATAGTAAACCGCTTGCTCACGATGTTACTCGTCTCGGTGCATGATCATGGCATCTAACGAATGGTTGGTTGCAGAGATGTAAAGGTAGAAGGGTTGGTCATCTTTAGGTGGAATAAGGATTGGTGGAGAGACCAGATAGCGTTTGAGGGCTTCAAAAGCCTCTTGGTAGTCCTTATCCCATTTAAAGGAGACGTCCTTCTTGAGGAGATGATGAAAGGGTTGGCAGCGGTTAGAAAGCTGTGAGATGAAGTGACGGATGGACTGGAGCTTCCCTTACAGACTGTGAAGTTGCTTGAGATTGGTCAGAGGTGGCATCTTGAGTATAGCCTAGATTTTAGCAGGATCTATTTCAATGCCATGGAGAGAAATGATGAATCCTAGGAGCTTCCTTGAGAGGACCCTAAAGACACATTTCTTGGGGTTATGGCAGACATGGTATTGAATAAGGTGAGAGAAGATGATCTTGAGGATGGTCAAATGGTCGCGACAAAGCTTAGATTTGCCTAGCAGGTCATCCACATAGTCCTCCATGATTTTATGGAGGAGATCGTGAAAAATGTAAGTCATGGCATGTTGATATGTGGCACCTGCATTCTTTAGGCCAAAAGGCATGACCCTATAGCAGAAAGTCCCCCATGGGGTGATGAAGGTAGTCTTGTGTTGATCTTTTGGTGCAATCAAGATCTTGTTATATCCTGAAAACCCATCCATGAGTGATAGCATCTCATGACCGACTGTGAGATCAACAAGTTGGTCAATGTTGGGAAGAGGAAAATCATCTTTAGGGCAAGCCAGGTTGAGGTCGCGATAGTCTGTGAAAATTTAGATCCCCCAATTTCCTTGGTGATAGGGATGATGTTAGATACCCACTATGGATAATCAATGGGTTGGATAAAAGAGACAGAGAGAAGACGCTGAAGCTCCTCTTTGACAAAGAGCGTAACTCAAGGATGCATCTTACGAAGCTTTTGCCTGACAGGCTTAGCCTCTGGTTTTGTGATGATGTTATGAATGGCAATGTTGGGGTCAATGCTAGGCATGTCACTGTAGGTCCAAGCAAAGGCTTTGATATGGTCTGAGAGGAACTTGGTGTAGTCGATCTACTCCTGGGCATCCAAAGATTGACCAATATTTAAGACGTGAGGAACATCAGAAGATGGAAGGTTAATGTCAATGGTCAATTCATTTAACATAACCTACATTTCAGAAGGGAGGGAGTGTTGGATGAAAGAGTCATTGGCACCCATGTAGGTGAGAATGGCATTGTCGTCTACGTAGTGGATAGTGTTGATGGTTGTCGATTCATCATCTATCATGTTGGGATAAATGAGAGGGAGAGACCTGTATACCCCATTGAGTTGATAGGTTATGGGTTCCAAGCGGATGGTGTTTATGCAAAAATAACTAGGAGGGATGGAAACCATCGAATTCATAGGTGAAGAGGGAAGAATAGGCAAGCTTGGAGGAGATTTATCGATGGTGGGTTCGGGGCAAAGGTCTGCAGAAGCCTCAGTGGGTTCTTAGAAGCCCATACCATGTTGTTTCTTGGCATTTTCATCATTTGATAGTTTGATGGGTTGATGGGAGCCTTGCTCGTAGTGCCCAAAGCCAAAACCCTTCCATGCACACCAATAAAGGTAGGTGTGAGCAAAGTTGGGGTTGCCAAGAAAGGAAAAGTTGGATGTGAATGGTTGAGGTGAGGAGAGAGGATTCCCATCATTAGGAGCTCGATCTAGCCCCCCATAGATTAGATTTGTTCAGAGGTTAGGAGGACCATAAGGAATGACCATTCTAATCTGATGGTCATAGCTTAGACTATGGTGAAGCTGTCCATACTCTTATGGAGTCTGGAACATGTCTAAGGTAAGTAAGCAATATGCCCCAAGTGAAAGTCATTAGAAGATATCTTCTATGGGGTCCTTGGTTATCACTTGAAGAGGTGGTGTGAGGGCAACTACAGTTTGCATGCTTGTTGAAGCTTCTACAAATGAAGGTAGTGTCTGGGTTGATGGCTTGAGAGGAATGAGAACATCATTTGGTTGATAGGTCGTGTTATAAGTCTTGAAAGGGGATGGGTCGGTGGGGATGACATGGACTTACCCGTCGTGTTCAAATTTGACACAATGGTGCAGTGTAGAAGGGACACAAGCCATGGCACGTATCCAGGGTCATCCTAACAACATGTTATATTAGAACTCTCCTTCGATGATTCACAAGAGCTTCGAGACTGTGCGTGGGCCAACATGAATATGAAGGACGATGGTGCCAATGGTAGTGGTAGTGGTTTCATTAAAGGATCAAAGGATTACGTTAGTTTTTGATACGCAATTCTTAAGGAGGGCCAATTGATCATAGGCATGGGTAGAAATGATATTAATTCTAGTGCCTCCATCAATCATAACTCACTTAATGTGGGTTCGATCAACATAGGCTATGATGAAAAGAGTAGCGTCCTGATCTTCTGAGTTAGAGGTAGGAATTTTAGAATCATTGAAAGTGATAGATGCGACGGGGGATAAGGAGTGGACCAGGGCAGCTAGTTGTTGGGGGTCTTCGGCTTGAACCTCCACTGCCTATAAGGCTCTGATTAGAGCTTGACGATGTTGGGGTGAGCTTTGAATGAGGTCATATAAGGTCATCTTCACAGGCGTTTGGTGAAGCTGTTTTAACATAGAGTCAGGGATTGCCCCTAAAGAAGAGGGTTGGGATGCACTCAGGATAGAAATTTTGGGTTTTGGTGGTTGAGGTGGCTTGACAAAGGGATAGGTCCAAGGAATAGTAGGTTTTTATTTTGCTTTATCCTTTTGTGACCTAGTGGCTACACTGATGGTGTTAATTTCGAAGAGAGGGGGCGAATGAGGTGAAGGGACCATAGTCTGTTGATGAGATGTTGATGTCGATGAAGAAGTTTGAGAGTCATGGGAAGGTGTCAAAAGTCCATCGACATTGTCCTCAAGGAGAAGGGTGTCTTTTTCCATATATTGGTGAATGACAACCTTGAGGGCACAACAATTCTCGGTATCATGTCCCGGTGTGCGATGATATAGGCAAATCTTAGTATCATCAAACCAGGATGATTTAGACCTGAGAGGTTGGAATGGTTTGATAGGCAGAAGGGTTATGCTAGAGGTTTACAAAAGTTAGCACAATATCAAAGCATATGAACCCACCAAAGGGTCTGTGCTTGTTGATGCATGAGATGTTGATGACTTTTGCTTGGGAGGCGTCGAAGGAGGCTTCCGTACCACCTTTTGGGTTGGTGGTGCGGGCACATGTGTAGACGACACTTTCTTTGTGAGAGGTGCCAAATTTTTTAGAGAGGGTAGGCTTGTGGTAGGTAAAGGAAGTAGTGGAGGTAACTTGTTTTGGTCAGGGGTTAGAGTAGGGAGCACTCCTATTATGATAGAAAGATGAGGGCCCAAAATGGAGGGCAATGATGATGGTGGAGGGGGAGTTCACCGCTGTGGTTTAGTAGTATTCTTTGGTTTGGTTTGAGGATTACTATTGGGTGAGGCAAGGTTTAAGTCTACCTTCACTTGCGGGTGAGTGAGGTTAGGTACGGGGTGAACACCGAGTGACTTGATTGGTTTTGATGTGGTGGATGAGGGTTTTGGTTTTGATGTAGATGGTTGAGGTTTTGAAGGTTTAGAAGTAGAAGTCTGGTTTGTGTTGGAGACTTTGGGGGATTTCATCACAAGAGGGTCGGTGGCATGAGATGAGACAGGATGGGCAAGGTGAGGAGCTTTGAGTCGCTCCCATAATGCCTGATGCTCCAATTTCTTTGAATGGAGAAGTCCTAGTTTCTCCACTAATCAAGAAAATGGTTGGGAAGATGTCGGATGAGGCTTTGGTCCTTCAAAAGATGTAGATGGTTGTGGGGCCAAAAACATGGTAGATGCAGAGGTCTCAGACCCGAGGCGTGGAGGAGTTATAACTGGTTCATCTTTGGTCGAAGGTGGAGAGACAGGGTCTTCTCTTGGTGGAGAAGGAATCATAGAATGTGGCTCCTCAAGAGGGTAGAGGGCAGGGATGATTACGCCTTTTACTTGTCATTGAGGAGTAAGAAGGGTAGGGTCCTCCATTGGTAGCAAGAAGGAGGAAGGCGGGACTGGTGGCACCAGTATGGTCAAGGCATCCTCCAATATAAGGGAAGTCGATGGAGAACTAACAGGAGAAGAAAGTTCATCCACATGTGATGGACTGATGGGTTGACTAACCTCTTGAGACTGTGAGAGAGGTTGGTCAGGGATGAGAGGTGAAATAGTGTTGACTGTGTATATGTTATGCTCTTGAGAGTCATCGGTCATGGTCTGCACATTGTTTTGGCTAGGAGGATGGTTAGGAAAGGGTTGTTTAAAGATGTCTATGCTTTGATTGGGTGGCATGTTTGGGTTGTCAAAGACGAGGTCACCTCTATCTATCATGTCTTGAATGATGTTTTTGAGACTCTTATAGTTGTCCGTGTCATGGCCTTTGACACAGTGATAATTGTAGAAGTCATTCTCCCTATACAACGCAAGGATGGTGCATGAGGGATCAAATTGAGGGGGTGGTCGAATCTGGAAGAGATTGAGGACTCCCTGTTTGACAAGTTTATCCAACACAAATGCGTATGACTCTCCCAGTGGAGTATACTGACGCTGCACATATCTTTGTTGGAATTATCACGTGATACTTTGGGACGTGGAAGGTTCAGGCTGGATGGTTGTTGTTGAAGACAACAGTCTAACGACTATAGCATTTGTTGATGCCTTATATTTAGAATTAGAAGAAGAAGGTTTAGAGGAAGAGTCATTTGACTTGGTATTGGGGTTTTTACTCTGCAATTTGACTTTGTTTTCCTCGACGGCACATAGTTCAAGCTTCTTAGCCATCATGAAAGCTTCGTCAAAGGTTCAGAATGTTTAGACCCAAAAGGTAGAGGAAATATGTTTGGCACACACCTGTGAAAAGAGATCGATGAGCTTGGGTTGGGGCAAATAAAAGGAGAGATGGTTGATTAAGCCTCTCCAACAGGCAACAAAATTGGCTATGGATTCATTGTCAAACTGTCTAATAGAGTACAGGTCTATGATGGAGACTTTTGGTGATATTTATCAAAAAGTGGTCAAGGAAAAGTTGGGCTAGCTGGGTGAATGTGAAAAGAGAGTGACTGGTGAGAGAGCTGTACCAATCAAGGGCAGCACCAAAAAGTGACATAGGGAATGTGCGTAGCAGTAATGCATCATCATGTGCTATCAGGTAATAAGCATGTCTGAATGCTTGTAGATGTTGCTGTGGGTCTTCCTTACTCTGGAAGTGAGTGAACTTAGGAAGCTCCCATTGACTGGGATATGAATGGATTGGGATGGAGGGATGGATGGGTTCATTACAAATTTGGTCATATGACAGGACATTTCTTGAACCTGAAACTGAGGTCTCAAAATTAGACATTTTGTCCATCAACATTTTGATTAGATCCATTGATGGATTTGTGGGTGGGGTGCCCCCTAGGTTGTAAGCACTTGGAAGGTGCTAGAAGGGGTGTATGATGTAGTCGGTTGCACTTGTATGGGCACAACATATTGATAACTAGTCATTGGGATAGATGTGGAGACCAAGGGCGGTTATGTCATGAAGGTAGAAGGCACGATTAGGCTTGATGTTGTTAGAGGTGGTTGGATAGTGGCAACACTAGCCAATGGATGAGTAGCCACCCTAGTGTTGATGGGGGCAAGAGTAGGCAAGATAGAGACAACTAGATTTTGGAAAGGGGTAGAGGTTTGTTGAATAGTCTATGGTTGATGGGGGGCCAAAACCCCTATGGAAGTGGGCATAGAGATAGAAAGAGAAGCCACACTTAGAAGATTAGTCATGGGTTGGTTATTAGTCGAGGTGGCAGCTTGGGTGTCTATGGGTTGAACCACAGGCACTGTTGATATGGCTGTTGTCTCGACTAAGGAGGTTGGCATCCCATAAATTGGGTTGCCTAAGGAGTCTCGCATTCAACTTCATGCGAGATAGTGTTGAAGGGCCTTAACATTGAGGTCAAGGAACCTTTCAAAGTCTTGGTCCTCCTCAGGGACAATGGGAGGCTGAGTCAGGGTCGGTTGGGTAGGAGTTCGTTCGGTCTCTGAATGATACTCCATTAGAGGACTAGTTATGGAAGGCAAAGGCGGAAGTGGTTGTTGCCTTGCATGGTCAATAAGAGTCTTGGTTTGACTACGTGTCAAAACCATTCAAGGCAATAAAATACATCCTTCCTAGCTCAAACAACCAGATAAGAACAAAAAAGAAGATGAAGACAAGCAGACCCTAAACATTAAATTCCTAAGAATAAATTTTTAGAGTCGTGTTGGCTTATGCCTTAGAGTGTGTTTGGGAAGTTGGATTTTAGAACGGGTCCTAGAAGAAGCAGTCTAAGGTTGGTTTTAGGTTAGTTTTGGTGCTCAAGGTCTGTGTTAGGTTTCATACGTGGCTTGGTGCTAAGGAGCAAGCTCCCCTCACTTCACAAGCCTAGAGATAAGTTGGGTCGCTTAGCCAGTATTTACTTCCCCTAGAGTTTATACTCTGCCAAAGAATAGAGTGGGCTCTCCCCTTGGTAGTGAAGTCCAAGTAGGATTACCAGGCAAGGTAAGGTATCTGCTAGGTGATGAAATCCTAGTCGGACCTTGTCTCAAGTATGTTTAGATGTTTGATTTGTGAAAGTGGTTAGGTTGTGTAACATAAGTGGACTACGCTTTATTCATGATGCGGTTTTAATTACTAGATGTGTGAACTAAATATGCATTCAAGCAGAAATGAAATGCAATAGATTTTAAGCCCAAATAGAAATGTGTGTTTGGATGTAGACAAATGGAGAAAGGGTTGAAGAGTATGAATTTTACTACTCTAAGATGCAAGAAAAGAAAGAAAAAAGAATGATTATTTTTAACTTTGCTGATAGTGTCTTTTTAGAGAAGATAGAAGAAAGAGATGCAAGGAGAGAGCTAATGCACCTATATGAAAAGTTTGCTTTTAGAAGAAAAAGTATGAACCCAAGGAGAATTCCTAGGGTCCCACCAGGCGTGCCAGAATGTTTCTAACTATTTTTGCTTTTCCACATTCAAGAGATGAAAGAAACTAAGATAATGGTCTAGGGTTAGATGATACCCGGATGAAGTCAGCGCACCGTATCCAGACATTGAAGGGACTCCTCTTTGGCTGTGGAGGATGACACCTGCAGATAAGAGAGACTTAAACAAGAAAACTATTAGATAGATAGGTGGTAGACTGCCAAGCAAAGCTTGATCCCAGAAGTGCAAAGACTTCTTGGAGGGGTGACAGTCTACTGGTTGATAAAAACTAGAATGTTATCAGAAATAAAAATGATAAAAGACTGAACAAAAGAAATAAAAACAAATGCGTACCTGTATGTGGCAATCTATCTTCCATAGTCACCGACGTCAGTTAGTCTGCCGACATCGATAGGTCAAGGTCGCCAGCTTCGATTAGTCTGCCGATGTCGGTAGGAGAAATGGGCCTGGTGGCCAGCGTTGGTCAGGGAAATGAGGCTTTGGAGGAGCTTCAGGTCTATTTGTGGTCAGTCAGAGTGGTCTGGGAGGTCTGTGGGGTTTTTGATGGCTTGTGTTGGGTTTATAGGGTAAAAAGTATGGCCTAAATGAGAGATCAGATGGAGGACAGGGGTAAAAATTGTTAGGATCCTACTCTCCACAATAAGAGTATATATATGATTACCTTGTATTAGTAACTAAACATGGAATTATACCAGAATGAACAAGTAGCTAGAATTCACAAATAGCACAGAATATGAGAGACAATACACTATCTTGTATTAATACTCAACCAGAAATAAAATACAATAGAAGATACCACTTCTTCTTCGCACCTATCAGAAGCTTCCCACACTTCTAGTGTACACAGTAATTCTCAACCAAGAGTTCACTCTCCTACCAAAAATGGTCCCAACACACAACTCAAACACAAAGTTGGTGTTCACCTCTCTAACTAGTCAATAATAACACTGCCAGTACACCAAGTACTCAAAGTACTTCAAATAGATCTCCCATAAGCTTGAAACAACTTGCAACTCAAATGATCTTACTTAGAAGGATCTCTTCTTTTCCTTTTTAATCCTTAATTACAATACAGCCCATGAGTCTATTATATAGATCCCATGCAAACAATAATTAGACACCTAATTACAATAATTAGAAATGCAGCTCGAGACTATAATTAGCCCTTAACATGCAAACACTCGGTTCAACGAACTAACTATCCATGCAACAAATAGTTATGGAACTGCCATAGGCAATCGATGTCGGTCCCTATCTGCCTGGAGGTGATCGACGTTGGCCAACCTCCTGCTGATGTTGGTTGCTCTTTTGTTCACCCCTGATCGATGTCGATCTGCCTAGCTGACGCTAGTGACTGTGAAACTCAGCAACCTCCTCCATGCTTGCAAATAGTGAAGATTTTAGCTCCACAACCTAACAATCTCCCACTTGGAGATAAACAACTGCAACTGTACCTGTACATATACCCTATCTAATCTATTTCCTAGCTTGTATCCCTCTTCAAGCTCAACCTTGAAGACCAACCACCACAAATCTTGTGGTGCACCTCCTGTCATCCAAGTAACCTACCACATCTGCATCTACAAACCCATGTAGAAAAGAAATTGACCCTGCATAGCATGTCAACCTACTATTGGTCCCTCTCAGATACCTGAGAATCCACTGAACTGCCCTCCAGTGCTTCTTTCCCAGATTGGCTCCAAACTTTCTGACAGCTCCCATTACTTGGGAAAAACCTAGGTTTAGTACACATGTACTCAACCTCATTTTGTGAATCAAGACACTGTTCATAGAACTGTCCAACCATCGGCGTGTTAACCGGTTTCACACAATCATCCTGAAACAAAGTCAACCTGTGACCTTCCATGTCCCTAGAACATACTCAGGCCAAAGAATCTTGTTGCTCCCAGATTCCTCATGACACACCTCTGAACTAGTTTTACCTTTAGTTCAAAAACTCCCTACATATGTGACTCTGCAATAAGCACACAATATAGTAATAGGATAATGTAGCTAATACTATCCAACTTGGTAAAGAGAAACACAATGGTCAAACCTCTATTATCTTGCAGCTTACTCAAGACCATATACTCTGGCCTACCGTCTCACATGTCCATTTCCGCTCTTCTTCATCTTTAAAATCCATTCGTCTCTCAGTGCTTTCTTCCAGCTGGCAACTCCACCCAAAAAACTTCTGTTTGGTTCTTCTCCAAGGAATCACATTCCTCATCCATGCCAAGCTCCCACTATTTCCTAGATCTACCTACTCTGCTTCTTTAACAACTTCCTGGTTCTTGACCATCAGTGAGCAACAAGTAGTGTAAAGAAGGGAAATAATAAATTTGAGGCTTACTTACCCTTTCAGTCCTCCATATGGGTGCTTGAGACTCCTTGACAGCTTGTTGTCTGCCCAAAATCTATCTCAGTTACCGATGCCGGTCACATCTCAGTCTGCACCCGATCGATGTCAGTTTTATGCGACTGCCTCATCACCGACGTCAGTTCCTCCTAACTAACGCTGATGTTTATCTATCCTAAGTCACTGACATCAGGCTACACATAGCTGATGTTGGTCCCTGTCTAGTTGCCAATGCCAGTTTTCCAACTGACGTCGGTCTCTATGTTTTACTTGTGAAAAATGACTTCTACCTGTGAGCTCCTTTTGGATCAAACCCTTGTCCATATCAACCTTACTCTGCTTAGAATTATTTAGACCCTTGTGCTGATCTCTGTCTGTCACCTTCTCCTTGAAAACCAAGGATTTCTTATTCTTGTCACTAACATCAGATCTCTCAATAAACGTCACTTTCTTATTCTGCATACAAAAATCTCAATCCATGCTTTTCAAATTCAAAAGCATACCCTTTGACTCAAGAACATGCATCTCCTTCTTATTCATGTGACCAAGCCTATTAAGCCACATCTTTGAATCTACAGCTGAAGTAGATAACCCAGAAAGAGAATCAGTAATACAAGTAGATAGATAAAGTGTACCTACTTTCTTACCTCTTGATACAACAAGTGCACCCTTGGAAACTTTCCAAGAGTCCGCTGTGAGAGTTACTGTGCAACCCTCATCACCCAACTTTCCAATAGAAATCAAATTATGCTTCAGGATTGGGATATGCATGACCTCCTTCAACACCCATGTGTTCCCTATCTACAATTTCAGCTTCACTTTCCCTTTGCCAACCATTTGACAAGGCTTACCATCCCCTAAATAAATTTCTCCGAAGTCTCCCTAAACATATTCATGAAAAAATTCCCTATTTGAGGATGCATGGAAAGAGGCACCAGAATCTAAAATCCAAGATTCTACTTTATCTAAGGAACATACCAGAGCATCTTGTGTAACAAAATCTACAACATCTGCTTCTTCATGTCCTTCATGTTGATCTTTATTCATCTATCAATCTCTCTTTACATGCCCTTGCTTTCCACACTTCCAGCAGGTTATTCTGCCATACCTGGATTTGGATCTCCTGCCTGTCTTGGACCTTGATCTCCCATGCTCGATCTTCTCTCTTTGCCTTCCCCTACTTTCAACACTCAAAGCATTCCCTGATGATTCACCTGTGCTTTTCTTGCGAATCTCTTCATTCAAGATTACACTCACAACATCATCCACTTTTAAGATTTTTGAAGCAGATGCAGTATTGTTAACTGCCATTACCAAACTCTCCCAGCTTTCACGTAATGAGCACAAGATTAAGAGAGCCCTAATTTCATCATCAAAATCAATATTGACTGAAATTAACTGGTTTACCAAACCATGGAAATCACTAAGATGACTATGTATAGATCCACCATCCAACATTTGCAAATTAAATAATTGCTTCATAAGAAATACCTTATTTTCATATAAATTTTCTAAAGATTCTATCAACTCTTCCGTTGTCTTACACTGTGATAAGTTGGAAATCACAGACGATGCAAGGCTCAACCTTATGGATCCCAGAGCCTTCCGATCAAGAATGTTCCATTCTTCATCCTTCATATCTGTGGGCTTGCATGCAACCCCACCCAATGGTAAGTACAAATCTTTCTAATACAGATAATCTTCAATCTGCATCCTCCATAATTGATAGTTCTTGCCATTAAACTTCTCCATTTGTAGCATACTTTCTTCTTCCATTGCTATACTCCCACTCAAATAGAAACCCCTGTGAATAACCTGTAATCAACAAACACTAACCAGATCTGATACAACCTGTTAGTAAACCCAACCAAAAGCTCTGATACCAATGGTTAGGATCCTACTCTCCACAATAAGAGTATATATATGATTACCTTGTATTAGCAACTAAACATAGAATTATACCAGAATGAGCAAGTAGCTAGAATTCATAAATAGCACAGAATATGAGAGACAATACACTATCTTGTATTAATACTCAATCAGAAAGAAAATACAATAAAAGATGCCACTTCTTCTCCGCACCTATCAGAAGCTTCCCACACTTCTAGTGTACACAGTAATTCTCAATCAAGAGTTCACTCTCCTACCAAAAACGGTCCCAACACACAACTCAAACACAAAGTTGGTGTTCACCTCTCCAACTAGTCAGTAATAACACTGCCAGTACACCAAGTACTCAAAGTACTTCAAGTAGATCTCCCATAAGCTTGTAACAACCTACAACTCAAAATGATCTTACTTGGAAGGATCTCTTCCTTTCCTTTTTAATCCTTAATTACAATACAACCTATGAGTCTATTATATATATCCCATGCAAACAATAATTAGACACCTAATTACAATAATTAGAAACGCAGCTCGAGACTATAATTAGCCCTTAACATGCAAACACTCAGTTCAATGAACTAACTGTCTGTGTAATGAACAATTTTGGAACTGCCACAGGCGACCGATGTTGGTCCCTGTCTGCCTGGAGGTGATCGACGTCGACTGACCTCCTGCCGATGTCAATTGCTCTTCTATTCACCCCTGACCGATGTCAGTCTGCCTAGCTAACACCAGTGACTGTGAAACTCAGCAACCTCCTCCATGCTTGCAAATAGTGAAGCTTTTAGCTCCACAACCTAACAAAAAGGGAGATAAGGGTGAGAGAAGGTTTTTCAGCCTCTTCAGGAAGAACAGACAGGGTTGTGTCTAGAATGCTTGGAAATGGGCAGTAGTCTGATTGCTAATATATTCAAAAGGACAGTAAAATAAAACCAATACAAATACTTAGCTATGGGTGGAGAGGCAGAGGTGCAGGAGGCTTGTTTTTGTTGTGGCTGATGCTAGAGATGTCATGCAATCTTTAATCCGGTGTGGAATGACTGGTGCAGAACCTCTGAGCCTGGAGAGTGCTATTGAAACATTGATGCCTGCAAGAAGTTGAGGAGCGAGAGAGATTGAAGTCTAGAGCAAGAGAATTTACGTTCACAGGGGGAGCAACAGAAGCAGAAATGTTGTTTTAAAGAAACTGACATCGGTTGAATAATGACCAACGTCGGTGGCTGAAGAATGGGAAAAGAGGCTATTTTTAGCCTTCTGCCCATTCTTTCAATTGCCAGGTCTAAGGTGTCATTTGAAAATGGTCCTAGGTAGATTAAATGAGTGTGAGAGGCTAGTGGGAGGGATAAAATGGGGATTAAGCATTTAAAATTTGGCATGGGGTGAGGGACGGCATCCAAGGAGAGGTATCCAAGGTGGGGTGAGGTGGCATGGATGATGTGTCAAGGGGGTTTTTAATTTAAAATAGTTATTTTATTTTAAATTAATAATTGAGTGGGTTAGAAATGTTTAAGAGGTGGACTAAGGAGACCAAGGGGGAGGATGACCAAGGGATAGGCATGATTTCAGTGTCTACACTTGTATTGGTCATTTTTCATACCTACTCATGGATTTAAGCTTTATTTGGAGTTTTTTTTAGTTTTTGGATTATTGTATGCATGGAAAATATGGAATGCACCTATTTAAGCAATCCAAGATATTTTAAGTGGATAAAAAAAACCAAATGGTTATTAAAAAACAAACTCATTAGCCTATTTCTTTGGCACTCTTTGTGCTTCTCCTTAGTTGTCAAGAGATAAGCTATGGATTGTATATTCAACTTGAGTCAATAATGAAGAGACTTTTGTGTATATTATTTGTTTGGTTATTGTGTAGGAAATGATTTGCATTAGGGATCCTATGATTATATAATTATATATTACACTTCGTCATGGTATTAAAGTCATCTTCTCAACTAGTACTCAACCTCGCAGCACTGATTTATTTGGACCATATTATGTATCTCTTCTAAGCTATACTAATACTTTATTAGTTTAAATTCATTACGTAGGTTGTAAAATTTATTTTTTATACTTTGATAAGTGTTTAAAGAGTGAATGTTTTATGTATGAACTAAATTTAGACATGTAAATAAAGTAAACTAATCCTAATCTAAGCTAAAATTTAACTATGTTAGAGTAACAAACAAAGAAAACAATAATCACAAACTTTACACTTTGAATGCACAAGATTTATCCATTATGATGTACATTATATTTTATATTTAAAATGTGTGGTTCTCACTCCTCCAATGTAAATAAAAAATGGATAGTGTTTTGGTGCAAAAGAAAGTATTTAATTCACTTGTGTGTAGACTCTAATTTCCTGATTGTGATTATGATCTCTAGATTTTGTGATGTGATGCTTGAAAAGGATATTTGCAAGTATATTTATAAGTGTTTTGAGAAGGATCATTTGGACTTTTTCAATGCTCTAGATGATCAATGGTGGATAATGAGTCCTCACCCATGAGTATAAAGGACTTTTCAAAATGGTTGAGAAAAATGTGAGGTTGGTTAGCTGACTCAACAAGACTAAGTCAATTTCCTTGAGAACGTAAAGGATGATTCATAATAAGTTGAGAATTTTATAGATTTGGTTGGGATGAGGGGAAAAAAGGTGGGAGATGTTTTGATGAGGTGGAAAATATATATTTTATTATTTTATAATAAGTATTTAAGTGTGCATAATGGACTTATTCAATATTTTGAATTATTCAATTATTTGAATTTGGGAGAAAAAGTGATTTATTAATTCAAAAAGAATTATTAAATAGATTTATGTGAATTTAAACACTAAATTTAATTTAGGTGTCTACATTTCCCCCTCTTTTAAATAGTGTTGTGAAGCAATAATATTTTGAAGAATAGTAGAAGTAGAGTGTTAATGATTAAAAAGAAATTTGCCCCAAATGAATGAAAATGAGTGTGATGATGTTCCCTTAAGGGTTTGTGTGAGAAGATGGATAAATTCTCAAAATTGATGAAAATAGGAAGTGAATCAAGAGATGGAAAAATGATAATCAATTTATATCAGGATTGATATCAAATTTGTAAGTCGTTGGTTACATAAAAAGGTTGCCCCCAATTAATTAAAACTAGATTATGGATTTGAAAAACAATAGTTTAACCATTCAAAGATTGCACACTTGTTGTTATTGCTATTGATGTAGGGGTAAATTGAGTAGATGATATATCTTAGCAATAATAAACTATGGATCTATAAATATAAAAAGATATTGAATTTACAAATAATATTGTTAATTTCATGCTGGGAGATTATTGCAAGATTTTGAATACAAATTTGAAATAAATTGATTTAATGTTGTTTGAATAGTCTATATGAATGAAATAATGAGATGGATGAAAGGTTTGATAGAAACATATAAGTAGATGAAATGGTGAGGAGAAAATCATTTGAAAATTAATATTCAAGGTTAGTAGCTAAGAATTGTTTTTTGAGATATTTTCTTTGAGCTTTGAGAGGAAAGATTGACCATGTTCCATACCACAAACATCGAGCAGAGAGAGTGAGACATTTCTAGAGACCTGAGAGGAGTGGGCCTCTAGTAATTCATTTCATTTTTGAAAGTTTTATCATTTATTAGCATTTATTAGAGCTTAAAATTAGAGAAAACTAAATCATTGTTTTGAAAATGGTGATTTTGGCATTGATTTTAGAGATTTCATTAGGGTAAATAGTGATTTCACTAAACATTGAGGTGAAATCGTCAAACAGGGTAGAAATTTTGATTAAGAGGGATTTTATAATTTTGTTATTTGGTTTTTAGAAAAAAATTTAAACAGGGTAGTGAAATCATCATTATGTAAAGCAATTTTTCTAAGGTTAACAGTCAATTTTGTAAAGAAAATGTTAGTAATGGATTTTAAAAGTCCAAGAGTGGTTTTGTGAAAGTGAAGAGTGATTTTTTGAAAGTGAAGAGTGATTTTAAAATGAATGAAGATATTTTTAGTTTATTTTATTTTTTTTTATGGTTAAGTATTTAAAGGGTAAATAAAATGGACGTAATGTTGATTTAAAACTAAAAAAATGCTAACATTATTGATTTATAGGAGGTATTACTAGTGATGGTCATGTGGGAATGGATATCTTTAGCTATGGTACACATGAATAGATTTACTAAGTATGAGTTTGGCATTCTAGAGGTGAGTGTTTTATCTTATACTAAATAAATTTTGGAGGTTTGAGCTAGTAGAGATCTATTGATATTAGTAGTGGAGAGGTGGCATAGTGAAATAAGCACATTTCACTTATCAATCATGGATATGACCATTAAACTTAAGGATGTGTATCAGATTTGGGTATCCTGATATAGGGTAGACTTATTTACTAGGGATAGGGTCCTCAGGATGTCACTTTATATTGGATTTTTGTTGATGGTTTGATCCTGATTAATAAAGGTGGGATCGATGTAGACTATTACATAGATTTAGATATGGATTCTTTGACTATTATATTTATGGTTATTGTCAGTGGCATTTTGCTTCTTGAAAAGAGTGGGAGACTATGTCTTATTATTTTTTTATATGTCATTAGGGATATGACGTAGATGGGAGAGAGGTTTGCATGTGGTCTATGCATGTTATCACATTTATACCATGATTTACACCATTTTTTTATTTAGGTCAAGTAGAGATAGGGCCTTCTACATTACTAAGGTTTGGTGTTGGGAACACATTACAATTAAGAATTCAGTTAGACATCTAAGCACATGGGAGGACATGAGCCATTGGCATATGCATATCATGTGATTATAGGGTACATAGACCATATTTGGGTGATCTAGATTTTTACAGGAGAGTGGTTGATGAGCTATAGGTGATGACCATATCACCTAGAGACCATATAGAGATATTTTTTAGTAGTCTACTTGTGAGTAAATTCTTATGGATTACATGATGACCCTTTGCTACATCATCAAAATATGTGTATATTATAGATAGATATTTCCCAGGCAGGGTGATGAGATAGTTTGGTGTGATGCAGCATATACTAGCTAGTCTACACATATTTAGTTATTGAGTGAGGGAGAGGCCATAATAGGGTATGATGATTGATATAGTTATTATTGACCATAGCTAGACACAATTATAAAATATGATAAGGAGGGATAAGAGAGATGTTATTGATATAAGAGTGGTTGATGATTATACAAATTGGTGAATTCAATAGAGACCATTGAGACCGATGATGCCATATGCACCACCACAGACATGGAGATAGAGGTTTATGGTGAGCTTAAGTAGGAAAAAAAGAGGTACAATTTTAGGATCCCATATTAGGAGGGCTATTATAGGAGATAGAGGATGATCACGACCATGAATATGAGGGAGAGGATAGATGAGAGATGCTAGTCATCTTCATGATGTGTAGATCATGAATATGAAGGATATTGATATTTTGAGAAAGGCATGGGTTGAGATGGATGTTGATACACAGTAAAGGGTTAGAGGAGAGACTCCTTTGATAGAGGTAGAGAGAGAGGAGGAAGACATAAGATAGGATACTACTAAAATATCAACATAGGTGACACATGCAGAGAGAGTGGATGTTACTATCTCTTCACACGCTCTAAGAATGGTAGAGGAACATACACTTATTGATATAATTTGAGAGGATATAAGAGATAGAGAAAAAGAGGTAGATGGATTACACCATGAGGTAGCTATATTATAGGGTATAGTCAATGGTAGAGGGGATCAGAATGTAGAGATCATGTGATTATAAGCTAAGATAGATAGGTTGTAGGGTATTGTTGATGGGAGGAATGGGGATGCCATGGCTACAAGATTAGTTACCCATAATGTATAGACATAGATTCTAGACTACATAACTTGCATACAACACAATAGATAGAAGAGGGATGCATCTCATATGGATCTTATAGAGTCTAGATTATAATTAGTTAGAGAGAGATAGCTATCCATTTTAGATAGGGTGATGTGAGCTATGGAGTAGGCTACATATTACAAGAGTTTATATGAGGGGGATGTACTATGAGACCAGAGGGCATCATCATTTAGAGAGTACTCTATGAGATGATCAGTGTTTTTTGGATCCTTTTATCCAATAGAGTCAGATAGGTCAATAGGGTAGGTTCCACATGGGATGGTTCCTCCATAGGGTACACCACAATGTGGATATATATTCTTGAGACTAGATACTCTACCTAAGGGATAGGATGAGACATAGATATAGGGGATATCATGATAGATGGATTTCATGAATGTATACATATATTGAGATGTAACTTTTTGTGTAGACACATTCGATATATATATATATATATATATATATATATATATATATATATATATATATATATATATATATATGTATGTATGTATGTATGTATGTATGTATATATATATGTATGTATGTATGTATATATATATATATATATATATGTATGTATGTATGTATGTATGTATGTATATATATGTATATATATATGATGGTTTTTACTATGGACTGTGGACATTGATGGATTACTTATTAGTTTATATGGATTTAATGGATATTATTTAAGATATAATTTTCACTTTTATGACTAAGAAGAAATAAAGAGATAAAAGCTATGAAAAAGGGTAAAATAGATATCGTAGAAATGCACACATGAACCAGACAAAGTGGAGAACTCTTCTTTGGCTAGGGGAAGATGGCCTACATAAGAAAGTACTCAAAGCAAACCTTTTTTTTAGACAAGGAGGAAGGGTATATTGCTTAGCTAGGGTTTGATTCAAAAAAGCATGAGTTATCTATGGAGGCTATCAATCCACACTCATAAAACAAGTTAATAATGAAATTAGAGGATTGAAAGCAAGCATACACAAAATTAAACAAGATGAATACTTTTTTAATGTAAGCTAAAGATCTAATAAACTAACAAAAGAGATGCTAATTTACTAAATGAATTTTTTTCTATTCTGGTCTATTTTGGTCTAGTATAGTATAGAAAATGGGAAAATAGGGTTTATTCAATGGTTGGTTAAATGGTAAAAAATGAGGGTTTTGGGTCACAAAGGGATAACCATCACTGGTTATGGGTAACCATCAGTAGTTACTTAATTTGACTAGGAATGCTCAGAATGTGCACAAGAAGAGGTTTACAAATCTGGTATAGCTGAGGGTATAGGTACGTTTGAGCTTTGGTAATGGTAGGATGAAAAGGTAAAGGGTCTAAAGTAATTAAAATGAGATGGGAAGGGTGTAAGGAGGAGGAATTAATCAAATACTTACCTAATCTTAAAGATATTTTTGCAGCATAATGGTGCTTGAAGGAAAACTAGAAGAAATTCGCTAGAGGTTTAGGTTGGTGGATATTGGAGAAACCTGCATGAAGAATCTTTGAATGCCTAGAAGACTTGAATATCTGTATGAAGATAGCCTAAATGTATAATTTGGATATGTCTTTTTTGGATCCATTTCTCCTCTTTCTCACTTCATTTTATAAGAAAAAGGTGATGGAGTAAGAATATAAGATTGTAATATTAAGAGGTGTTCATGATGTGTTAGAAGATGGATTAGGTGGAAACTATTAAATTTATGCCTAATTGCCTCAAAAATAGCTAGTGATGAGTTTATAGCCTAGGGACCTAATCATTGATGGTTAGGGTAACCATCGACAGTTGCCTTTACCATCAACAGTTGAGATACTGAGCATAAATGGGTTGAAAATTTGGGTAAATGGGGTTAAAGGTCAAATAGAGGCTAGTTAGGGTGAAAGGGCTATTTAAAGTGAGTTGAATTGGCTAATTTTAGCTAACTTGGACTTGAGTTGAGACCAATTAGATGAAATGGGTTAGATAAAAATAATTCATTTCTACATTTAAGTGTAAAATAGATGATCCAAGAACTTTGACGACTAGAACCAAGTGTGTAGTTTTCTAGTGTCTACATTTTGCCCCTTTTTATTATGAACCTTATATCTATAAGTTGTAAAAAAAATAGATCATGTGGTTGAAGGTTAGTTGAAGGTGATTTTTCCCTAAGTATGGGAGGATTTCCCCCTCAAATTGAGAGATGATGAGGAAAAGACTAAATCAAGTTAGGGTTTGATGAATGGTTTATAGTTAGTCACAAAGGTGAGTGACAAGAGGGTGGTTCAACTTTAGGGATTTATAATGCAAACATGTACACAAGATGTGATAAAGATGTGATATTCAAGATCATGAAAAGACTAAGGATGCCAATGTTGGTAAAAATAAACTTAGTACTAAGAAGATAGGTGACCAATAGACCATGTGATTATATTGTGGAAGCTATGTAGACTTGTCAGACTTGTAAGTAAAATGGATCAGTGTCCATGGGGGTATCCAAATTCATAAGTGATCCCATGGAGGAATCCAATGTTCTAGTCATTCACTAAGTGTAAAATTTTCAAATATTTGAATGTTCAACATGGCAAAGTTGGTTGGTGTAGTCAAAAAGACCATAGTAAGGTCACCGTAAAAAGATGCAAAAGGTTTGGGTCAAAATGGTCAATGTTGAGATGGATGTGGTGTAATGTTTTAAGTATAATGTTCAATGGTTGATGGTTGAAAATAAATGGATAGCTGAGCTAATTCTAGATGCACAAGGCAAGTGATTGTTGCCTACATAGTTATGTGGACATAGTATCCAACAAAAACTTTAGGCTAAATATAGTTGTCCCAAGTGGGAAAGATGGAGAAATGATGTCTCCCAAAAGGTTGTAAAAGGATGGAGAAATGATATCTCCAAATGTTAGATGTTAAAATGTGGGTATAAATATAATTATCAATGGTTGGGTAAAAGGTATGATAGAAAAAGGGTGACTGAGATGACTCTAGGTGCACTAGGCAAGTGGATGTTACCTACATAGTTTTATGTACATAGGATCCAATAGAAACTTTAGGTTGTATATACTTCTAGTTTTGATTGGATGATTGTTAAAAGAGGAAGGAAGAAGGTGAAGATTAATCTCCAAAAATCCTAGGGAAGTAAATTCCCCAAATAGGTTGAGGTGGTTTTCAAATGAGTTTCCCCAATTTGACATACCACATGGTTTAGGTTTTGTTGAAGGTAGTGTTGGTTTCGATCAGAAAAGTGTTTTGATAGAGGTTGGAGAGTAATACTCTCCAAGAACTAAGTGATTGAGAAGGAATATCCAAGATAGAGACTTTGTTTGGTTTGGGGGTGAGGTTATGAAAAGGTGGAATGTGAGAGAATTAGGAGACGCATGTTTCCAATAGTCAATAATAGAAGGGAAAGAAAATAAACATGATGCCTTTTCATTGGTAAAGGCCAAAAAACATCATCAAAATTAGGTGGGGATTAGTGAATTTTAACCTTTTGAATGCTTCACATAAGCATACTTTGGTTGATAAAATTATGTTTTGATCACGTGTTTAGTAAGCTTAAAATTCCTTGATTCATAGAGAATGGAAGAAAGGGAATAAGTGGTAAGTGAATGGGTGAACAGGGAAGATAACATTATATGGGTAAGCTTTCCCCTTCTATAGGTGACTTAAGAACCAAATTTAGACAAGTCCATATCTTATGCTCAATGCAGACTGATCAATGTAGGAAGTCTACTGAAGGGAAAGTTGATTGTATCTTTCTTGGGATGTTTATTTTTTTTTTGAGAAAGGGTTTGTTTTTTCCTTTCCCCTTTTTATTTTTGGATTTTGAGAATTTTGTAAAGTTGATTGATGTGTGAAGCTTCACATAATTTATTTTTAATATATATATATATATATTACTTAGCCATCCTTCAAGGGAGTGGTCCTAGTTTCTGATTTTGGTAGCCATCCTTCAAGGGAATAGTCTATCCTTTAAGCAATGTTCAAGAAATGGGGTAACTATCCTTCAAGGGAGTAGTCTATAGAATGCTAGAAATTTTATGACCCAAATGATATATTTTGGTATCCCAAATAGTTTGAATGTTAGTTTTAGACATGGACAAGTCTAATAAGGCTTAAAGGTGTACTTTTATGAGGGAAAACTTTTAGCATAAGAATGTAGTGAATGGTGAAAATGAATGGGTTTTGAGAGATAGAAGACCATCATATTTCATCTCATAAAAGACAAAAAAGTATCCATAAGAACCATGCCATGGGTAGAGCCGAGGTGCCCATATTTAGGATTAGGTAATAGTTGTCATGAATAATCAAATGGTTCTATTTTAATTAAGTTATCTTCAAAAGTAGAGAAAAAAAGGAATGTAAGGGTAGAAAATCTCATGAATCAAGGGATGAGCTTAAGTTAGACAAGAAAATGAGTTCAATCTTTGTTTTAAAATAATAAAGGATGTAGATGTGAAGCATTAAGAGGCTCAAGTTCTAGTTTTCCTTTGAGGAAGGACAAATAATAAGTTCTTGATCTATACTTATGGATGATTATGTAGGGTCCAAGCTAATTAAAGCCAAACTTACCTCTTTTACTTTTCTCCATGTTAGTGACATATTGGTTATCTTTGAGGACAAGATCTTTGATTTTGAATTCCCACTCTCTCATATTTTTGTTATAGGCATGTGGAATGCACTCTTGGTAGACACAAAGGTGGTTAAGGGCTATGAGGTGATGTTTATCAAGTATCTTTAGTTGGGATAAACATTCTTGAAGATATTGTCTCTTAAAAATAATGTCTTTCAATGATATGTAAAGAGATGGAATTTGTATTTTGAGAGGCAAGACTACCTCTACTCTAAAGATAAGGGAGAAAGGGGTAACACCTATAGAGGTTCAAATTATAGTGTGATAGGTCCATAAAGTAAAGGAGATATGAAAGTGATAATATTAACCTGAAGTGTTGATGACCTTGGTTAGCATTTTATTCAGAATTTTTTTAGAAGCCTCAGCTTGTCCATTTTCTTGTGGATGGTAAGGTGAATAAAATTCTAAGTTTGATGCCAAAGGCATTTCAAAGACCTTGAACTTACTTATTCTTGCAATATTTCCCATTTTTAGTGATGATTTATGGGGAAAATGAAAATAATAGATGATATGGTGGTTGATGAAGTCAATGATCTTTTCAACTTTGGTGGAAATAAGAGGAATAGCCTCTACCCACTTAGTGAAGTATTCGGTAGTGGTGATGATAGAGTGGTGGCGTTGAGAAGAATGAGAGTTTATTTCTCTAATGAGTTCCAATCCTCATTATGATAAAGGCCAAAGGTTTTTGGATGTTTGAAGGCCATGTGCATGTGCGATATGCAAATTAGCATGTTGTTGACATTTAACACACTTCTTTACATAGTCATAATAGTTTTGATTAAGGATGGGCCAATAATAGCCAAGGTGAAGGATATGTTTAGAGATAGCTAGGCCACCATAGTGTTTACCATAGATTCTATCATGGGTTTCTTTGATAGCATGAGAGGCCTCATGACCATGAATGCAATGGAGAAGAAGGCCATAAAAATCATGTTTATAAAGTATTCCTCCTAATATGGTATAATGGGAGGTGGTTTGGATGAAATATCATCAAGCATTAATAGAGAGGTTATGAAGAACTACATCGAGGATGAGGTAGTTGAAGGTTTTTCTCATCAAGTGTTTGAGGTATATCCTTCCATATTGTAAATGGTGGGAAGGTTGGATTGGATATACGAGGGTGTGATGAAATGGTTAATGGTGATAAAGAATTTGAATGTGGAAGGTTGAGTTGGTATTTGGGAAACAAGGGAAGCCATTATATCCAAAAACTTGTTAGTGGATCATGGAACATATTAGATATAATAATGGTCAAATGACACCAAGAATACATCAACTAATTATTTATACTTTTATAGGACATCAATTTTGTATTTGTAGGAACCATTAACTTGGTTGATGACAAGTTGGGAATCGATGAAGACATTAATGGTTTTGAATCCCAAGGCTAAGGTAGTTTAGAGACCTATCACTAAGGCTTCATACTAAATCATGTTGTTGGTACACTCATAGTCAAGTTTGAAATAAAGAGGAATGGGTTATCCATTAAGGCAAATGAGAATAACTCCAAAACCCTTACCATGTTGGCATTTGGATCCATCGAAGAATAGGGTCATTTGACAAGTGATATCTTCTTAAGATAGAGTCACAATAGACTCATCTAGAAATGTAAGAGGAAGGTGTTGAGGGTCTGGTAAAGGAGCTTTGACCAATTGGTCAATAATGACTTGCCCTTTGATTAACTTTTACTAGAGGAACTCAAGGTTGAACTCAATGAGGAGATGAGCCACTTAGCCATACACTATTTTTGGTATGGTTTAGAGTGCATATACTTGAGGGGGTTAGTGTTGGTGATGATGTAGGTTTTATGATTGAAGAGTTAGTAATGAATTTTGGTAGCTACAAAGATAAGGGCAAGGCAAAGCTTCTTGATATGAGTGTATCGAGTCTCATACTCTATAAGTGTTCAAATGATATAGTAGACAACTTGTTCCATATTTTGTTCATCCTCATGTGCAAGCATTACCCCTAGGGAATGGTTAGTGGTAGATATATAGAGGTAGAAGGGTTAATCCTTCTTAGGAGGGGTGAGAACCAATAGAGAAAGAAGGTAGTCTTTAAGTGAATCAAAGGCCTATTGATAGTCTTTAGTCCACTTAAAATAAGTGTCTTTCTTGAGTAGATGGTGGAAAGGTTGACATCTATCAGATAATTAAGAGATGAATTGATGGATGGATTGGAGTTTGTCTTGTAGGCTAAAAAGTTGTTTAAGGTGGGTTAGAGGTGACATCTCAAGGATGGCATAGACTTTGGTAGGGTTTACTTTGATTCCTCAAAGAGAGATGATGAAGCCAAGGAGTTTTACAGATAAGACCCTATAATACATTTCTTGGTATTTAGTCTGACATGAAAATGGATGAGGCATTTGAATATGATGGTGAAAGCAACTAGGTGGTCCTTACAATGTTTAGATTTCCCAAGGAGATCATCCACATAATCCTCAAAAAAAAATTGAATAAGGTCATGGAAGATGTAAGTCATGACATGCTGATAAGTGGATCCTACATTCTTCAAACTGAAGGGCATAACCCTATAGCAAAAGGTTCCCCATGGGATTTATGTTAATCCTTGAGGTGATCAAGATTTTAATATATCCTAAGAACTCATCCATAAGAGATCGCATTTCATGGCTAGTAGTAAGGTCAATAAGTTTGTTGATGCTATGCAAAGGAAAGTAATCCTTTAGATAAGTAAGGTTAAGGTCATGAAATTCAAGGTAGAGGCAAAGTCCCAATGTGGGTTTGGTGATAACGAAAATTTTAGAAACCCATTGAGGATAGTCTATGGGTTAGATGAAGTCTATAGATAAGATAGGTTGTATCTCTTCTTTTACAAGAAGTGCAATGTGAGGATGCATCCTTTAAAGCTTTTAGCACATAGGTTTGGCATCAAGATAGGTAACAATGTCATGGAAGGCAATGGAGGGGTCAATCTTAGCATGTACTTATATGACCAAGCAAATGCAATGCTACAATCATGAAAGAAGGAAGGAAAATTTTGTTCCTCCTCAAAATATAAGGATCAATAGATTTTGACTATGTGGGGATCATCCTAAGTACCCAAGTTGACATCTATGGTAGATTCATTCAACATGGTATTCTTCTCAGGAGGAATAGATTTGTGGATAGAAGAAGCTTTTTCACCAAAGTAGGTGAGAATGAAATTATCATCCTATTATTGAATTGTATGTATGGTAGGATAATAACATTAGATCATGTTAGGATAGATGAGAGGAAGGGTTTTATTTTAGCCATCCTTTTGATAAACCAATGAGCCCAAACTAACAATGTTGATCCAAAAAAAAGTTAGGAGGAATGAACTCAAAGTCCTCAGACTTGGAAGGGGAATAGGTTGGTGAGGAATGGGTTTCACCTCAATATTGGTGATAGTTTTTAGTGAATCAGTAGGTTCTTTTAGTGGTTCAAACCTAAGTCTGAAGGATTCTTGAGGTTTTTGGGTTTTGATCATGGGTAGCTCATGAGGTCCCTATTCATAAAGGCCAAGACCAAAACCTTTCCTGGTACACTTGTGAAGATATAGTTTGGAAAATGTTGGTTTGTAAAGGTATGAGAAGTCTACAGTAAATGGTTTAGTGTAAGAGGTAATGTTGGGAGTGACAAGTGGATGATCAAGTCCCCCATAGATAAAATTGGTTTCATGGTTGGGGAGCCTAAAAGGAATGATGGCACCAATATTGGGGTCATAGTTGGGATCATGGATGAGGCTCCCACACCCTTGACGAGTGGGGAAAGAATCCAAAGATAAAATATGGTATTATCCTAGTGAGAGACATTAGAATGTGGGTTTCAAGGGGTCCTCTATGGGAATTTGAGATGAAGGGATGAATGAGCTTGTTGAAGCTTCATCATGGGTAGTGGTGAAAGCATTTTTAGTGGATGGTGAAGTTGATGAGGTAGGAATAAGGGCATTGTTTAGATGATAGGTTATAATGCATGAATTGAAGGGACTTGGGTTAGATTTTATGGTAATTACTTGACCCATGTTCTCAAATTTGACACATCAGTGTAAGGTGGAAGGGACATAACTCATGGCATGAATCCAAGGGTTTCTAAGTAAACTGTTGTATTTAAACTCACCCTATACAACATAAAAGAGTTTAGGAATAGTGAAAGTTCCTAAATGGATGTGAAGAATGACCATGCCTAAAGTGGTGGCCATGGTGTCATTGAAAGAGTGAAGGACCACTGTAGTTTCAAACATAATGTTTTTGGGTATTTAGAGTTGGTCATAAGCATGCAAGGATATAATGTTACTACTAGCTCTTCCATCAACCATCACCCTTTTAATGTAGGTTTGGTTGATGTATGTGGTGATAAACAAGGGAAAATTAGGATCCTTAAGATGAATAGATGGAGTCTCATAATCTTGAAATGTGATGAGGTTGGAATGGTGAAGAGTGCCAAAAAAGGTGGCTAGAGGTTGAGGATCATGTAGTTGAACCTCAATAGATTAGAGTGTCTCAATGAGTGCTTAGAGATGATGGGGTGAGGTGTTAATGAGTTTATAAATACTCATCTTTACCAAATTTTGGTGAATTTGCTTAAGTACTACACATTGTAAGGATTCAGATGGATTGGAAGAAGGGACACCCAAAATAAATATCTTGGGTTTTGGTGATGGTGTGGGTAAAGGTGAGGGTATACAAGGTTGGTAGGTAGGTTGAGAGTTGAAATGTTAAACCTAAAGGATGGATACTTTAGCTTTCTCCTTACCTTTTTGTTAGGCCCTAGATTAGGTAACCATGTGAATATTAAGGGTAAGAGAAGGAGTTAGACTAGATGGTTGTTCTGGTCTCTCCTCACTTTCAGATGAGAGTATCATAGAGGGTATGGTTTGGAAGGTTGAGTGGATAATTGAGTTGGTAATGGGCTAAGAGGTGGTTAATCTAACAAAAAATCATCTTCATCCATCAAGTTATGGATAAGGGTTTGAAGAGTTTTATAGCTTTATGTATCTTGTCTAGGTGTTATATGATAGGCATAGATTAATTGGTCATTAAACCAAGATGGTGTATGACATGAGGGGTCAAATTTAATCTAAGGGTTAAATGTTTTGATGGGTGGTAAATGGATAGAGTAATTTTTTAACAACCTTTTTGAGATGTCTAAATAGGATTTAGTCAAAGGTGTTGAGGGTGCCAAGGTTTTGGTTTTAGGAGGTAGAGTGGGAGTCCCTTTTGGAGGAGGTCCCACCATGGATTTAGAAGATGATTTAATAGTTTTGGTAAATGGTTTAGGTTTTGGTTGTGTAGTTGGGGTTAGCATTATGGAGGATTTAGAATTTGAGGGTTTTTTCTTGGTTATAGGTAAGAGTGTAGTGAGGAAAATTTTATCCAAAAATGAAGATTATGAGGTTGATGATTTGATAGAAGATGCAGGTGAGGAAAAGGGTGAAGGATGGTGAGATAAGGAATATGAAATAGGGAAAGTTGAGGGATGCAATCGAAAAATAGAATGTAAGGTGGAAGGAAGTGGTATGGGTCTAGCTCAAGGTGGAGACTTGATTGGTTTGATACTTTTGATGGGTTCGGTGGGTGTTTGTTTTGGTAGTTTAGAAGGGGTGAAGTCTAACTTCAAATGTGGATGAACAATATTGTGAGTAGAAAGTATCCCCAAGTTTTTTATGGGATTGGTTTGGGATATGATGGGTTTAGTTTGAGGTATAGATGATGATTTGGTAATTTTGAGAGGAGGAAGGTTAGAAGGTTCTACTATAGTCGTGGAAGGAGAAGGGTTGGTTAGAGGTATGATGGGTTTATAGGTTGAAGGAAATATGGTTAAAGGTTTGGGTTTGTTTTGATAAGGTAGACCAAGATGATGCCAAAAAGTGGCTCTATCTATGTTAGGCTAAGAGGTGTATGGTTGGGAAATGGTTTATGAAAAATATCAAGGGATTGGCTAGGGGTGTAATGGGATTGTCAAATATGATTTCCCCCTCAAATACGAGTTCCCCCTTGTCAATCATGTTTTAGACAATCATGTTGAAGGTATTACACCTACTAACATCATATTCATTAACATGATGGTATACACATGAATCATTTTCATTGTACCAACTAGGTGTGGGGTGAGTAGTGTCAAACTATTGAGGAGGTTTTATGGGTGTAAGTTGTATGATGTTTGCTTTGAGTAATTTTCCCAAAACTAAAGCATAAGATTCTCCAATATGAGTGTATTATTCTAGAGGTCCATAGGTTTAATTTGGGTTGGGTTGTTTGAAATAGTAAGAAGAGTTGGTTTAGGGGTTAGATTGGTTGATGGTTGGAGGTGGACCAATTTTGAGAACAACCTAGTTTATAGATGCCTTAGATTTAGAAGGGTTAGATTGATAGGTGGGTTTTGATGATCAAGAAGGATCATTCAATTTAAATTTGGAATTATTGTTCTAAATTTTTAATTTTGATTCCTCAATGGATCAAATTTCCAATTTTTTTCCATGGTAAAGGCCTCAAAAAAAGTTAGGAAAGTTTAAACTTTGAGAGTGGGTGAAATGTGTTTGGCACAACCTCATCAAAAGAGCTCAATCAATTCATCTTGTAGTAATGAGAAATAAAGTTGGTTGAGAAGACATCTCCATCTAGCAATGAAATCGGTAACTGATTCTTCATCAAATTGCTTAATAGAATAAAGGTTAGTTATGGAAAGCTTTTTAGATATGTTCACTAAAAAGTGATCTAAAAAGACTTGGACGAGTTGGGTGAAATCAAATATGGAGTGGTTGGTGAGAGCACTATACCAATCAAGAGTGGGACCCATCAAATACATGGGGAAAGTTTGAAAGAAGATGGCATCATCATGTGTAATTAAATAGCACAAATGGTGAAATGCCTTTAAATGTTGTTTTGGGTCTTCTTTGCCTTGAAATTTGGAAAACTTAAGCAATTCCCATTAAGGAAGATTTGACCGGATTGGGATGGATGAGTGGATATGTTCGTTGCATATTTGGTCATAAGAGAGAAGGTTATGGGTTCTTGAGATGGATGATTCAAGATTGGTCATTTTTTTAATTAACATCTTGCCAAGTTATTTTGAGTTTAAGTAGATGGAATATTGTAAGATATGTTGGGTTGAGGTATGGTAGATGTGACATATTGATAAAGAAGTTGTGAAGATGTTGTATATTGGTAGGTGGTTATAAGAGGTTGGGATGGTGTCACATAAATATTCAAGGGTACATAAGATTGATTTGAAGGGGATATGTGACCTTGTGGATTAGGAACATATTGATAAGAGGTTATAGGTACTTGTTGAGAGGTTATTGTAGTTAGAGGTATGGATGTATGAGTGGGTGGGGGTTGAGTTTGAGTAGTAACTTGTGTGTTAATGGGTGGAAGAGTTTGAAGTATAAAAATTACCAAGTTTTGAAGATGGGTATAAGTTAGTTTGGTGGTGATGGTGAAAGGAATGGTGAAAAGAGGGGTAGAATTTACCCATAAGGTGGGTGTGTGATAAGTAAAAAGAGGTTGGGTTACCCCAACATTAGATGTGTGGGTTGGTGTAAGGGTTTTTTGATTATGGGTTAGAATATTAGATTGGATTTGGGTGGTGTTATAAAATGGGTTATGGGTAGAATATGAATCTTGGGTAACTAAGGGTTGGGTAGAAGTAATACCCACCATAAGCTCATGAGTCATGCCTAAATGAGGATCCATGGGAGGAACCAAAGTAATTAGGGTATGATAAGCTAAATTGTTGAGATAGTGTCGAAAGGCAATGGGTTTATTATCAAGGAAAGTGGTGAAATCAACATCACCCTCAACAACAATCCAAGGCATGGTAGGTGGGGGAGAATGATGAGGATAACCCTCAACCTCTAAATTATACTTAATAAATGATGAATAAGAAGAGGTAGGGGATGTTTGATGGGTTTTATTCCTCAATTGTTGCCTTGTTAAAACCATGTGAGGAATTGGAAAAGAATAAAAAACCTCTTACCTCAAACAATGAACAAGCAAAGAAAAGTTCAAGGCAAATAAGGCACAAACTAAAAGCACAATTAGTCCTAGGATTCATTTTAAATCACTTTTGACTTATCCCTTAGAGAGTGTGAAATAAGTTTGGATTGTGAACCAAGTACTAAAATAGCAAGTTAAGGATTGTTTTAGGTTTGTTATGGTGTTAAAAAGAATCTTTAATAGATCAGGTACATGGCCTGGTATTGGGGGCTTGCTCCATGCACTTCATGAACCT
The DNA here is from genome assembly GCA_037957365.1 of Torreya grandis. Lineage (NCBI taxonomy): Eukaryota > Viridiplantae > Streptophyta > Pinopsida > Cupressales > Taxaceae > Torreya > Torreya grandis. The sequence continues at coordinate 572,520 of JARHVA010001802.1, forward strand.
AAAGTTACATCGGGCTACTTAGCTAATAGATACCATTTGTCTAGAGTTTATACTCTGCTAAAGAATGGAGTGGGTCCTCCCCTTAGTGATGAAATCCAAGTAAGATCACCGAAAAGGGTAAGGTGATCCAATGGGTGACAAAATCCTAATGGTCCTTGTCTCAAGTATGTTATGATGTTTATTTTTGTGTGAGTGGTTTGGTTGTGTAACATAAGTGTGCTACGATTAATTCATGATGCTTTAATTAACTAGGTGAACTAAATAAAGCAAGCAAACCATGAATGCAAAAATTTATTTTATACCCAAAAGGAAATGTTTAGATTACATTCAATGAGCATACAATAAAGAAGAAAGGGAACTAGGCCCCATAAAAAAAAGGGGGGAACTAGGGTCCCACTAGGCATGCCAAAATGTATAAGCTAGAATTTTCATTTTTATAACTAAGAAGAAATAAAAAGATAAAAGTTGCATAAAAGGGTAAAATAGATATGGTAGAAAAACTTGGTATAAATGTGCAAGTGAACCAAATGAAGTAGATAAATATTCTTTGGATAGGGGAAGATGACCTACTTAATAAAACACTCAAATAAATCTTGTTTTTTAGACAAAGAGGAAGGGTGGATTGGCTAGCTAGGGATAGATCCAAGAAAGTGTGAGTTATCTATGGAGGTTATCAATCCACACTTGTAAAACAAGTTAATGCTAAAAGTAGAGGAATAAAATCAAGCATACACAAGAGAAACAAGATAAATACTTTGTTAATGTAATCTAAAGATCTAATAAACTAACAAAAGAAATGATAATTTACTAAATGAATGTTTTGTTCTGTTCTGATCTGATCTGATCTAGTACAGAAAATTGGAAAATAAGGTTTGGTTAATGGTTGGATAAATGGTATAAAATAAGGGTTTTGGGTCAAAAAGGGCTAACCATCGATGGTTATAGGTAACCATCACCAATTAGAGGTAACCATCACCGGTTAGGGGTAACCATCGATTGTTACTTTATGGGACTAAGAATACTCAAAATGTACATAGGAAGAGGTTTGAAAATTTGATACAGCTGAGAGTACAGGTCTATTTGAGATTTGGTAATATTAGGATGAAAAGGTAGAGGGTCCAAAGTAACTGAAATGAGATGGGAAGGGTGTAAAGAGGAGGATCCTAATAAATATATTCAAGTAGATGAAAGGAAATAAAAACAAAAGCAATCAAATGCTGACCTAATCCTAAAGATATTTTGGAAACATAATGGTGCTTGAAGGAAAGTTAAAATAAATTTTCTAGTGGTTCAGGTTAGTGGCTCTTAGAAAAACTTGCATGAAGAATCTTTGAATGCTTGGAAGACTTAAATATTTATATGAAGATAGCCTGAATGTAGAATTTGGATGTATTTTCTAGATCTATTTTTCCTCTTGATCACTTCATCTTATAAGCAAAAGGTAATGGAGTAAGAAGATAAGATTTTAAGATTATGAGGTATTCGTGATGTGTTAGAAGACATATTAGGTGAAAAATATTAAATTTGTGCATGATTACCTTGGTAATAGTTGGTGCTGAGTTATCAACCTAGGGACGTAACTATTGATGGTTAGGGTAAACATCGATAGTTACCTTAACTATCAGTGATTGAAGCACCAAGAAAAAATTGGTTAAAAAATGGGTGAAAGGAGTTAAAGGGTCAAAAAGACTCTAGTTAGGGTGAAAGGGCTAGTTAAAGTGAGTTGAGTTGGCTAAGTTTAGCTAACCTGGACTCAAGGTGGGTTGGGATTAGTTAGATGAAATGGGTTACATAATAATAGGTCATTTTGATGTTTAAGTGTAAAAGAGATGATCCAGGCACTTTGATGACTAGAACTGAGTGTAAAGTTTTCTAGTGTCTATAGATATATGCATGGATAGATGATATTACTAATTATATTTCCTACATTTTGATTTACATTAGCATGTATTAATTTGTTTTAGCATAGTTATTATGGATGCCATGACTTATATATGATTGGATAATGTACATGGATGTAGAATATGATATTGTTGCATATTATGTATTTCTATTATTTGTATTGGATTTCGAACAAAATTTGGAGTGTTTTGAGTAAATTGATTTTTAATATAGAATAAAACATAGTGCCACCAATTATATTGAATAATAATAATGAATGTTGATGTTTTAAGCATTTTGAACAAAATAAAAGAATAAATTATGTTTCTAGCAAAGTACGTCATGAAATAATCATAACCATACTATATATGAATTTCATAAAATAATCTTGATAAACACACAGAAAAAATAAGTAAAAATAAGATGTCAAAATAAAATATTAAGCTAAGTGATTAAAACACACATAAAATGTTAATGCAAATAAATGTTTATTCTAAATGATTGTATCTAAATATTAATGTTTGTATATGTAAGAATGAGAAACAAGGATGACACACATAACTAAACAAAGAGTAACCCAATAATTGAACGCACTTGATAAAAGATAGAAAATAACCATTTTGAATGGCTAGAGATAAAAAATTAAGACAACAACTAGAACTAACAAATATAAAAATGAACAATTTTGAAAAAATTGTAAACAAGGACTAGAGTAAATAAAGACTAAAAACTTATAGCCAAGAGCGAGATTAAGAACTAAACAAGTGAGGAATAGGCCAAAGAATAAACTAATCCAATGTTAGGGGAATGGATGATGGGGAAGGTAGTGGTTGAACTAACCCTAGGGACCCCATGTCTCTAAGTGTTTCCTACATAATCCACTTTAGACAAAGTTTATGTGTGGATATCAGGCTAGATGTAGTTCTTCCAATATGGGAAGTGATGAGAAAGTGGATGAGTGATGAAGCATGTTAAGTATCATGATAAAAATGATGCATGAGTGACCCACATGAGAACAATCTAATGACATGTGATATAGATGTGTGTTTGAGTTTGATATTTGTGAAATGCTTGGATTTTTGGATTTTGTGTTGTGTTATGATTTTTTATTTTTTCTGAGAATTTGTTATGATTTTTTTGTTTTTTCTAATTTTTACTTTTTTTTGGGTCTTATGTGAAATAAGGTGTAAGACATTTTCCATATTCATGATCAATAATATAAGTTTACATAAAATTAATATCAACCTTGAACTTTATAATGTTGTAGGATAAATGACTAACAATCGACAAAATGACACACTGGGAAATATATAATTGATGACTAAAGGATGATGCCCCCAAGTAATTGGGGTACTTATAGACAATGGTGCACTTGTTGATGGAAAAATTATGCAACAAGTGTTAGGATCCCTACTCCTTGAGATCACACATGATTACCTTTGTATAAGCAACTAAACACGAAATTAAACCAGAAGTAATAAGTAACTAGAATTCAGAAATAGCACAGAATATGAGAGACAATACAATCTCGTATTAACACTCTTCCAGAAGAAAATACAATGAAGAAATCACACTCTTCCCACACCTCTTGGGTGTCCCATAATTCTCCCTCAAGATTTCTCTCTCTCAATTACAAACACAATCAACTCTATAATCGAGTTGTTGTTTCCACCAGTAAGTGACAATCAACTCAACCATTGTTGCCTACTTCCAGTCCACCAAGTACTAAAAGTACTCTAAGTAGATCTCCCTAATCTTGCACCTTGTTGTGTTGTAGATCTCCTTGATCTTGCTACCCTGCAGATCTTCTTTGACCTTGCACACACACACACACACCTACAGATCAACTGACCTTACTTACCATGTAGATCTCCCCTAATCTTGTTACCTGTAGATCAACTGATCTTACACTCAGAAGAACCCTTGTCCTTGTCCTTGACAAGTCCTTTTGATCCTTAATTACAATAAAACCCATGGGTCTCTTAAATAGATCCCATACAAACAATAATTAGACTTCCCAATTACAATAAATAGAAATGCAGACTCAAGACTAAAATTAGTCTTTACATGCAAACTGACTGTTCGTCTAAAATTAGACCAGTCATGCATAGACAATCGAGTCAGTCTCTATCTATTTGGAGATGACTGACATCGACCGATCCTTGAACAATGTCGGTAGCTTCTGGTCTACCCATGACCGACGTTCACAGTCCTACCAACATCGGTTACTGTGACACTCAACAACCTCCACATTTGCATCAGTGAAGCTTTTAACCCCACAACCTAACAATCTCCCACTTGGAGATAAATAGTTACATCTATACCTTTACCTGTACATCATCTAATTTTGTTTCTTGGCTTGTATCCCTCTTCAAGTTCAATCTTGAAGACCAACCACCACATATCCTGTGGTGCTACTCCTGTCATCCAAGTAACCTGCCATTTCTGAATCTACATACCCATGTAGAGAAGTGCTTGACCCTGCATAGCATGAAAACCTACTGTTGGTCCCTCTTAGATACTTGAGAATCCACTAAACTACTTTCTAGTGCTCCTTTCTTGAATTGGCTACAAACTTGCTAACAACTCCCGCTACTTGGGCAATATCAGGTCTAGTACATACCATGTACTCAACCTCATTATGTGATTCAAGACACTATTCTGTGAACTATCCAACCATAGGTGTGCTAACCGGTTCTGCATCCTACATCTTGAACCTCTCCACTACCTTATTCACATAATCCTCTAGAGACAAAATAAACCTGTGACTTTCCTTATCTCTAGAAATACTCATGCCAAGGATTTTCTTTACTGCTTCCAAATCCTTCATGGCAAATCTCTGAACTAATTTTACCTTTAGCTCAGTAATCTCTTGCATGTGTGACCCTAAAATAAGCATATACACTACATATAGTAATAGGATAATGTAGCTAATATTATCCAACCTAGTAAAATAAACACAATGGTCACATTGACATTGACTAAAGCCATGCTTTGTCATACACCTGTCAAACCTTAAACACCATTGTCCTAGAGCTTGCTCAAGACCATATAACCTAGCCTTCTATCTCACCTGTCCATTCTCTCCTTTCTTTAACCTAGGAATCCATTCATCTTTCAGTGCTTTCATCCTAGCTGGCAACTCTACCAAATCTCCCATTTGGTTCTTTCCCAAGGAATCAATTTCCTCATTCATGCCATGCTCCCACTATTTCCTGGATTCTACTTGCATTGCCTCTTCAAAACTTCCTAGTTATTGACCATCAGTGAGCAACAAGTAGTGTAAAGAAGGATAATAATGAATTTGATGCTTACTTACCCTTTTATTCCTCCTCATGGGCATTTGAGACTCCTTGATAGCTTGTTGTCTGCCCAAAATTCATTCTAACAGTAACCAATCTTGGTCATCTCTTAGTTTGCATTCGACCAACATCAGTTCCATGCGATTGACCTGATTGATGTTGGTTCTTACCTGATTGATGTCAATTTCCACCTACCCGACATCACCAAATTTGGTCTCCACTGGACCGACATCGGTTCTTGCCTGATCGACGTTGATTCTCACCTGACCAACATTGGTAACTATGTTTTCCTGTGAATGATGACTTTTACCTGCGAGCTCACTTTGGATCATAACCTTGTCCAAATTTCCCTGCTCAAAATTATCTATCCTCTTGAGCTGATCTCTATCCATCATCTTCTCCTTGAAAACCAAGGCTTTCTAGTTCTTAAATATGTCAAAAACATCAGATTTCCTCTTTATGCAATAAACCCAATCCTTTCTTGTAACATCATCAAAAACATACCAATGTGATCCTCCAATAGAAGCTCCCTGAGCTGGTCCCCACATGTCTGCATGAATAAGCTCCAACCTATGCTTCTTCTATGTTGACCCAGTTGTGAGTAACCTCACTTTCACTTGTTTCTCAAACATACAATGCTTACAAAAATCTTGGTCTATCAAATTTGAAAGCATACCTTTTGACTTAAGAACATCCATTCCCTTCTCACTCATGTGACCAAGCCTACAGAACCACATCTTTGCATCTACAACTGAAGTAGATAAAATAGAAAGAGAATTAGTAATACAAGTAGATAGATAAAGTGTACCTACTTTCTTACCTCCAGCTAAAACAAGTGCACCCTTGGAAACTTTCCAAGATTCTGCTATGAGAGTTAATGTACAACCCTCATCACCCAACTTTCCTATAGAAATTAAATTCCACTTCAGGACTAGGACATGCATGACATCCTTCAACACCCATATGTTGCCTATCTGCAATTTCAGCTGCACTTCCCCTTTGCCAACCATTTGACAAGGCTCACCATATAGATAATCCTCTATCTGCATACTCCGTAATTGATAATTATTGCCATTGAATTTCTCCATTCTTAGCTTACTTTCTTCTACCATTGCTTTACTCCCACTCAAACAGGAACCCTTTTGAGTGACCTATAATCAACAAACACTTAACATGCTTTGACCACCTGTTAGTTTACCTAACCAAGCTCTGATACCAATTATTAGTTGGTATCACTTGGTGATCCTAACTCTAATACCAATTGTTAGGATCCCTACTCCTTGAGAGCACACATGATTACCTTTGTATAAGCAACTAAACATAGAATTAAACCAGAAGTAATAAGTAACTAGAATTTTGAAACAGCACAGAATAAGAGAGACAATACAATCTTGTATAAACACTCTTCCAAAAGGAAATACAATGAATAAATCACACTCTTCCCACACCTCTTGGGTGTCCCGTAATTCTCCCTCAAGAGTTCTCTCTCTCAATTACAAACATAATCAACTCAATAACTAAGTTGTTGTTTCCACTAGTAAGTGACAATCAACTCAACCGTTGTTGCCTACTTCCAGTCCACCAACTACTCAAAGTACTCCAAGTAGATCTCCCTGATCTTGCACCTTGTTGTGTTGCAGATCTCCTTGATCTTGCTACCCTGTAGATCTCCTTTGACCTTTCACACACACACACACACACACACACACACACACACACACACACACACACACACACACACACACACACACACACACACACACACACACACACACACACACACACACACACCTGTAAATCAATTGACCTTACTTACCATGTAGATCTCCCCTGATCTTGCTACCTACAGATCAACTGATCTTACACTCAAAATAACCCTTGTTCTTGTCCTTGACAAGTCCTTTTGATCCTTAATTACAATACAACCCATGGGTCTCTTAAATAGATCCCATACAAACAATAATTAGACTTCCTAATTAAAATAATTAGAGATGCAGACTCAAGACTAAAATTAGTCTTTACATGCAAACTCACTATCCGTCTAAAATTAGACTAGTCATGCACAGACAACTAACATCGGTCTCTGTCTATCTAGAGATGACCAATGTCGGCTGATCCATGACTGATGTCAGCAGCTTCTGGTCTACCCATGACCAATGTTGGCAGTCATATCGACATCGATTATTGTGACACTCAACAACCTCCACATTTGCATCAGTGAAGCTTTTAGCTCCACAACCTAACAACAAGATGTGTATATACAAGACTTTGTTGATGCATTGATCATTTATTCTTTGAGGGACAATCTAGTTATTTGTATTCATAAAATATTTTTCAATTTGTAGTAAAAGAGTGAAAGTAATGAATGGTGAAGACAAGTAAGTAAAATTATGTATATAAAATGATGGTGATTAAAACATTATGAGAAAAATTGAAAGTGTATATCTTGGAAACTTCACAAAAATACTAGCTTTATTAGACTTGTCTAGAGAGAACTAGCCCTAACAGAATTGGTTAACGAGATAAAGTATTCCCTTTGTAGCATAGACATGTAAACAAGCCACTTGAATAAATATTTATTTTTTCATATTTTTTATTTTATTTTATTTATGACCCCCAACATGAAATCTCACGTGACCAAGAAGACACATGAGATCATCACCAAAGACTACACATACTCGAGTAAGGATATCTCTCCCCCAATGTTAATCCTACGTAACTGGTAAGATGTGAAGGGTCAACACTGAAGATCAATCAATAAAGGGAAATAGATATGTATCTTTATTTTGATAAATTTTAAAATAAGTATGTTTTTATATGTGGGAGAATTAAACCCCTAATCATGGCCCCGTGCAACTAGTAAGATGCAACGGTTTATCATCAAGGACTAAGATAAGCAAGTAAACTCTCCTATTTATTTTTATAGCTTGCTTTAATGTTTTTTATTTTAAAAGGAGACTCTATCATGGGTGATCCTCTATTCAATGTCATGGTCTAGTATGTTGTAATTTTAGCAAAGAGATGTAGTAAAATTATTTACTCTGCTCATAATGATTAAGGCAAGAACAAATGTAACACTAACTTTGAAAATGTCTTTGCATGAGATAACATAGTTATCTAATAATATTGAAATGATATGATAAGCTTCAATTTGAAACATTTGTGTTATGTGAACCAACAACTGAATAATCACTAAATGTAACATTTTATATACAAGGCCAGACTGGCATGATAGTAAAATGCTATTCTACAAAGATAATACTAGTGTAAATAAGGTTCCCCCAAGTGTCAAGGAGTTGATAAATAATAACATACTATTATTTTGGCATCTATACCTAATGGAAGATTACAAGATGCATAATTTCCCTAATTTTTAGCTTTTTATCCCATGCCTACTCTAAATAGTCACTATTATTCTGAATGGATTTCCCCATCAATTTCTATTTTAGTTCTATTATTGACTTTGAACATCACCTGACTAAGATGAGGTTATTGAGCCCACCAAGTGCTGCTAGAAAACCACCTAGAAAGTCTCTCTCGATTGGGGAATCCTTGTTGAATGAAGATGTCCAAATATAAGTTTCTTTTAAAAAGTTTAGTAGTAACTTTTGTTTTCCTTGAAAAAACATAATTATCAAATATAGCTACATTTATGTGTTTGATGGTAAAGCTAAACTCTATAAATATTATAATAGTTATTCTAACCATCATGGAATCTAAATGCCTTTCTCTATAAGTACTACAAGCTATGTTTTTAAATAGTATTAAGCATCAGGGACTAATAAGTTCTTTGTATGTATAAAAGACAATATCCCTCATCCAACCATAGTTAACTAACCACCAAATACTACAAAATTCAAAATAGGATAAATTTGCGTTGATGATTCTTAATTCTTTAATGAATCTATAATATTCAAAGCTACTATGATGTGTTTTTAAATAAATCTCAAAATCATGATCCACCTCATTGTAATGCCATTCTACTAGTTTGTCATAATAAGTATGTAACATGGAAGTTAAGATTATTTCGTATAGTATGACTAAGTTATCATTCCATGTGGTTTCTCTCCTAATTGACTTAGCATTTGTAATGTTTTTGGTATGATTGTCCTCAAGTAATAAATAACCAATTCTTTCATCTATGGGTGTTCTTTGATTATTTTTTGAAGATTCAAGTAATGGTTGGTGGAGTAGAGTCTCTTTAAATGAGATGATCTCAAGGATGTTTATGGATGTTATAATTGATAAGTTACCATGAGATAAGTCCAATGAGGTCCTTTACCATGGATTCTAGTTGACATGTGTAGGTAGCATAATGTTGCTAGGAAAAGGAAGATTAGTGTTCATAGAAATGGAACAAATTACTTTGATATTAACAATAAGATTTGTATTGATGATGGATGAGGAGTCCTTATTTATTATATATACATAATATTTTTAAATGTTTATCAATTATTGACACTTTATATCTTGTAAAAATCCATTGAGTCTCAATTTCTCTGAGTAAAAACCTTAAGTGATGTACCAATAAAGGGGTGAGTAGACCATTGGTGCTTCACAGGAATATTATCCCTTTTTCCACTTGTTATCTACACACTTGTCTCCTAAAAACTTGTTCTTCTCTATTTTACCCTCTCCAGTTATTTCCCACATTTAATCCTCATTTTCATCACTTTAATCCCCTTTTTTTATACAAATGTAATAGTTTGACTGGGTTGACCCTATCTAATTTTGGGTGATTTTCACTTAGGAACTAGTTTGTCTCTTAGTTAACCTAGTGAATAATTGTTCAAAATTATGCTAGGTTGACTAGGTGGACCCTATTGGTCAAGATTTTTATAAGGGTTTAGGATCAAATCCACCTATATATACAAGTTAATTTTTCCATTATTTAGAGAAGAGAAGAATAAATAAGAGTTATTGCACATCTGCTTATTGACTATTCTACTTGAGGAGCAAGCTTAGGGTTTCATACTTTCTTTGGAGATATGGATCTTGTCTTATGTAAAAGTCTTTTAGATGCATTAATAGGTTGTATAGCCTAGATCTAATTTTTTTAATCATCCTTACATACCATAACAACCTCTTGCAAGGCACCTTGGCCAAGGGAGAAATTGAGGTCCAGTTTGATTTCAAAGGTAAGTATTCCTAATTTTGTTCCTCCTTTGTTAGAGTAGATAGATATGCATTTTTACTTATCTTGCATGCATTAGGATTATATATAAGTTGATGTGAATATATGTCTCTTATGCATGTTTAATTTTATTATTTTAAACCCTCACTTTATGACACAAATTTTGGTAAGCATTAGATTAGATTTAATTTACTTGTTATTAGTTTAGTGAGATATCAAAACATAATACTCCCTTAGAGTTATTACATGATTGTTCTTGACTAGAGGCTTTATAACCATCCTTAGCATGGTTTATTATGGTAAGATATCCCCTAATCAAGCCTATTAGATCCTCATATTAGTCATTGTCCTACTTAACAAATGTATCCCCAATCGGAAGTGTATGGTATGATCTATCTTCTTTGAGTTAGGATTAATTTATAGACATGATGCATTTCTGATTGCATACATTCTAGTGAACCCAATGTGAACCCAAACCTTGTAGGTTTTATTTCACATCATTTTATCATTTTCATTATCATATATTTGTGATATTGAGTCAACTATATTGACACAGTTCTAACATCTGTGTGTAGGTTTAACATATAGTCGCATCAATACAACTCTATTCTATCTGTGCATGATTTTTTGCCAGGTTTAGGCTACTAGATTGACCTAGTTAGCCCTATATAATTTTAGGCATCTAGTTCAGCATACTAGGTCAACCTAGTTAACCCTATACATTTTCAAGTTTTTAGTAAATAGGGTCTGCAAAGCTAGGTCAACCCAATCGACATAGTTAATAGAATTTACAAGTACAAATCAAGGTTATTCAATAGTAATCTTAACTTTATTTATATCATCCAACCCACCAAGGTTTCTTTTTATCCTTATATATGATTTCTATCATATGTTATAGTTCTATTTTTCACAATTTACAATCTTTAAAAACTACCCCTATAAAGTCAACTAGGTCGACCTTATCAACATTGTTTTATATTTTATGTTCTATATAGAAAGCTAGGTTGACTCTATCAACGTAGTTATTTTTAGATCCTTAGTTCCATAGTATAGAGGCAACACTATCAACCTTATTATGTATTTTCTACATACATTATTGACTGAATTGACATTATAATGTGTTTTAAAGTTGGAATTAACCCTTATATGCTAGTAATCAGCTCACACTTTCATTTTTTATTGATTTCATGTTTATAATATATCATATGGTCTAATTAAATGGTTTTCAATATACCATTTAGTTACACTATTTTCTCTTTTATGCACACACTACCAAATCACAAAATCTCAAAAAGCATTTTAATAATTGTCTACCCAAGGCCAACCTACTTGGATTTCATCACCAATGGGGAAGCTGACTTAGATTTCTAGCCAAGTATAAACATGTGGTTAATGGTATATCTTGGATAAGCACCTGACACTCTTATTATTATGGTGTGTGAATTAAGGTGGTAGGCCCTAATACTAAGCTGATACCATTTCCATAATATATCCCTTTCAGCCTAAACATCCTGAAACCATCCTTAGATTGCTTTCTAGTTCCTTGCTTATATCCAAATTCTTATCACATCTAAAATTATACTCTAATAATTTAACAACATTCAGGTTGGCCATTTATTTATATTTTAATTTCCAAGTTGACTTCTTACTCTTTGCTTAATTGTATGTTGTATTATAAAAACTTACATTAGCCAGTGTTGGTGTAAGGTTTTATGTTGTGTGCCTCAATTAGATCAAGCTCATTGATATAATTTATTATGTTTTTCCTTTCATTTATTTCTTTCCTAAAGTACTTGTAAAATTATTCTTATTTCAATACATAGTCATTTCTATTGACATAGTATCTTATAGGCTATCTATTTTCCCTATTTCATATACTAGGTCAACCCTATCGACTCTATATAATTTTCAACCTTTGTTGCCTATACTAGGTCAACCCAGTAAACTCTATATATTTTTTAGGCCCTGTTTCTCTACTAGGTTGACCTAGTTGACTCTATACAGTTTTCTATCACTTTAGATTCCCTTACCTTTTACATTTCTCTTTCCTTGTTTAGTCCTTTTCCTTTATCATGAACTTTCTATTTAAAGACAATATTGAGTTGAATTCAACAAACATGATGATTTTTACCAACCCTTATAGGGTCTCACATATGCAAATTAGGAATCCCCTCTTATATGAGAGTAATGTTTATATAGCACTCACAGAATGAACTATGGGACCCCTCCTCATTCCTCTTCACTACGTAATCCTCTCTTCTCACTAGAAGATCAACCCAAATTAAAGTATACCCTTGAAATGTTCTTCTTTATCTCCAAATTTCTTCAACATTGAGGAAATGATCCTTCTACCATTTACCACCTCATGATTAGTAGTCAAGTTGAAAAGCCTCATTCACCTTCTCCTACATTTTCACAAGTATTGGGGGGTACTACCTTCTTTTATTCTTAACCTCTTCCCTCTATTATGACCCCTTCTCATACCATGACCTCTTCTTCTTTTATTTCTTCCTCCTCCATGCCTAGTATATCCACTAACATGGTAGGGTCTAAATCTAGTGGGCCTCTCCTAAGACCCACTATCCTTAAATCTTCCACTAGTACATCATTTTTTACCCAAGGTAATCATGCTTCTAGTGCTTCCTCTTCTCATCCCTTCACTAGTCCATCTTTTTCCACAAGCAAATTTACCTCTAGTGACTTACATTCTAATAGTTCCTCTCAAGATCCTACCAATACCAATAGTGGTACCCAAGCCACTAATACCCACTCTAATGCTTCAACTAATGATAATAATTCCAATCAAACCCATCAACTCTTATTACAAACACTTAATCAAATGAATACTTTTCAAGCTCATAATATAAATCAAATGATGAGAATGCAAAATCACCTTCTCCATCTTCAAACCCACCTTCAACCAACACCTTGGGGCATGCATAATCAAAATGTTCCCCCTCTTCCTCTTCAACATTCCTATGTAAATCTCATCCCTCAACCTCCTCTTGTCAACAAGATAATTAAGCATATTCAAAGTTAACCTCTTACCACTCAAATTGCTAATATTGATATAAGAAGTATCACCCCTACCATTTCTTACAATGGATCAACTGATCCTACTCTTCATATCAAAACATTTGGAAACCTATATAAATATTGGGTCAAATTGATTACCTTTTCCACTACCAAGATATTAACTAAAACCCTCATGGGTGTTTCTTTAGATTGGTAAAACCAACTTAAAACTCACTCTATTAATGGTTTGGAATATTTAGTGAACACTTTATCCAAGACTTCCAAACTAGTGATCTTCTCGAGAATACTTTAGCTCACTTTATATATTATAAATAACTTGAAAATGAAACTTGACAAGCTTTTGTTAAAAGGTGTAAAACATTATCCAACAAATGTGAACATAACATTGTTGATGATAACCTTTTCCATCTCTTTACCAATGTTCTTTTTCCCAAGTTTTAATATTGTGCTTTCATTCTCTCTCCACGTACTTTAGAGGAGGCTATTGACCAAGATAAATGTCAATATTTCCTTATGCATCAATTAAAGCCACCCCAACCTTATACAGGTACTATTATTTTACTTAAAATCAAAAATAATAATGCTACCAATGATGGTGTCATAAAATCTTATGACACCATTCACACTATTCAAGTTTTTATTCCTAACCAAACTTTGAAACTAGTTCCCCCTTCTCAATAATACATCAATCCTCATTTATCTTCACCTAATACCATAAAATTTCACAAACCTTTATCCTTAGCTAAATTACTTAAATGTCTACCTAGGCCTCTATGATGAGAACTTGATCCCACTTATCCTATGAAATCTTGGTATGATCCTGAAAGGTTCTGTTGGTTTCGCACTAGTTGGGGTCATTCTCATGAGACATATAGGTAGCTTCATAATTTAGATATGGATTTTCTTCTTGGTCCTAATTTTGATCATGACTCTATCATTTGAAAACATCAACAAAACTATGACATTTCTCTTAAGGCTTGTGAAACACATACTAAATCTCAAGATTTGCATCAAGCTAATGTTCATTTGTTTATTTATCAAGACCTTCTTCCTAATCACCAACCTAATCAAGATACCAATATAAGGCCACTCTTTCCACCAAAAATGTAGAAAGTTTTATAAACCCAAATCCTAAGGATAATGTGGTTAATATGACTAATATATGAAGGGTGGTTACTTTTATTGATCATCAACCTATCTATACTCCTCCATTATCTTGCACATTTTGTGTTATCTATAATTCTTCTCCAACTCACTTAAATGAGTTGGGGCAAGATGACCTTATAAATTTTGAAGATCTAATTCCAATTTCTCCCTTGAATATAATGTCTCGTTCTATTTTTGCCATCCCTCTATCTTATTTACCTAACACTAATGATAATCAAGCTTCTATCAACACTTCTCCTATCGATTATCAAAACCAACCTCAACCAACCACTTCACCTTATAAACATAATTTACAACCTTGATATAAACCTTCTCCCTCATATCAACATAAATTATAATTTACTTTAGCTCCTCCTTCTAAGGACCTCATTCAGTACTATGTACCTATTTGTAACAACCTTCTCATGGGTTATAGTGAGTGGGATCCCATCATGGAACTCACTAATCTCCCATCCCAAATCATTTTTATTTAACTTATGAGGACCTCTCCATTTCATCAAAATCATCTCATGTAACTATTGTTCAAAATGAGAATCCTTTATCTTCCCTTAGTAGGATTTGAAATAACCTTATCTAGATCTAAAGATTGGATATTACAATAATGTGAAGAGATGTCCATCCATGTTGACAAAATAATGGACACTTCTCTTTCTTTAAAATTTCCCATTGCTTTCACTATTCTCAATGAGATTCTACTTCATGTGAATGATCCTCATATATTCATTAGTGTCTAAATTGGTGATATCCAATTCAAGTGTGCATTGATTGATTAGGGTTCTTGATTGACCAAATGATCAAATAACTTGATCATGTGAAGAAGATGGACCAAACCATCATCAAACATCATGCAGAAATAGGCATGTTTATCTAGTTATACACTTCATAAGTTCACTTGGGAGGTCAACCAAAGCTAAAGGAATGCATGAACATGATGATTTTGGTCCCATAAACATCCTTTAAAAATTTCATATCTTGATGAGTTTTCTACCTCAAGTTATAATCATTCAAAGTTGAACTAGCAGAGTAAGATATGTGTGGGGACATCAAGTTAAAACTATAACAAATAGATATTTAAATTCAAAAATTCCAAGGATAAACACATGGATAACAAGTGGAAATATCTTGGGAAACCATATGAATATCTAATGGTAACTATCAAATGATAAAGCCAGTGAGTCCAAGTAGATACAAAAATGCACATTAAATCATGCGATCAAAGATCAATGGTGAGCATCAAGTCAAAAGTTCAATGGACCTAGGATAAGCATGAAGGTGATAGTGTCTTAATCATGGTTTATTCCAAAATATATCAATGTTCCATTTTTGATCTGGCAAACCAAGGATCTAATGGCGCATGTTTAATCATGATAAATAGATCAACAATGAGTAAAAAGGTTAACTAACCAACAAATCTCGAGAATGAATGAGAATCTACCAAGTGCCATGACCATAGAAAATGTTAGGTAAATCAATTGTATGTGTTTGAGTTGAAAAAAGGGAGATCAATGTTACAAGTAAGGTCAATAAGTCAACAATTTTAGGATGAATGTGAGGCCACCACATGATAAAATCATAGTAATAGGATGGAATTGACTGAAGGACCCACAGAATAAATGGGGAGATGACATATGGCACAATTCTAGGAGCCCAAATCAAGATCAATGATTGATGCTAAAATTCAAATACAAGATATTTTAAGTAGAAGTTGAATATGGTTTAGGTTAAACCAAGGGAAAATGCTTCAAAGAGCTATGTCACCATTAGAGGTCGGTCAAATGTAACAAGTAGATGTAGCCATATAGTCAAGGTTGTTAATAATGAGGCCCTATTACCATTAAATCTCAAATATAAGATATATTTTTTTAAACCTAATATAGTCTAGAATAAATTTATGAAATCTATGAATATTCATTGATATAATTACTATATGAAAACCAATAAATTGGATTGGGTTTCAATATATAATAAAGATCCATATTTTGGATTGGAGTAAATGCAGACACAAATGAGATGTGGAGTGTCTCGTCCTTTGACACAGGCATAGTTTTGACAAATAAGTAACTATGGCTGCCCAAAGTATACATAATCATGGCTCTATCAAATCCACAAATATGAATATTTTGTCTTCACAAGCAATTCAAGTGGGAGATGGTATAAAAATCCCAAAATGGAGATCTAGTGTGATTATAAAGAGTAGCTGAAGCATTTAATATATTTTTAGGGTGCCTAAAGGTTTTCCTTCATATACAAGATCATGACTCACCACGTTTAGCAAACTCTTGTCCTCTATCATGTTGTTCAACCAATGAGAAGATTCAGGGTTGTTGGGATAAATAAAAGTTATCTTGTCTGTGATGTATTAACCCTAATTTGATAAAATGATGGTGGAACATTCATGAAAAGATGATGGTAGCTAATTTAATGATCTCAGATGGTATGCTCCCTCTCTCTCTTCACCCTTTCTCTTTATCTTATATCTTCTTACACATTATAAGCTCTCTCTCAAATTATAGACTCTCACAATGACTCTTTGATTTTGAAGTGCAGGGGACTCTGAGATATTACAAAATATGATCATCTTGATTAGGCTAAACCCATCAATAATTTATAATAACTACCTCTTAATGTAATAAAAGAATTTATTTACCTATCTCTTACCTTAGATCAGTGTTTAATGATTTGTGCATGATGTCATCATGAAGGATAATATTCCTCATCCATTATCCTCATTTTTGACCCCATTTAGGGTGTTTTCAAGCTATTATAGGTTTGCATTAGTGTTATGCCAAAACCTAGTCCATGAAACACATATACAATCAGGTGATCTATGATCTTGCGTGAGATAACATTGTCTTTTGTTGATCTAGTGTGGGTTCAATCTTATAATATTTTTCCATTTTTATTTGGTGCATCACCTTTTAGCCTTATTAGGATCCCTTTTCCCCTTTCTAACCCTTTTCCCTATCACAACATTAGTTTTGATGATTCATCAAGAGGAAGTCAGCCTTCTTTAGAGATTCATCCCCATCATAGGTTACCCATAGCCTGGGGTTATACCAATATTATGAATAGGAGTGGAGGAGCCTGAAGAACTCTTCCACAAGGGTGCAATATGATGTCATAATAATTTTTGGCATTCCTAGTGGGACTTCCTATGTTGTTCACTAGTGAATATTTTTAGTGTTCTCTTCATCTAATTAGCCTTTAGAGGTATGTGTGTAAACACCAATGGAGACTCTGAGTATTCATCAACTAGTTTAAGTAGCTAAGGTGCATAGTCATAATTATTCAATATATATCATCACTCTTTTGATTAGTATGTTTATTCTGTACATCAACATCACACTTGTCAAAAAAATAATGTTTATGTGTTCCACCTAAATGGCCCTAAAATAACCTATCATCCCTATCATGGCCTTTGTCCTCATCCCACTCCTAAATATAACCAAGGTCAGCCTCATTTGCATTTAAATTAGTACTCTAATTTTTTTTGTTAAGACTAGGATTATCCTACTACATCTTTATCAAGAGTAAAGCAAGAATTATCAATTTATATTGAGTTGATAAGGAAGATTGGTAGGGTATTAGAATTTTCTCTAGTCATCCCTATCCATGTTCTACAAAAGGAAAGGATTTATCTTTATTTTGTCAAGAATAGATGGTCAGTTTGTGAGGGTGAATAATGGTTATCTTGTAGGGATGAGGACATATCAATGATGAGAAGAATGATTAAAAACATAGATAGTGTGTTGATATCTTGTGAAGAGAAGTAGACTTAGGCTCATTTGGATCAATCTTATGTGTCATCTCCCCTCCAAGAGCCTCAAGCTCAACCTTATAGAGTTCTTGATCAACTGCTAGTCAACCTTGTCAAAGTCCATCCTTGTCAAAACATAGAGAGACAATTCTGGACCAAGGCAAAACAATCATGAAAATTAATGAGGGGCTTAAATTTAGACAAGAATTCCCCATTCATGCCATGGAGGGGATAAATATATTCTTTCAATAGTTTTGGATTGTGTGGGTAATCATTGAATAAGTTGACTATCCACAAGTTGAGTAGAAAGAATTGAAAGGGTGGGTATTATCCATTGAAAAAGTGTTTGAGCAGTGGGAGAAAGGGTATGTCAAGCTTGAGCCAATCAATTTTCCATCTCCTACCCCTATGCCCATTCCCATTAAATAGCATGCTTACATTCCATTATGGATCTTTTCCAACACATTTAACCCTATCTATGTCATGCCCTCACTTATGAGACCACCCTTTCCTATAACAATTCAAAAGGAAGAAAAGGTGTCTACTCCCTACTCATTTCCATCATGAAAATTAGTTCATAAGGGCATAAATAAGAAGGAGGAGGTATTGGTTTTGGAGGTCCAAACACTAGTTCAAGAGTCACCAAAGAAGCCATTCAAAGTCCCTAGTTGGAAGGATACCCTCTTAATCTTCAAGCAAGGTGAACTTATTCACCCTCCCACCATCTCCCTCTTGGATAAAGAACCTATTTTACAAAGGATAGAGGAGGAGCTTGCAGTCATAGGTGAAATTGAAGAGGAAAATGCAAGTGTATGTGATGAGGAGATCATGATAGGTAGACCACTTCATTTAAAAGTAGAAGAATTAGGTTTGGACTAGCCTTCTTGGTATGACTTTGAAACTAATGAACTAGATCCTGATGAGGACAATCCTCAAGTTGAAAATAGAGTAAACTTTGAATGGAATATTAAAGGTCCATTATACATAGATGAAGAAGAGAATGAGAACAAAGTGCTTGAGTTTGGTCCACTTCAAGATGAGGTGTCAGTTGAGGATAGCCCTAATATGTTGGAGCAAGAGGAAAGCAGATTAGAGCTTGAGCAAGATAGGTGTGATATTTTAGACCTTGGATGGTTAAGTCAACCCTTACTTGCAATTGAAGATCAAGATGAAATATTAAGTGAGGTTGATAAAATATACATCTCAAATTCTCAAGAGATACAGTTTGATGAACATAAGCGTGAAATTTTTGAAGGGATGTGGCAATGGTTCATTATTATAACCAAAGTTTTAGAAGAGATTAAGGGGCATATCCTTCTTCCAAGAACCTATGATCATGTTTCTATAAACATGATCAATCCTATTTTTCCCAAGGAAAAGGGGGAAGGATATGGTATCTTTTAACCATCAAGTGAACCAAGTGTAGTTGCTCCCAAGATCCTAAATGAAGTCTTCATGCAAGGCTTTCTCAAGGATGATGATCAACATCAAACAAGTGCTCCTGCAATCCAACATGAACCAATCTTAGAAGACTTGGACTAGTGTGTCTACATTAGAGGCATGTTTCTTCCTTTTCATCCATTGGAGAGCACATCAAAAGGATTGGCCATCAAGCTACTTGGTTCACTAATTATGATACCTCTAAAGTAGGATATTTTTCATCTTGGTTTGTTACAAGTGAATGATACTCAAAGTTTCCCATTTGACCTAGGAGGGAGGTGATTGTAAATTTCTATATAATATTTTATATATTAAAGTAGATTTGATTATTTTTTCTAAGTGCCTATGTACACATTTATTTAGTAGGTTAGTTACCCATATTTTTTTTAGGTTGGTTTTTTTTCATGTTGTGTGTTGCCTTTTCCAAAGTGCCTTGGGCACTTGTTTTGTTTTTTTTATTTTTGTCCTTATTTCTTAAATAAAGGGTTTTCAATAAAGGGATATCCTTACTCAATTTATATCAGCTTATGACTCCATGCCCAATGTATCAAACAAGGCAACTAGTCTAGGTTCTCAAGTATAATAGGCATGATTCTCTTTGAGTCACCAAAGATGTTGGCCAAATTTAGAACACATAAAAATATTCTACCTAGATAGATTATCTAATCAAATTTATTGATTGACCAAATGATCAAATGACTTGAGAAAGTGAAGAAGATGAACCAAACCATCATCAAATGTCATGCAAAAATGGATAGGTTAGTCTAATTTCACACTTCATAAATTCACTTAGAAGTTCAACCAGAGCTAAAAGAATGCAGAGAAATGATTATTTTTGTCCCATAAACATCCTCTACAAATTTCATATCTTGATGATTTTTCTATCTCAAGATATAAGCATTCAAAGTTGAACTAGCATAGTAATATGTGCATAAGGATGTCAATTTAAAACTATGACAAATAATCATTTGAATTCAAATGTTCCAAAGATGAACACATCAATAATAAGTGGAAATATCTTGGGTGCCCATATGAATATCTAATATTTCTCAGTAACCGACAAAGCTAGTAGGTCCAAGCAAATATAATGATGCACATTAAATTTTATGATCAAAGATCAATGGTGAGCATCAAGTCAAAAGGACAGTAGACCCAAGATAAGTGAAAAGTTGAAAATTGTCTTAATCATGGTGTAATCCAAATAAAATCAATGGTCCATGTTTAATCTGGTAGACCAAGGATCCAATGGTGCACATTTAGTCATGAGAAAGTAGATCAATGGTGAGTAAATGTTCAACTAGTCAACAGATCTTGAAAATGAATGAGAAACTTCCAAGTGTCATGACCACAACAACTTTCAATAAATTAAATGGTACTCATTTGATCCATAAAAATGGATATCAATGGTGCACATAATGTCAAGAAGTTAATGATCTTGGGATGAATATGAGGTCATCACATGGTGCAAGCACAGGAATAGGATGAAACTAACTATAGGACCCATGGAATGAATGGGGAGCTAGCACATGACACAATTCTAGGAGCCTAGATCAAGATCAATGACTAATACTAAAAGTTGAAGATAGGATATTTCAAGAAGTCAAATATGGTTCAGGTCAAACCAATGGAAAATGGTTCAAAGAGCTATGTCACCATTAGATCTCAATCAAATGTCACAAGTAGATGTAGCCATATAGTTAAGGTTGTTAATAATGAGTCCCTATTGCCATAAAATCTTAGATGCAAGATAATTTTATTTAAACCTAATATAGTCTAGAATAAAGTAATGTAATCTCTGGATATTGATCAATATAATGACTATATGAAAACCAATAAATTGGATTGGTTTTCAATCTATAGTAAAGATCCATATTTAGGATTAAAGCAGATGCAGACATAAATGAGATGTGGTGGAGTGTCTCATCCTTTGACACAATCATAGTTTTGATAAACAAGTACCTATGGCTACCCAAAGTAGACATAGTCATGGCTCTGTTAGATCTACAGATATGAATATTTTATCTTCACAATAAATTCAAGTGGTAGATGACATAAAAATCCCAAAATGGATATCTAATGATTAGAGAGTGTATATGGAGAATTTAATATATTTTTAGGGTGATTAAAGGTTTTCCTTCATAAATATGATCATGATTCACCACCTTTGGTAAACTCTTGTCCTCTAGCATGTTTCTTGACCAATGAGAAGATTCAATGCTATTGGGATAAATGAAATCTATCTTGTATGTGATGTATTAACCCTAATTTGATAAAAATATGATGGAACATTCATTAAAATATGGTGGTATCTCATTTAATGATTTCAAATGGTGTGCTTCCTCTCTTTTCACCCTTTCTCTTTGTCTTTCATCTTCTTCAACATTTTAAGCTCTCTCTCTCATATTCTAGACTCTTATAAGGACTCTTTGATTTTGAAGATCAAGAGACTCTCTGAGATATTGTAAAATATGCTCATCTTGATTAGGATAAACCCTATCAATAATTTTTAAAAACTACATCTTAATGTAATAAAAGACTTTTTTTTACCTATCTCTTACCTTGGATTAGTGTTTAATGAGTTGTGTATGATGGCATTGTGAAGGAAAATCTTCCTCGTCCATTGTCCTCCATTTTGACCTCCTTTAGGGTGTTTTCAAGCTATTTTAGGTCTAGATTAGTGTTCTGCCTAAACCTAGTCCATGAAACACTTATGAAATTAGCTGGTCTCTGAGGTTGTGTGAGCTAGCATTATCTTGTGTTGATCTAGTTTGGGTTTAGGCTTATGGGAGTTTTTCATTTTTATTTGGTGCATTACCTTTTATCCTTCTTAGGATCCCTTTTCCCCTTTATAACCCTTTTCCCTATGATAACATTAGTTTAGGTGATTCATCAAGAGGAAATCAGCCTTCTCCATAGGTTTAGCCCCATCATAGGTTACCCACTACCTGGGGTTTTCCCAATATTATGATTGGGAGTGGAAGAGCCTAAAGAACTCTTCCATAAGGGTGAAATCTCATGACATAATAGCTACCTCTCTCGATTTTATCAAAATCCTTAGATATTTTAAATGCAATCTCAAATCCACATAAAGCACTTGCCAAGGATATGAACAACAATAAATGCCTCCTTAGGTTGTGTGTGGCTTCCCATTACCATCCCACCTATCACCAATTGTTTTAAGGTGATGGTATTTAATTTTCCTTTATCTTATAAAGTTTTGCTCAATAGGCCATGGACTCATCATATGAGAGTAGTTACATCTTCTTCTTGCTAATGCATTAAATTTTCTCACAATGGAGCCATATATATGATTCATGGTGACACTAACCCTTGGAATTTTGAATAATTCCAAGACCATAGTGTTTTCAATATTCTTACTCTTGAGCCTTTGGCTAGTGTTACATTTTATGAGTTTCAATGATTCAACTTTCCCATCAAATAAACTTGAGGTTACACCAATCATCTTGCACTTATTGGGAATATTCCCCCAACCTCTTAGATCTTGATGATGATGAACCTAATGAGATAAACCTAAAGATTAAAAATTTTGATCTCTCACTACATATCATCTCTCATATTCCTACTTCTTTTCAATTTCATTCTCACCAACCACCTTATGATGATATTCCTGTTGTCTTTACTAAGACTCGGCATTCCATTCATCATACCTCATCAAATGACAATGTCATCCCTACTGCATCATTGATCTCCATACACTTGACTATGATGATGGATATACTTTAGATGATCTATTATTAGGTGGTCTTATTCAGGCCTATGATGCTGAGATTATCCATTATCATTATTATTTGCTTCAGTATTTTCATGTATCTTCCCATATTCCATCATTTATAGTTCCTAATTTTAGTATTTTTCCTCTTTATCATAAGGTATATATGGTGAGGACACCTCATGTTTCTAAAGAACCATGTAGGATTATGCTTATGGATTGTGTTATGATTGGGCCTTACCACTTTGTCAGGTACTCTAACCCCTATACCTTGTTTATCCCTAAAATGTGTGCTACCCTGATTTAGCTTTCTATAGACCCCACCTTTCCCTCAATATATCCCACTTCAGAGCCCATTGCTTCTCCCACTTTATCTGAGTCAATTTCTCCTTCTAATCCCATTGTTCCTTCTATTGATCTTAGTCCTATTCCTTCACCACCACCACATTCCCTTAGTGATGATTTACTTCCTTTACCAAAGATGTCTACATAGGCTACTAAATGGGATGATGAGCCTTCTAAAAATCCTTCCATTTTGGTTACATCTTATCTTATGAGTACCTCTACCAAGACTACTCATAGGTGTGTCTGTTGCTTATATGACATAGATAATCATTCATCCACACATTATTGTAAAATATGAAAATATATATACACTTTGCATCCTTCTACCCCTTAGTCCTTAGACAAGGCCATCCCTCCCCCAAAGGTATTCTTTGATTATATTCCCAAGTATGGAGAGGTATATTTTCTTTGACAATAATGTGGCACCCATCACACTGATCATTACCAAATCCTTCAAAAACATCTTAAAGATCACCTTATATCTATTCATAGACCTTCTACAATTCCTACCATAATTAGTTATTGAAAAAAGTCTCCCCCTTCTTCCCCATGGTTCCACCTCCTATGGTTCTATCCCCACATGTGGTCCTTTTGTCACCTTTTATTCCTCCACTTATGAATCCTTCACCTATGGACCTCCCCTCACATGTGGATCCTTCCCCACCTGTGATTCCTTCATCACTTGTAGATTCCACTCCCATGAATTCTTCTAAGTAATCCCTTAATTGATAGCCCTATTTGGCATGATAAATCAATTATTCCTACCTTTTATTTTGAGGAGAATAAATGTGAAGTATTTTCCCAATTTTCATTGAAGATAGATGAGACATTAACTGTAGTTTGACTCCAACTTCATAGAGATCTATCATATGTTCTAGATAATGTTTGTGGGCAAATATATCAGTATTTATGAACACATACATGATGTTCTTACATTTTAATTTTGGTTTGGATGTGTGCTCCAATTTTATCTTTATCTATTTGTTGTATTATTTGACATTACATCTAATTCTTATTTATCTTACATGGTGACTTTTATTTTTCACACTTTATGTTACTTACACTATCATTTACATTTGCTTATGAATGTCCTCTTTATCATTAATTTGTATTTGTCTTCTAGAGTTTATTTCTTAAAACTATTTTCTTTTCTTTTCATAATTGTTTTCTTTATCATCTCTATATACATAGATAATTGTCATTGTGATTTGGTTATACACTCTTTGTTCCCTTTAGTCATTCCTCATTTACCATGTGATCAGTTAGGAAACAATTAATCTCATTATACTCTCCTTTCATAGGTTCACTTTGGATTTCCATTTTCCCTTTATTTACTTTTCACAAACTAAGCATATACATGGTTGAGACTTGAGATAACATGTTTGTTCATTGTTAAGCCTAAGTGTTCTAGACAATCTTGTCTTTGGCCACTTAGCTTCCTTTAGCCTAAGCCTACAACTCATTTATGTGTATCACTCTATCTCTCATGATTGGTCATTCCAAGTCCATATGGAGGAGGAATCTTAAAAATCCTTAAAAACATTCAAAAGCCAAATCATTTAATAAAAGGCAAAGATACAAAAAGCGAAAACATTTCAAAACTCTTAAAATTCAAATCACATTAAAAGACATGATTCAAAACATATATCCTTCTTCTAGTCAAATCTAAAACTCCAAATTTGGCCTCATGATAGAGCTAAGGTCTATTGGGGTATGGTAGGCTAGTAGATTAGAAAAGGAGAATAAAAAAATCTTTTAGTGATACCTAAATTCTCATGCAAGTACCCATACTTTGTAGTAAATGGATGACTCTATAAGGGGTCTTCAAGAATGGGGAACACATCATGGGAAGGTATGTCCATTTTAATTTTCTTGTACCAATCTACCTTCATGAATTTATCTTAGTTTCACACTTATTTGCCTACAAATGTTAGTGTATATAATGAATAGGTTTTCTTTGTACATTGATGATCACTAGTCACTTAGTGTCTTCTCATGTCCTTAGTATGCCTCCTGTCTCCTAAGGTCTTCTCATAAGATGCCTAAGTTATGACTTTTACATTATTTTTTTCACTCCCTACATTCTTCATATTTCCTCTTGAGAAATATTATTTTGTTCACTGATCACTCCCCTAGGGATTCCATTTTTGAGTTGCATTATAATACCATGGATAGGACCTAGCCTTCCTCACAAATTACCACAATTTCACACTCTTATTAACAACATCCCTTATTACCAGATTTTCACATTAAATTCCACCTCATTGATGTTCCTTTTTATGAGTTATAGTGTAAGACCATGGATAGGACCTAGCCTTCCTCATAGAATTTTATCCAAGTCACAATCAAAATTACTTATGTCAAATATGAGATAATATGTGATTGATTATGAAGTTACACATCATTTACATACTTCCCATCTTGATTTAGTATGTTTTATGCTTATGTCATTTCTCTTTCATTTTTTTTCTTCTTATTTTTTGATTGCATGTGAGAATCCAATCATTTCTTGAATTTTTCATACTTCCTAGCTTGAATTAGTGTGATAAATTTAAGACCAAATTTTGCTAATTTTTTTTCTCTTATACTTCCACATGTGGTTTAGTATGATTGAATAACTTGATTTATTTTTATACCATTTTTGTCATTTTTTATGACTTCCATTTTATTATATTATTTTCTTACTTCTCAACATGATTTAGTGTGATTTTACTTTTTTTAATTTGGTGCCAATATTTTTTTTGGTTTAAAAACAAAACCTTTTTACCATCTTGTTTACCATTCTTTGGTTTCTTATACTTAGTCATTTTCTTGTCATTACACATTTCCCAACTTGAAATAGTGTGTAGTACTTTTTTGATTAATTATATTTTACCAAGTTTTTTTGTCTATTTCTTTTTAACCATGCATGTGTCCTACATAATGCTACAAAAAAAACCACAACTCATATATTACCTATAGCATATATAATAAAAACTAACTACATGGGCTAGAAATAAATATATTGAAGCATAAACAACCAACAACCATAATACAAACACATATAATCAGCATTAAAATGACCAAAAAGAGTCATATATATATATATATATATATATATATATATATATATATCATGAGTTTTAATACAATAATACAACCATATACAAAACTCCAACTCTATGGTTGAGCTCCATCCTTCTTATCTCGTGGCCTAGCCACGTTGCCCATAGATACCTCAGTCTAACTCCTCTAATAAAACACTGTAAAGAAGCTATCTAATATCTCAGTCTTGATACCTACCCATATAGATGATCCACCTGAGCCTTTACTTATGCCAACTAGGTTAGGGTTGCTAGATGTGTAGCTCGCTCCTGGGCCTGTACCTATCCCATCTATGTCATGATAGTTAGATGTGTAGCTCTCTCATCATCCAAGGCTTATCATGTTTATGCATCTCCTACACCCACCCCTATCAATGGTTACATGCCCTTATTATGTGATAATAACTACCTCATAGCCTCTCCCTCTAGTCTAAACTAATTTGTATAAGCTGGGGTAGATGGTACTATGGGATCCTCTTGTGCAGTAGGGTTGTATGGCATCAACACCTCATTTAGGACATCATGGAGTTATCCCCTCACTAAGGACACCCATACAATTTTCTCCTCCTATATAATACCTAAAAAAACTAAACCAAATAGATATTAGATCACTGATATATCTCAAAATCTATCTATATTTAGTCTATCTTAAATAACTTAAAGCAAAACTTTAACTATCTTTTTACTTGGTTGTGTGTTAGCTACCACTATCTTGCCATCTTCATGATTTTCAATCATGGTATCCCCATCCACACATCCTCTAAGAACCTCATATGTCATTCACCACCCAAAAATAAACCCTAGAGTCTCCACTCATGCCCATCTTAGGTTATGCCTGAGTGGTCTCTCTATCACCCAACTCTGCCCTGGCCCATCTAGTGGGTCATCTAATATGTCTACTATCTCTACTCTATTTTGCCTCCATCAACATCATATCCAAAATTATCACTACTCCTCTTTATATACATCTTATGGTGGTACCTCTAGTACTCTTGCCTCTACATCCATCTCATCTCGCTCTATTGCCTATCATGCTTGACTAGTCCATAGTCTCTCACAACATAGTCTGAGCTATGGCCTCACAACTAGTGGTCCTAATCCTCTTCTCCCATACATCTCTCTCATGTTTTGGGCCCAAAACATGGGCACCACTATCAACATCATTGGGTGAGTCTATCCCATATTCCCTAGTACATGTGCCACTAGCCTATCACCTCTAATTGTACCAAAGTTGGTGAAACTATCTCCTAGCTAGGCCATATCGTAGCAATGTGCCCATAAGGATGCCCTAAAATATCTACTTGTCTCGTCATCTGTATCACTTACACATGGGATATGGCTCATGCTACCTATTCTTATCTCCAACTCTAAACTTGAGGTAACCTATCATCAACTGCAAGAGGAAACCCAACTAGTTGATACATGAGAAACCTCTTATGTATCCATGTTGTCAATAATATAATTGATACTATAGACTTATATCCAATGGATATCATTCTATATATGTCATGCATGAGTTGTACCCAGATGATAGATCCCAAGTCATATGCTACCCTCTACTCTAATATCATCTGGCTTAAGGCTATCACAAATAGTGGTACCTTGTCATCCAACTTGTGACATAGAACTCATGTTATAAAAAGTCCTATCATATCCTTCTATATTTCCATAATCTATGGCGTATATACATCAAACATACTCACTCTCAATCTAGGGTATATCCTCTCTAATCTTGTCACTCATATGGCTAAATCTCTCCTTTCTTACTAAAAATCTGGAACTCTTGTAACCATGGGTGTATCTACTATGGGTAATCCCAAAATGGCATGCACATCCTCTAAATTTATACCCACCTCTATGGTATCTCCCTCTACATCCCACCTAAACATATTAGTCAACCATTCTAAGGATTTTAGGAACATGACTACAAATATGAAATCAAAGGAATAATATACAAGTCTACTATGTCTCTTATGCCTAATGAGATCAATATATCTCTATCCTTAATAGAAAATCATTCCAATAAGTTTGGGAGCCATGATGTGTCCACTAAACACCAAAACCTTGGTCATCCCTAAAATCATAAACTAATAAAATATGTATTAGATCCTTCATGTCATTTATAATCAAAATACATTCTTTTTAAATTCTAAACAAAAATAAGCCTAAATTGATTTAATTTGTTTATTCTTATCAATTAGATTTATTATTATCCTACTCATCCCTTTTAATCCTCACTCAGTCTTTCTGAGCCCTTCTAGAACTCTTTTGGCCTATTACATCCATTTCCATACTATTTTGATCCCTTAGTCAAACACTAGTTTGACCAAAATTTCTTGATTTTAACCCAGTTGAATTACCAAAGTAAGTCAATGCCTCTATTTTTCCCCACTTAATACTAAGTTATTATAGTGGAATTTTTTACTAGGTCAGAAACAATGTACTAATTCAATAATATGTAAAACACACTAGGTCGGCACATACCTACTAGATCGACAGTGTGGACTTTACCAATTTTTAGGCTACTAGGTCGACTGGGTTAACTTAGTTGTTTTTACCTACTGACCACTTACATTTTACAAAATAAATGCCTTCTTATAGTTATTTTCCAAAACCCTTCCAACCCATTTTCCTAAATGGTTTTTACTACACTTACTATATATTTTGGGTTCATCTGATGTCTGGAAATGCTCTAAATTACAAATTTCTAAAAAAATGTTTAAATTTAATAAAATATTCAAAAACTAACTTGAGATTATTAGTTGCTTACCTATGGTGCACCTAATATTGCCGCTAGGGGTCCCTCTCATCTAGCCTATCAACTCCTTTACATATTAGCTTGTTTGGTCTCTTCGAGTTCTTTTTTTATCCTTCACAAGTCAAAAATTCCAAATTATTCCCCTTTGACTCTATCTAAAATCATTTTTCAAAATTCTTAACCTTTTCAAATATTGTTTGTCAAATTCCTTGTCTTATTTATATCTTTGTTTATACTAATCCATTTTTTGAATTATAAAATGTTTTAGAATTGTGATGATGTAGAGAATCTTTTCCACTACTATATGCCTATCTTCCAAAACTTTCAATTTTTGGCTATTTTATACACTAATATCTATAGGTTTGCATAATGTTCTTCACAATTAGATGCCTTCACTTCTATTGTAGTCTAATTATTTATCTACAACACTATGGTAAGTAAAGGTACATGTTTTTCAATTTTGTCCTTTCATTTATCTTATTTGCCACTTATTGCACTTTACTTAGCATCAGTGTTATGTGTTATCATGTTCTATTTCCTAAAGCACCATCCCGTGTTTCACTTATGTGACACATGATGAGCTTAAAGTGGGGCATATGTATACACATAATATTTTCAAACTTTTATCAATTACTGACACTTTGTATCTTGCAAGAACCCATCGAGTATCAATCTCTTTGAGTGTACACCTTAAAGGGTGAACCAAAAAAGGGGTGGGTAGACCATTGGTGCTTCGTAAGATTATTTTCCCTTTTTCCACTTGTTAGCTACACACTTGTCTCTTAAAAACCTTATTCCTGAGCTTGTTCTTCTCTGTTATACCCTCTAGTTATTTTCCACATTTTATCCTCCTTTTTCTCACCTTAATCCCCTTTTGTCAGTCTATTGTACTATGATGATTAGGTCAACCCTATACAATTTTGGGTGATTTTCACTTAGGAATTAGTTTGGCTCTTAGCTAACCTAGATCATGACCTAGTGAATAATTAACCAAAATTATGCTAGGTCAATTGGGTCAACCCTATCGACAAAGATTTTTGGAAAGGTTTAGGGTCAAATCCATCTATATATGCAAGTTCATTTTGCCATTATTTAGAGAAGGGAAGAAGAAGTAAGAGCTATTTTGCATCTACTTATTAACCATTCTACTTGAGGAGTAAGCTTAGGGTTTCATACTTTTTTAAGAGATACAGATCTTGTCTTGTGGAGAAGTCTTTTAGATGCATTGATAGGTTTTGTAGCCTAGATCTAATTTTTATTTTTCATTCAAACATATCACAATAACCTTGTACGAAGCACTTTGGTCAAGGAAAATATTGAGGCTTGGTAGGTCCATCTTCAAAGGTAAGTATTCCTAACTTTATTCCTCTTTTGTAAGAGTAAATAGATATGCATTTATACTTCTCGTCCATGCATTAGGATTCTATATTGATGTGAGTATATGTCTTTTATGCATGTTTACTTTTATTATTTAAAAACCCCACTTTGTGCCACAAGCTTTGGTGGGAACTAGATTATATTTACTTTACTTGTTATTAGTTTAGTGATATATCAAAACATAGGACTTCCTTAGGGTTATTGCATGATTTTTTTTATTGGAAGCTTTGGAACCCTCCCTATCATGGTGTATTTCAATAAGGGATCCCCTAATCAGGTTTATTAGATCCCCGTATTGGTCATGTTGTTTCTTAATAAATGTGTTCCCAGTTGGAAGTGTATGGTATGATCTATCTTCTTTGAGCTAAGATTGATTTATAGACGTGATGCATTTCTAATTACATAAACTTATAATGTTGTCACTATCATTTACAACTTTATCTACTACTATAACTATAGTTGGGACCAAAGTGGATATTGAACTTTCTCTTAATCCTAAAATAAATTGGATATCTAATTTAGATAATATATTTGACCTTTGTTTAGATGAGGTGATTAAAAATCCTGTTAAATTGCCTTAGTACCATATTTCTTTTTACTGCTTTTTTAGAAATGTTTGATCTTGGATGAAGAGCTTTTTGAAAATGTGTATTTTTGGGTGATGGTTTGAAATCATATAATATTTTGATATGTGGATTAGATGATGTTTGAGTCAATATTGGATGTTGATCAAAAATAGATATTTGATCAAAAGTCATTGTTTGGTGGATAATAGATGAAAGGTTATCATTTTGATTTGGAAATGAGATGGTTTGATTTGGATTCAGAGAGACATCTTGAAATATTTGTAAAGTTTGCTTTTCAAATATAAATAAATGTGGGTTATTTCTTATGTATTCGATATCTACCATCTCTTGACTGGTGAGATGAGGAATGTTGGAATTGTAGCTAATGGGTGGGGGATTTGATTGGAAAGAAGGATTACTAGTGATAGAATCGTATTGTTATGGAAAGATTTGATATTCACTAGTAACGAATTATGTTAAAGAAGTGGCTTGATTTTGGAAGAATTGGTTTGTTAGATTTGTGAATGTGTGAGGATTGGTGAGGAAGTTTGGGTTTGAGTTTCTGGGTGAAATAGATGCAAAATCAAATGATTAATTTTGATTATTGTAGAAAGGTTGATTTTGATGGGGGTATAAATTGAAAGATTGATTTGGATGGAATGTATTTGGACTTGACTAGATTATAGTTTGACTAGTGAATGTATTTTGGTACATATGAGTATTATAAAAGGATGGTGAAGATGGACTAAAACTTTGAGTTATGGTGACGTTATGATTATAACCATATGGGTCTATGTACATAATTTGATTTGTATTGGGTGGCATATGATAGTTGGATGGAGTATGATTAAAATAATAATTTAGAGAATTTTTATTATTATACTCAGGAAATTGATTTGACATAATTCTTGAATTAAATATATGATATTTCTCCATGGGTAAACATGAATAGGAAATTGATTGGTTATGTTGTGGATTGAATTGGTTGTTTGGGAAGTTTGAATAAATATATCTATGTTTTGACATAGTTCATTGAGGTTTGAGTTTGAATACATATTTAAACTCAAATTTTGATTGGATTGATGTTTGACTTGATTTAAGTGTGAATTTGAACCAAATTAGTTGGATTAAACTCTGGATTATAGTATGAATTATTTGAATTATGATTTAGGATGAAATAGGTTATGTTGTGGTTCTAAGATGCCATGTTTCTTACAACAGATGAAAATATTGACAAATAACTAAACAAAAATGACTAAAAGTTTGATTAAAGGACTCCATAAACAAGATATGTGTTAAACAAAAAAAATCAATAAACAAAACTTCTATTCTAAACAAATAAGAAATTTACATATGAAAGGTGAAAACTAGAATGAAGGGTTGTAAAAAACTATTAGGCCTTCCATTGTCACTTACTCATTTGCGCTCTTAGTTATGGCCTTATATTTCAAGTCACTAACCATGGAGGATCATTTCATTCCCATGGCCCATTGAGTCTAGTTTTAAGGGTGTGTAGAGATTTGTTTCTTGGTGTTAACTGTTAATTGATGCACCAAAGTTGAATGACAAAAAGGCTTATCCTAGGCTTAAGGTTTAAATAATCTTATCTAGGGGGAAATCATAGAAGAAATTGATCAATTAGATGCACACTATTGGGTCTTATCTCAAAGTACCCAGCATAGTTGTAGGGGTCTTAGTGTGTTTATAATCAATGATATTGAATTTCTAGTCAACTATTGAAATGTTGGGTATTAGAGCATAAAATACCCTCACATCACGGTGTTCTTAAAATACACAACTGCTTTGGTAATTGAAATAGTTGGATCTTGATTTATATGCCCTACCAGTAAATGAGGTTTGGCCTACTATGTGGTGGTGAAATACATGGTCAATAGAGCCCCCAAAAAAAGAAAAATAAAATTAGATACCCATTTTTTTCCAATTTTTATCACCAATTTAATGCTAGGGAAAGAACATACATGGATATTGCTTAGGTAATACAGATAATTATTGAAACATTTCTAATTTTTTAGTATTATTACCAATGTAATGCCAAAAAAAGAGCATACACAAATTTTACAACCAAAAACAAAAATACTGAAATAAAAAGTGATGTAATTATTAATAATTTTGAAAATAAAAAAGAAAAATGTTAGTAACAAGAAAATTGGCTTTTATTGATTCTTTTTTTTATCCTCTTTAGCAAACATTCTGCAAACAAGTTATTAAAATTCTTTCTTTAGCTAGAAATGAGGTAACTTGCAATAGAACAAGTGAAAAACCATTAATAAAACTATAAAAAAAGATTTAAAACATCTCTTTGTTACAATAATGTTGTTACATAGATTAGAAAAGCAAAATTGAAATAAAAATAATGTAAGAAAAATGCAAAAAATAAAAAATAAAATAACTTGTGCTTACAAGATGATTTCACTACTAAGTGCAATGATTTCGCTGCCAACAGTGATGAATTCACTACGAAAAGAGACAATTTCACTATAGAAAACATGATTTCTCTACAAGAAAAGACAATTTCACTCCAAAAAATATGATTTTGCTGCTGAAAAATACAATTTCACTATAGGAAATGATAATTTTATAATTTTTGACAAAAATGTTGTAGATAATGACAAAATCATTACGTCCAAAAACAAACACCACTAACATGGAAATAGAATATAAAACATAGAAAAAAGTAAGAAAATGGGATAATTTCATTGTTATGGTCTATAGTTTCACTGTTAAATCTCTTAAATTCATTGTTACGTAGAGGAGCGCACACAGCCAAATAAAAAACAACTTATGGTAACTTGTAGCTTGTAGAACACTAAGAAAATCAAAATATTAACATAAAATGCAAACATAAACAACAAAAACCAAAAGAGAAATGATATCTAAGTGAAAAAATGATGATCAAAAGATAAAAATGTGGGAAAGGTCCCATCGAGTGTGCATAAATGTATGAGATAAATTTAGACATGAAAAGAAAGTAAACTAATCCTAATCTAATTTAAAATTTAACTATGTTAGAGCAACAAACAAATAAAACAACAATCAGAAACTTTACACTTTAAATGCACAAGATTTTTCCATTACGATATAAATTTTATTTTCTCTTTAAAATATGTGACTAATGAGTCCTCACCAATGAGGATAAAGACATTTTCAAAATGGTTGAGAAAAGAGTGGGGTTGGTTAGCTGACTTAGCAAGACTAAGTCAGTTTGATTGACAACTCAAGGGATGAGTCATGAGAAGTAGAGAATTTTATGGATTTGGTTAGGATAAGGGAGAAAAAGGTAGGAGATGTTTTGATGAGGTGGAAAATCTATATTTTATTATTTAAAATAAGGATTTAAAGGTGCATAATTGACTTATTCAATATTTTGAATTATTCAATAATTTGAATTTAGGAGGAAATATCATTTATTAATTTAATAAGAATTATTAAATAGATTTAGGTGCATTTCGACACTAAATGAAATTTAGGTGTATACAATTTAATGTTTTCTTGGATCATACATTGAAAGAACCCATTCTTCATTGACCTCTAAATACATGTTGATTGCATGCATCAATGTGAAAGTAGCATGTTTTATGTTTTGTCTAGGATCCTAAATTTCACTAGGTTGAGACTCTAAGCCTATCAAAGATGTTAACAAATCTTGAGCTCTTCAATCCAACCTACTCTCAAATGGCCACATGAATTTTAGGTTCTTTGGCACCAATGCCATACACCTACCTCACTACCATTGTTGGTCACATCATTTTCCTTGGAAACAATCACTTGATTTGGTTGCTATTATTTGTTTTGATTTGGAATTAGTGTTAAAACCCTCCATCAACTAGTATATGACTATGTAGCTATTTTCCTTACCAAGTGATCTCTATTATTTTTTGTGGTCTTCACACCAATCCTTGGCTCCAAATCAACAAAAATAAGTGACAATCAAAATTTAAGCAATTGTAATTGGTTTTTAGAAAAGAATTAGACATTTTTGGTGACAACTATCCCTCAGCATAATGGCCTTACCTTATGGTTGACCTCCACTGCCAGTGTTCTCTCTATTCTTGGTATCCACATAGAATATTACACCAAAACATTTAATCTACCTCCACCATTTGGCCTTTGATAAAATTTAATCCATGTTGGGTTCAACACCATCCATTGTTTTGCCACTATTTCACTTCTCTAACCAATAACTATTCCCAATGAGCCTGTAGATTTAACAAACTTCCCACATGTTTTTTATAAAGAAAAAGGTTTATAATTTTTATTTAATTGAAAATTTTAACCTTTTTTAAAATAAAAATAAATATTTTTCCATAAAACCATTTAACCCTACTCCTATTCATCCCTACTCCATCCATAGTATATCCATTCCATCCATTACCATTCCCATCCTTGGTGCTAGAACAAGTTTTCCTTTTGCTAATAAATCTTGTATATAATCTAGGAATCCACAAAAAATCAAAAAATATTAATAAATTTCAAAAATACAAAACAAAACTAAAAATCCTTGTTCTTAGTTAGGTAACCTAGTCATCTTTTACAAAGGTTCTTTATTGGATGGTCTACATTGTTAAAGATCTGAAATGCCAAAGGGTTATAATCTAGCCAAGGACATCCAAAAATACATTTTATTACTTGTTTTTATAGTAATTTTCTTAATTATTTATATAATAATTTACCTTCTTGTACATCTTGGGTGTTTACTTGCTTCTGTAGTGTTTGTTTGCTTTCTTTTTTTGCTTTACTTACATGGTTTTCATTATTACAAATAATTATTTTTATCCTTTTTCATTTTTATTTTATGTGTCTAGATCATTATGCATTAAAAATGGTGTAATTATCATATTATATATCATGATGCACTAAGTCTTGTACTTGTGACACTATCAGTCCTTACATGTATAACATAATAGACATGTGTTTTTTCCATACCATTGATGCATATTGTTTTACGCTATATCAAATAAAGGTTGATCAACTCTTATCAATTATAATGTTAGAAATTTTGTTGGAAATCCAATCAAATAAAATGAATAAAATCAGATATCAAACCATTTTACATCCTTGAATAAAGCATATGCATGTTATATTAGACAAAGTCGTTAGTATTTACTCTTTGCAAGACCCATGATGTGTTGAGAAGATTGAGCCACAAAACATCTAGAGGTTTTAGTCCATGTCATCTTTCCTACACATCTATAATGGACACTATGTTAATCTTAAATGGCTACATATCTATCTCAAACACCCTTATTAACATTCATAATTTAATAACAAATCACATCAATTTATTCAACCTCATCATTTATATCTAACTAATATTTTCAACATGGTTACATTCTTATTTCTAATACTTTCATTTTAGTGTAAATGAGAGCTTAAATAGAATCCCAAATCAAAAACTATGCCCTCTAGAATATGGCCACTATAAGTGCAAAACAAATTCACCACTATGCTAAATGAATTTTCCATTATGTTGAACGAATTCATCATTTGATAACGAAATAACTATTTGCCAATAAATTCACCACTATCTTCAAAAAATTATCCATAATCAATGACAAATTTGTCATTCTAAGAATGGTGAATTCATTTTCCTCTCATTTTCTAAGTGTTTCAATGCAAAAAACTAAATTAATTTCACCATACATCCCATAATACCCTCTATCTTCCATCCATATATCAAATCTATGTTATCTAATCATGTGAAAAATTATCATTAATGCATGCAGTTAATCAAATTATTTGCTTATAATTTCACATTAATAATCCCCAATCATTTTTTAATATTTTTATTCAATCTCCCATACCTATTGATTGGGACCAAAAAAATCATAATGTTCATCATTTATCCATCAATCAATTAGTCAAATAATTAATCAAGGAATTAGTCAACCAATCTAAGCTTGCAACTATTTAGCAGGATATCTCATTCCCATAATCTGCTCCTTTTGTATATCATTACTTAAGGGGAACCTCAAAGTGTGTAGCTTATCTCAGGATATATCATTCTCACAATTATCTCCTTGTATATATTGTTGTTAGAGGCACTTCAAAGCATGTAACTTATCTCAATGTATATCACTCTCAATCCACTCCTTGAATATATCATTTCTTGGGGAAAAATAAATCCATCATCACAATGAATCATAATGTGCAAACATTAATTGGAGTAGGTTAATAACATCTATGGGTTAATCTTATTCAACTATTTCACAAATCCATTTCCACGTTAGGGGTATGTGCACAGAGTTGTGGGATAATTCTGTGGACATAACCCACTATGTGTATGCATTATAACATAATGTGTACATATTATTTTTATAGTGTGTATGTGTTATGGCTCAAGATTCCCATGCCACAATTCATATTCATTATAAAAATAACACATATGCATTATGTTAACTTATAGATATGTGTACGTGTTATTGGAATGCATACATATTCTTATAAGTTAACATAACACGTACGCATTTCTTAAACTATAAAACAAAAAAAACCTTGACCTCTATCATTTTTTCCTACTTCACAATCACATTTTGGTGCTTCCCATTTGTGTTTTGGCTTACAAATCTTCATTTTACCCTCTAGATCATGTTTTGGCCTGTAGATCTTCCTTTTAGCTTCCATTTGGAAGATCGATGATGTCATTATGAAAAAGAGGTAGGTTTTTTGTAGATTAAATCAAATGTTTTGATTTTATTTTTATTTTTTGTGAAAGTGAATTGCATAGTTTTTATTTTTATTTTTATCCATTAGGTTGGCATGTTATGCCTAATCCTCTACCTAACCCTCCTAACCCTACACCTAACCCTCCTATAGTTCCCTTAAATCCCCTAGGTAGTCAGGAGGATATATTTTCTCACATAGTGGAGAATAAAATTGAAATTGAGTAGATAATTAAGAGCATGAGGGAGCCCACTTCCATGTATACCCACCACACCTATTTGGCCAATAACCTAGAGTTAGTATTAGGTCAAGTTGACTCAATAATGAGTCAAATTGATAGATGTAGGGCTTAATATGATGACAAAATATTAGCATCTAAGGTGAAGCTAAAAAATATAATAAAAGATAAACATTTTTCCTTATTTATCAATCAAACCAACAATGCCTCATTTCCCATAATGACCAAATGTTTCCAAATCAACCAATGCCAACATGATTTGATTAAAACCAATTTTTAGGAGTGATGGTGGATGGTGTTTGACTATCCCCTTGTAATAACAATGAGGTCCCTTTGTAATTTTTAAATAAAATCTATTGTGAGTTTGTCCTCAATCAAATATTAAACTACTTTGACTATGGTGAGTTTTAGGGCCAATGGAAAGGCTCTACATAGGATCAACCAAGTGCACGTCATGCACCTAATCAACCTTCAAGGATCCCTACCTAAAAGCCACTTCATCTAGAGATTCCCTTTATGGTGACAGAGGTTTTAGAGATAAACACTTTTTATGCTCTTAGTGTACTTACTGATATACTCATTCATCATATGAGTAGACTTTCAGAGATAGATGCTCGAGATACTCTAGCTAGTGGTCATACCTAACCCCACCCATGTAAATGTTATGGTGATATATGTACTAGACCTTGAAATGATGATGATGGAACTTTAAGGGGATTGGAGGATATGCTCTTGACTAATTATTTGTTGGCACACACATTTGGTTTGGATACATTGGGAGTCTCTACACACATGCAAGTATCTTTTATATAAATTTAATGTTAAAATTTTAAGTTATATTTACAAATTAAAAATGTAAAAATTAATTTACATGTTTAAGTTTAATAATATATAAGTATTTTTTTGTGTTCTAGGAGGGGACGTTGCCTTTGACATCACAACTAGGCAGTGGTCCAATCCCTACTACATCTATTCATGTCAGTACAACACCATATACATTTATAGAGGTAAAATTTCAAGTGAATCTTATATAATCTATATGTACATTCTTACACCTTAATTGCATCATTGGTAGATTTTATGTAAGAAAATATAAAATACCTAATATAATCTTGGTGGACTTTTTATTATTTGATGAATTAACATGGATTGTCATAACTCATTAGAAACTCATCCTCCATCTCAACTATGTTTTTAATAGCCAAAATAGTGAGTTGAACATTTACTTGATATCCCATTATATGTAGTTCCCATAGTGGGTCAATAATAATCAGTAGGATTGGATGTATAGATATATAGAATTCATTTGATAAAATTTATTTGGTATAATATATTTCTATTTATTTCCCAATCGAGCATAACATGTCTTCATCAATATGCACATCACTCCTTTATTTTGAATACTGGCCTTATATCTAGGCACTTGATTCTTTGTTATCCTAATCACATATATTGGTTTAATCTCTGTGATTGATATCCAAAATGGTCATAGCTATCAATTCATTTCCCATTTTGATTCCATTTGAGCATGATAATTTCATCTCTATATATAGAGTTATAAATTTAGATGGCATAGCCTCTTGATCCCATTGTACCTAGTTAATTATATTGGTTTATTAAGAGAGTGTCCATTATATCCCATTGGTTTTTGGGGAGAGCATCGACTATAAATTATAGCCTATATGTATATGGCATAGGCCTTGTGACCATATACAAATAGGATACCTCAACCCCATATAGATAGATGGGGTTGAGTAGTTTTTTACCACCACCTACTTAGGGGGCCTAAAGACCTATATCTAGTTAGGAGAGAGGTCCTATCTATATCCATGAAATTTTTTCATTCGAGTGACATGTTGAATCTATAAGACTATAACACCTTTCATATTAGGAAAGTACCCCTAAAATGAATATTGAGTGTCGATAAGACTATAGCACCCTTTGTTGACCTCAACCTACTTACATTGTATGCATATATACCTTCCCTTACAAAAATTGAGGGAAATCTAAGGATAAATAGTCAACCTAATGTCACCTATAGGGAAACCAAAATCATGTACTTGTAAAGAAGACTATCTACTCACTCTTATCTCTACAATATTTAGTTTTATTTTCTATATGTTTCTTTAGATTTTGATGAGACCTATTTTATAAGGTTCTAGACACTCTTAGAAGGATCAAGTATAGATGTCCCCCATAAAATCAACCTATCACTCTAGGTGTCTTAACTTAATTAAAATTCATTTTAGAAACTTCTCAACAAACACCTATACAGGTTACTTGTCTTATCACAATGATTATTTCTAAGGGCATTTTGATCACACCAATACTCATAGGACTATCCTCAACTATACCAAGTCATTATCTTAAGATAATTATGCCTAATGACTAAGTAATCAGGTAAAGATCCAAAATACACCTTAATAAATCTATACAAGCATCTAAACCAGTGTATATAAGTACATATCAAGGATATTTCAACACTAACTTGCATTCAATGACTTAATTTCACAAAATTCACTCAAAAATATCCCTCGTTGTCTTTTCATTTTCCCTCATGAAACTAACATTTCTTACCTTTAGTATGGTGTTACAAGTCACATGTTGTGCATATCCACTTATCACATTCATGCTTCCCATGACCTCATTAGATTTTTTTCATATCTTATGCAAGACTAAGTTTATTAGCAACTTGTTTAATTAATTAATTTCCCAACTTATTAATTATTAGCTAGTTTGTTTAGTTGGATTAGGGTGGACACTCCTCCATCATTGCAAGTTGAGATAGACTCGAGAATTGTTGCTACAATGTCATCTACATAGGCACTCACTGAGGTATGTATATTCACTTTTAATTTTGAATTATAATTTAGTACTTTTGTTTTAATAATTTTACTATATACTTTGGCAAATATAACTTATGTGCATGAACGTATTATGTATGTAGGGATATCATGTGACATTTGATAGTCTAATTTAGATGACTACTATCATAACTCCTCATGTTTCTTCATCATTTGACATGCCTATTCATGTAGCTAAACTTGGCATTGACCCAGTCGAGCATTAATAACAAATTGAGGAGGACCATGAGATTGTGTTAAGTTCATGTTTAAATGATTTTTTTATTATAGTTTAAAACATGAGTTTATTAACTTGGTTTTATGTATACTTGTTAATTTTATAATAATTTTTATATTTGAATATGTTTAGATACAAGTGAGCTATGATCATAGTACCTGTAGTTGAACCTTGGAGCAATCCAAGGCATTCAGGATATCTCCATCTATAAGCAGGGCATCCCAAGGAGAGTCTTCTTCGAAGAAGGCAAAGAGAGGGAGACTTTTTGATTATTAAGATGTTGTATATGATGTACTTTATTTTATTCCTATATGGAAATGTATGAATTTTTGGCGTTGTACATGCATATATGATGTATTCACCTAACATTAGATATTATGTTATTAGACATGATGTAGTTTTTTGTATGCCTATATGGTAATGCATGTATTATTGACATTGTATGCCTATATATGGAATTAATACATGCCATTCTTATTTTGTACATGAATATTTTAGAAAACTAATGAATTAAATCTTGTTTGAATCACTTGTTTTCAGAGTAATATAAATGATTAGTTTTGAAGTATTCTTAAGGATTACAAATGTTATGATATTGAGAATAACTTGTTAGGATAATGTTGTAAATCAACCCTTGTAAGAAATTAATAATATCAATGATTACATTTGAATTATGTTTGTATGCTGATGTATAGGTATGGAGGAAAATCATATAAAAACATCATTAGTTTTTTTTTAAACCCAATTGATGGCATTCACTTGTTATGGTTTGATTTGAATCTTCTTTCACAAAATAGCTCCTCTTTTTCTTCTTTGGACTTAAATTAGCTTATTACACCTAGTAATTTTTGATTTTAATCTTCGTATAACCTCCTTGATGGGATTGACCTATGTCCATACATCATTTACCTCATTTCATTCATGTCTCATTCAAAAATTTCATCTCAATCTCTTTCTAGTTTCTTCCTAGGCACCTTCTTTGGGTCTCAAGGACCAAATATTGGTCTTTGTTTCAAGAGCTCAACCTTTTATCACATATGGTATTATATGATCATAATATACCTAGTATAAACCCCTTTAATTAATAAAACAATAGCCTACTCTCATTCCACACCTTATGGACACAATGATCTCTCAAGGCTTGTAGCCATTTTTTACTATATTTTACCTTGTACAAAAATGTTTTGATTTCTCAAGAGATTATAATGTCATTTATAAGTAAACTCTACTCTT
The DNA here is from genome assembly GCA_037957365.1 of Torreya grandis. Classification (NCBI taxonomy): domain Eukaryota; kingdom Viridiplantae; phylum Streptophyta; class Pinopsida; order Cupressales; family Taxaceae; genus Torreya; species Torreya grandis. The sequence continues at coordinate 615,329 of JARHVA010001802.1, forward strand.
TTTTATGTCTATGTCAAATTTCTTATCCCAACTCCACCTCTAATTATCACTTCCTTCATTAGCCTACCCTCATTTAGGTCTAATTAGCCTTATTCAAAACCCTTAGTCCTAAAATCCATACACATCCATAAAATATCAGGTTAAAACCTTTTTTTTCACCTTTTACAAGTATATGGGAGCAATATTACAAAGTTTCATTAAATTCCCAAGTTAAATCTCTCAAAAATACCCAAAACTTGCTAATCTAGCGTTTCGCATGCCCTGTGCATACTCTCAAAAGGACCAATTTGACCTTTCCACTGATATTATTTTCTTTAAAACATAATCATGACATATAAAACATCTCATAACACCTTTCCAATGATCAAAAAACCAACTTTGCCTTTATGCCTTTAAGACTATCTATGGGGATTTAAGCCTACCTGTGGGGATTGCCTGAAGTTTGGAGTGTGAACATCCTTTAAAGGTGTTTAATAGGTTTAAAACAATATTAAAATACTTCTCAAATACTTATCTATACTTTTAACCCTCAAACACACCTTAAAGTTCCAAAAATTATGCTTGCATGAATAGTGACCATTATGAGACATGGAGGGGACTATGATAAAACAATAAGAAATTATACTTTTAATATGACCTTACCAAGATTATATATGGTATATTGGGTCATTAATACCAATATTACCAAGTTTCAAGTTATTTTTATATGTACTTTTTCCTATAGACCCTTTTTACCACAATTTACCATGAGTTGCCTACATGCTTCATGCCAACACTTGTCTTTCATAAAAAATTTGTAAAAAAATCCTAAATTTGATCACTTATATAGTATAATATAAGTTTAAAACATTAAATTATATGTTTTTAATATCTCTCCAAGGCCTAAATTGCTTCTTGGCATCTAGAACTGATAAAATTTCTAGAAATCTCCAATGGCTACCTTTTTTACTACAAGAGGAGTGTGTTAAAATAGTAGGCACTTTCACTCTTCCTAGGAGATTTATGATGGAATTGGATTTTTTTTATGTCATGGATACCATTCTTACCAAATTTTGTGCTTTGACTCAACATGTAGATGCCCCAAACTGACTAATTTCTCCAAGGCAAGCTCCATTATTAACCATAATTTGACATAGGGTTGACTATACTAAAATAGTGACTATTTTACATTATAAAAAATCCAAAAAAATATATTTAATTGGTATATTATTTCATAATTATCCTCTTCACCAAATTTTGTGATTAGAGCCGACATATTTTGGCCTGTAGACCCAATTTGGCAAAAGCTAGTGACACATGTCTACTTGGTCAAATTTCACAAATGAGTCATCATCCTATTTTGCCTTAGTTTATGATGAATATAATTGAGGATAATTATAAAACTCATCATTACAACTGGTTTAAATTTACTTGATGACTTGATGCTTGTAGTCATTTCACTAGTATTGACTAGGCACAACCCCTTGGGTTCCAAGGACCAAATCTCACTTTAGGTTTCAAGAGTACAATAAAAATTATTGAATGGTATTAAATGTTAAAAACATGCCTACTCAAACCTATTTCAATTTTCCAAACCTAATTCACCTTTCAATACTTCTCCTAAGGTGTTCACTATCCTTCACACTATGTAGCCCATTAGGTCTCTAGGACCATTCCTTAGTTTAAACTACTTAGAATAAAAATTCATTAAATCAATGATTTTAAGTGATCATTACACACTTGTATAAACCCTTCTCAAGTGACCAAAAACTTTTTTCCATTACTTATACACCTCAATGTCATACTAATTTTTCTAGACTTGTAGCTCTATTTTCACTACTTTCCCCTTTGTTTGATTAGCATGTGTCCTTTCTTGAAGATGTAATAAAACTTTAGGGCACCCTCTACCACCCTTCAATTCCTCAAAAAGTTAAAACACTTTAATATTCTCCTATTTATCACTTTATTTGATATAAACCCCCAAACTAGGCCTAATTAGGCCTATTATAACCAAAAGTTCTATATCTTGAATGTTACAACATTTCAAGGGCTTAAATCCTCACCAAAAGTTCTATCATAATATCCTCTACCTCCACTAGAAAATTTATCTCTAGGACCACTAGGTGAAAATAAATCACTTAAAATGCATCTAAATATTCAAATTACACATGTTTAAATGACTGTGATACCCAATTCCACCCACATGTGCATTTTCACTGCTATTTTAGAGCACAAAAACACTAACAACAAATGTTGTCAAAGTTGAAGTTATGGTCCAAGAACTCAATTTTTAGTGCTTTTTATCTAAAAAATGGCACTTCAAAAATATTATAAGGGGTGGATAACATCTAGGACTAGGTTCTTAGCCTCCCATCTAGCCTAGATGACAAACCCACCACCCATTCTGGGCTCAAGAACATCCTTCTCAATACAAGAAAGATGCTGATTTTAAGCCCAACTTCAGGCATGCATAAAACCAAAAATGTAAGTCCTATGGAGGAATTGTAATATACATCATGTGCATAGGAAATCCCTCTAATTTCACCTTTAATATAGTCTAAATCACCTCTAAGATAAATTTGTGGTAGAATTTACAGTAAAGGCTCCTAAAATGCAACTTTTTGGCAGTGAAGAGACAACTTCTTGACCTCCAACTAGCAACTTTGCCTCTGGGACCAAAAGGTGAAAATCCATCACTTGAAACATGTCTAAATAGTAAAATTACATGTGTTTCAATGACCATGACACCTAATTCCTCCATAAGTGCATTTTCACCACTGTTCTAGAGCATGAAAACACTGACAACAAATATTATCAAAGTTGAAGCTACAGTCTAAGAACTCAATTTATGGTGCTAATTGGCTAAAAAATAACACTAAAAACACATATAAAGGGGAATATAATGTCCAAAACTAGGTTCTTGGCCTCCCATATAGCCTGGATGACAAACCCACCACCCATTTCAGGCTCAAGAATGCCCTTCCCAATACAAGAAAGATGTTAATTTTTAGCCTAAATTTAGGCTTGCATAAAACCAAAACTATAAATCATATGGATGAACCATAAGATATCTCATGTGCAGGAAAAATTCCTCTAATTACACCTTGAATTTAGTTTGAAACACATCTAAGATCAATCTGTGGTAGAAGTTGTAGTAAAGGGTCCTAAAATGCAACTTTTTGGCAGTGAAGAGACAACTTCTTGACCTCCAACTAGCAACTTTGCCTCCAAGACTATAAAGTATAAATACATCACTTTAAACATGTATAAATAGACAAAGTACATGTGTTTTAATGATTGTGACACCCAATTCCTCAACAAGTGCATTTTCACCACTATTATGAAGCACATAAACACTGACAATAAATATTGTCAAAGTTGAAGCTACAGTTTAAGAACTCAATATTTGATGCTTGTTGGATAAAAATTGGCACTTCCAACACATCTATATGAGTGGATAACATCTAGAACCAATTTATAGGCCTCCCATCTGGCTCGGATGATAAACCCACCACCCATTCCAGGCTCAAAAATGCCCTTCCCAATACAAGAAAGATGTTAATTTTTAGCCTAACTTTAGGAATGCATAAAACCAAAATTGTAAGTCATATGGAAGAACCATAAGATCTCTCATGTGCATGGGAAATTCCTATTATTTTACCTTGAATATATTTTGAATCACCTCTAAGAGAAATCCATGATAGAATTTGTAGTAAAGGTTCCTAAATGCAACTTTTTGGTAGTGAAGAGACAACTTCTTGACCTCCAACTAGTAAATTTTCCTTCAAGATCGGTAGGTGAAAATCCACCACTTTGATCACATCTATATAGGAAAATTACATATGTTACAACAATTGTGACACCCACTTTCACCAGCAAGTGCATTTTCACTACTATTCTGGAGCACAGAAACACTAATAACAAATGTTGTCAAAGGTGAAGTTACAATCCAAGAACTCAAATTTTAGTGCTTGTTGGCTGAAACCTAGCACTAAAAACACATTCATAGGGGTGACTAATATACATAAATAGGTTATTTTCCTCCCATCTAGCCTGGACAACAAACCCACCACCGATTCTAGGCTCAAGAATGCCCTTCTAAATACAAGAAAGATGTTGATTTTTAGCCTAACTTTAGGCATGCATAAAATCAAAACTATAAGTCATATGAAAGAAATGTAAAATCCTTCATGTGAATGGGAAATTCCTATAATTACACCTCAAATATATTTTGAATGAATTTTAAGAGAAATCAGTGGCAGAAGTTGCAGTAAAGGGTCTTAAAATAGAACTTTTTAGTAGTGAAGAGACAACTTCTTATCCTCTAACTAGCAACTTTGCCTCTAGGACTGGCAGGTGCAAATCTAGCACTTATAATGAATCTATATAGGAAAATTACACATGTTTAAATAATTTTGACACCCACTTCCACCTGCAAGTGCATTTTCACTACTATTTTGGAGCATAAAAACACTGACAACAAATGTTTTCAAAGTTGAAGCTACAGTTTAAAAACTCAATTTTTAGTGCTTGTTAGCTAAAAACTGGCACTACCAACACATTCACAGGGTTAGATAACATCTATAACTAGGTTATTGACCTCCCATTTGGCCCTAATGATAAACCCACCACCCATTCTAGGCTCAAAAATGCCCTTCCTAATACAAGAAAGATGTTGATTTTTAGCCTAACTTCATGCATGCATAAAACCAAAACTGTAAGTCATATGGAGGAACCATAAGATCCCTCATGTTTGTGATAAATTCCTCTAAATATATCATAAGTATAATCTAAATCACCTCTAATAGAAATTCATGGCATAATTTTTAGTAAAGGGTCCTAAAATGTAACTTTTTGGTAGTGAAGAGATAACTTCTTGACCTCCAACTAGTAACTTTGCCTCCAAGACTTGTAGGTGAAAATCCAATAATTTGAGAACATCTATAAATTCAAATTACACATGTTTCAACAATTATGACACCCACTTCCACCCCCAAGTACATTTTTACTACTATTTTAGAGCACATAAACACTGACAATAAATGTGTTTGGAAGGCTACAAGGAGAAATAAACTTGTCATGATAAATTGTTCATGATCATATAAATGCTAAGTGATTTTATTAATATTCTCTTAACTTCAATAATATTAAATTATTTACTAACTGTGCCAACCACATGAAGGTGGAAGCTGATTTGGCACCACTAACCTATAAAAATGTTAGTATGTAATTAAAGATGAAATTTATGCATGTACTACCTATAAAATCGAAAACATTTGGTAAAATTGATTACATCTACATTTTATAAGTCAACATACCTACACATTTCAATCCAATGAACTACTTGGATCTTTTCTAATCTTGATGGTATCAAGAATAGCTTCATGGTCTAACTCATGAACTTTCCATAGATTCTTGTTTCTTGGCCTCCCATGATATTTTTACAATTAAATATTCATTGCAAGAACCAAATTGAATATTTTACAATCTTCATATGAGTTTCAAAGTCTTCAAACAACCATACATTTGAATTTTCTATAGGATATCATCGCCAAGTTCTAGTGACTGCCATAGACCTAGTGGGATAATCAATGTTTTCTCTATCTATGATTGGGGAAGTCAATTTTTATTTCCATCTACACACCGACATAAGTAATAATATGTTCCCTCTTCATTATCCTCATCTATAATAACTACAAAAAACATGGCATGCATCATAAAAATAATCTTTAATAACATTATGAAGATATATTATGAGAATAAATACTACAAAAAGATTAATCTTCTACCTAGATGTACTAGATTAGATATATGGTCACAGTCATGTGAGGATGTCTTGTTAGTAAGTTACAATACTGGTAGAACATGATATGTGTTAATTGGAATGAGGTTTATAACTTAGTCATCCATCCACTCTTGTGACTCACACTCATTTCAAATAAAATCTATGCATGTAGAATAAAATCATGCCAAGTGTCACATATGAATAGTCCAAGAACTTGTATTTGAGATACAAAATGAGTGGAGCTCACTTAAACCTATTAGAGTCATACAATCCTCATAGTTTGCAATTATTTTTTCCCTATTAACCAAAAATATCTATGAACAATAGAATTTTCTTGAGCACCATGACATATGTTCTAATTACATCAGTCAACCATAGTTTTTGCATTAATCAAATTAACAACATCATCATATTTTAACTCTTCCCTTGTAATGGCTCCTTTTACACATGCTCTGGCACCATCATGCTACCCTTTTCCATGGCCAAACTCAATGAAACTCCAAATATGTTCTACACTAGTGGTAATGTGCATCCCTCTCAACCAATAAAACATTTGTACATTCTTTAATTTCAATGTGCAATTATCTAACCAAATGTAATGTCCTTTGAAAATAATGTTCCTCTAAGTCAACTGTCCATAGAACTTATCAAAACAACCTTGCACATAATTTGTACAATGTGATCGATCATCATTGATATATAAATGGTACTCCCTTAATATTTTTCAATCTTCCTCTATCTTATCAGGTGCATGCATGAATGTTATATGCATGAATATATCAATTTGTGTTGAGTTGTAATAATGTGATTGAACTTTTATTTATGTTTTAAATGTGTAATTTTCTACAAAGTTGACTATTGAAACAATAAAATCAAGTGGTAATGTGTCCTTTCTTATCTTGAAATGCTCATCCAACCATTTAACGCTATGTGTGTGCCTTGCATACTCATAAACAATTTTCTCCATGAATTTGACCATAAATTGTAAAATAGGTATCTCTTTCATAACAAGCTCACACCTTTTAGATTTTTTTCCATATTTTACTTGATAATTCATAGATTTGTATTTTCTCAAACCAACTAATTCCTATCCAATTGCACTTGTACACTCCTCATGGATATATTTTTTTCAATATTTGTATTCCACCTCAAATGTTGCAATTTCTATCCAAACATGCTTTATTATAAAACAATTGTCCATCTGGTCTTTCAAAAAAAAATTGAAATAAATTCCCTAGCTGATTTTGGTGGAACTTCTATGCCACACTCCTGAAAAATGTTAGTAGTATGCAAAGTACAATGAATATGGTGAAAAATATCATAGTGCATTGCAAAATTCAACAATTTTACTACAATAAAAAGTGATGTGTGTGTGTGATTTATTTTTACATAAAAAGGTTTGGCCATCTCAAAAAGTCTTTGACTAATAGCAATTTGATGATTTTTTTCCAAAAACTTAGAGTACAATTGTGTTTGATTCAAATCCAAGAAATGTTTTAGATGCGGTTCACAATTACGAGAACCATCTCTTTATTTCACTACATCTCTTGCATTGGGCAAAAATCTTGTATTATCTTTCCAAAATTGTGTAAATAAGTCTTTTAAAGCATCAGTTATAGCCTTGTCCTTTCATGGAATTCTAGCAAAGAATGCCCAAAGCTCTTTCATATTGGGTTCATTAAGTCTTTTACATCTTGTAATTGCTTTCATTAATGTTTTTCTATTTATATCAAGTGTTCAACTTATTTTTGAAATCAATCATCTTTTCCCTATTTTAACACTTACTTCATAAGTTGTCATTATACATCAGGCAACATTACAATCTTTGTTACATGATTTTAGGCCTACAAAATGATATGCATCATGTAGATTTTCAACAATTTCATCATTTTCATTATCCATGTTAGATGTTCTTAGTCCTAATGTGTAAATTATAGGTCTCATCTTAACCAATTTCATCAATGAAACAAATAATTGACATATTTGACTATCATACTCCAATATATGAAAGAAACTATCTCAAATTTCTTGAGCCATTCTTCTTGAATGGCATTCAAACATTTTTTTATGCATTGGTTTCAAAATAATTTCATCAACTTCAATTAAGTACTTATCTTTTCTATGCACAATTCTTGGAGGTGTTGTTGTTGGTGGAATCCGTTTAGAGGGTGTTTCAAAATCATTATATGTTTGCATGAAATTTTATTCATTGTTTGTTTCTTCATTATATGTTTCCATGAATTTTTCTTCATTGTTAATTTCAACATTATTTGAGTCCATTAAATTTTAATCACTATTTTTGGGTAAAGTATCATGCATAGGCTCTTCATCAACATAATCAAAAACTTTAAACTTTGTGAATTTTCAACATTATCTAATTTTCTATTTTCAGTTTCATCATAATTCAATATATTATTATGAATTTCATCATAATTCAATTCATTATTATAGATTTCATCATTATTCAGTTGATTATTGTCAATTGCCTCATTATCTAAGGCATTTGGCTCATTAGGATTAATGTTTATACCTTGTCTAAAATGAATTATGTGCATTCATACCTTGTTTTTTTATCTCAACTCTTCTAATTGATTTGATTTTTTGCTAGCAACCAAGAAAGTACGTAGAGTACGTAGAGAATGTTTGTGGGGATAACAATCTCGATTAGGGATAAAAATAGATGTTGAAAAGTGAGTTTTTGTTTTTAATTTAAGTAATGGATATGTGTTATAGGAATGCATATGTGTTAGAGGAATGTGCATGCATTATAGTAATGTGTACATGCTCCTTGAAGTGTAGGCATATACTATTAAAAAAATCCAAAAGACTCATATTCAATGCATGTTTTCCACTATAATACTATAATATGATGTAATAACACTCATTAAGACTATAATATGATGCATAAATACCTAATATGATGCAATAAGACTATCAGATGTTGTAATAATAGTATCATATCATGCAAAAAGGCTCAATATGATGCAATAAGACTATCATATGATGCAATACGACTATCATGTAATGTAATAAGACTATCATGAGATGTAATAATACTATCATACGATGAAATAAATATCTAATATGATGTAATTAGGCTATAATATGATGTAATAAGGCTAAATATTATACATAAATCTTGAATATGAAGTATAAATATCCAATACATGATGAAATAAGACTCTTGATAAGACTATGAATCAATAAGATTAATGAATGATGCAATAAATCTCAATATGTAAGATGAAATGAGCTAATCTTTCCCCAAATCCCATCATAGGTCCTTATAAAACTAAGTGAATAACAGATTCACAGATTAGCACTAATCACATTCATAAATGTATGTATTTATGATGAAATCAAGGAACTTAGGGATTGTGTTTGTTATAAAATTAGGATTTAGGGTTAGGGGTTTAGTGTAACATGTTTGTGCATATGTATATGTCATGAAATTAGGGTTTTGGGGAATTGTACATGTTCAAGTGATAAAATTAGGGTTTACTATCAACATGTCACAAAACATGACCTAATTTAGCCCTGTCAATCACATTGTAGACTCCAATTTAGGTTCAATGGGTTGAAATTAGCCATATTTACATTCGTATTTGCATTTTTGATTAAATTAGGGTTAGTTAAGTCATACATGTTTCATATAGATTATAAAATAAATTAGACCATAAATATGGTTTAGGGGCTTAATTTTGCCCAAATCACATCCCTAATTGAACCAATCAACTAATTGGTTTAATTCGTGATAGATAGAATCATACTTAATTTGATCCCAAATCATATATCATGATCTTATAGTTATGTCAAGAAGGGGTTCAAATTGGCCTCTCATGCCTCCTCAATTGAATTGCCCCTATAATTGAACCTTGTTGTTCCATGTGTGTACCTCATATACCCAAAAGTGTTAAAGCTATCATAGATGCATCAAACCCTAGAATTTTTAGAGTTGATAGTGGTTCCGGAGGCCAAATATAATTAGGGTTTACTATCAACATGTCACAAAACATGACCGAATTAGCCCTGTCAATCACATTGTAGACTCCAATTTAGGTTCAATGGGTTGAAATTAGCCATATTTACATTCGTATTTGCATTTTTGATTAAATTAGGGTTAGTTAAGTCATACATGTTTCATCTAGATTATAAAATAAATTAGACCATAAATATGGTTTAGGGGCTTAATTTTGCCCAAATCACATCCCTAATTGAACCAATCAACTAATTGGTTTAATTCGTGATAGATATAATCATACTTAATTTGATCCCAAATCATATATCATGATCTTATAGTTATGTCAAGAAGGGGTTCAAATTGGCCTCTCATGCCTCCTCAATTGAATTGCCCCTTTAATTGAACCTTGTTGTTCCATGTGTGTACCTCATACACCCAAAAGTGTTAAAGCTATCATACATGCATCAAACCCTAGAATTTTTAGAGTTGATAGTGGTTCAGAAGGCCAAATCTAATTACATATCACCTTGTGTACCTCGTACATGCTTAGATGTGTCAGCGCTATTAGAGGTGTTAGGTCTTAAAACCATTAAAGAGCTCTATCATATCCCTATGAGGCTTGATCTAATTAGATACATGCATGTGTGTATCTTGTCCATACATATATTTATGTTAGTGATCTAACTATCACTTGTCCTATAAGCAATAGATTTGTCAAAGCCTTAGGATGCCCAATCCAGTCAAATATTTCCACATGTGTAGGTCTAGTACACCTAGAAAAGTTTTAAGAGTTGTTAGATATGCACATCTTTGATACTTAGACATGTTCCGTCACCAAGCCAACCAATCCAACTAAGGACTACTCATAAATATATCATACATATATAGAAGCTAATAATGTTTAGATATTGACATTGATCCAATCAACTCATGTCTAGTAAGTAATTCACATGATGTGAGCCTCTGACTTACCATTATTATATGAAAATTGTCATGTAGAGCCCTTAAAGTCCCATTTGAATTGAACAAGCACCGAATGTTATTAGTTTTATACATGTATATATTCAAATTATTTATATCCCTCTACCTTGAATTACCTCTAGATCCCAAAGTACATTCATATTAAGTCCTACAGGCATGAGAGAATATAATTCAACAATGGAAAAGCCTCGACCTCAAATCCCAAGCTAGAGAAAGAATTTTGAGACATGTACTACTTTATTGTAATCCGCATCATAAGGTTTAAGCTCATTAAAATGAAATATAAACAAGATGATTGAAGATATATATACAAAATATATATAATCTTAAAACCTTCTATAAGGGGGTGCACACTGGTATTTAATTCTGATCAACCATCTATATGAGGTAAGCAATTCATCATCCACATGAACAATTATTGGGTCTCTCTACTCAGCATCATCCTTAAGGGGAAGAAGGTCTCAGATTTAGGGGACATTGTCATAGGTTTAATGTATCTTGAATAATTTCAATAGATTTTGATTTGGGGTAACTTATACATATGTCGTATTTGGTCAATGTTAGGTATACACCATCCCTTAATGGTTTCAAATAATGTCCCTAGTTCATTTAGATATTTTATAAGCCATACATTCATCATTATAGGCACAACATCTTAAAACCACATCATCACTAATGGATGCATGTGACCATTTCAATTTTATTGAGCTCAAAACCACATCTTATACAAAATAAAAATCATACCCAACTTGACCAATATATTTAATAAAAACATGTACATACATTGTAGGTCTATCATCTTACTTTCATATCTTATCATCCCAATTACATAGTAAGGTATAGAACTCTACAGTATTGATAAGCGCCAAGTGTTGTGTAGCTTGTTTTTGAGCTTGCAATTGTTGCATCTATGGTGTGACTAGGACAAGTCCCATGTCAAAGACACACTCTTTAGATGACGTGGGAATGGATGGAGTGGTTGATGGTTGTCCCATGTGTGATGGAAAGGTAGATGAAGGAGGTGCATGGAATGGAGGATTAACCATATTTTCACAAGAGATATTAATTTTAGGCAAAATTTGAATAATGTATTTGAATACATTAGGGGAATCAAACTTGAATAATTATAAAAATAGAAGAATCTTGTTAGACTTTCAATTGGGACCTTAAAATGCACCTATTGAATTAGATGCACTAAGTGACCTTGGAGGAAACTTAAGGGATTTTATTCAACACATTTTAGGAATGTTTTTGGGACAATCCAAGGCATGATTCATAGGTATTATGCTATATTAGATAGCATGATTTAAATAGATATCGAAGTGATGAACTATTACACTAAGGGCTCATTTCTTATTTCTACTTACACAAGATTATCTATACTATGTATTTTAATTCAACGGGTTTGCCACTTAAACAAATTAGTTCAAAATTTATAAATAAAGGGGTCTGGTTAAAGATATCAAAGAAACAAAAAAAGGGTAAGATAGGATTTTAGGAAATTAGGATGATATCAATAAGAAACACAAAATTTAAGGGCAAGTAAGATTTTAGGCAAGTAAGGTGGTAAGGTATATCCTTGCCCTACTAGGGGAAATATCCCAATAGATGTGCATGTTTCAGTTATTGAACAAGGATTTTATTAACATTTGTTCTATTGATGAAACATACTGGTATACATATAAATATTAAATTACACCAGAAGCTGAACATGTAATATCTAATACTTGTTCAACATTTATTCTATAAAATAAAAAGTAACCAATCACATCTTGACAAGTAAGAGTCAAGTATTGATACTTTAATGCACAGTAATTGGTACTCTAAAGGTTAAATTTTGATCATAGGTTTAAAAAATGCATTTTATGACCTCTCATGATAAAATCAATTATATTGTCAAATGTATAATGTGTTAGACCTTAAAACCTTAGTTATAAGTAGTTAAGACAACATATTGAAATGGGTAAAAAAATTGAAGTCTAATGTGATGTTATGGCACCTTAATTCATTGTCTAAAGCTAATGCAACCTTTCCCCTATAAGAAACACAAAATTTGACATTCCCCTATAAGGATGCATAGTTGATGGGACCTTTATGCCATAACAAACACAAAATTTGTATTTTTTTATGTTAAAGCAACGTGTATGCAATTTTTATTGTGTTATATAACATGTACATGCTACTTGAATTTGAATTTAAAACTGAGCCTTTAGGCTTGGAAACAGATTAGATTTCCAAGCCAAAGGCTTGGGACTGTGCATCTACAATCGAGACCGAGGGTTTTAGGAAAAACCAACAAATTTAAACTTCAATCACTAAATATGTTATGGATTTCAAGATCAAATTCAAAAAATTATTACCATTATGATGAGCACGTATTCCCCTTTCTAAATATATGATTTTTATATTTTTTGGGTTATTTTAAGGTTCAAACTATATTTATTTCTAACAACACCTTTTTTAGGCCACTACATGCATCACCCATATATGCCTATAAATGTTTATTTAAGTTTTTTCATTGATCTAAATACAAAACAAACTATATGGTAACAAACTAGGCCTAATTATGGTCATATTGGGGTAGTAAACTGGTCGGGTTTACTGGTTACTGGACTGGAAGGTTGTTCAGCTAGCTATTCCAGTTGGTTAACTTTTAGTTCAGTGTTTGACAGCTACTTTTTATGGTCACATTTGTTGGTTACAGGTCCATGTAAAACCTGGTATTGGTTATGTTCTATAATCAGGGGCTTTTGTTAACCTGGTTGTGCTTTAAGGTTTATCTTTCCCCTTGTGTAGGGTTTCGGGGTCCCTTCAAAACCTGTATTTATCTTAATCTAAAACAAACTAGGCCTAATTCTACACACATTCAAAAAAATTAGTTTTCATTTTTTTTTGAGGTAGTTAGGGTGGGTCGCATGGAAAACCATCCATTTTTTTATCAATTTTTAGGATATACTTAATTGTAAAATTAATAAAAAAAATATTTATCAAAAAAATATTAAAAAAATTTGTAGCACACCAGAATGTTTTATCTAAGTAGTCACCAAAGGGTTTCTAACAATATTTAATGATGCTCAAAAAATGGTTGGCCACACAGAATGGTACAATTCAAATTTTCTAAAAAAAAGGATGTCCTCTTCAAATTTTAGATTTTTTACCTATTTATACTTAACCATTTTTCAAAAAAAATATTTTTTTGGAAACTAGGCTCAAAATTCTATGATTCCTATTTTTATACCATCTTCAAATTTTGAGTGTAGCCATCTCTAATTATCTACAGTAGTTCACATTTCAAAAATTTCAAAAAAATCATGTCCATGGGTAGGCCCTTTTTTGTCCTCTAAGTTGGTGCACTTATAAGCCCTTGGAAGAACTACATTAGGATGAGGTTTATCTAATCAATTTAGGTAATGATTATTTACATAGGGTATCTAAGGTCAATTCAGCCACCATCATCCATTCAAATCATTTCATCCACATTTTATACTATAAATTAATAAAAGTGTTAAGCATATTTATCATTGCTTGTAATTATCAATCCTATAAACTTTTATCACACATCAAACAATCTCTATTTTAAGTTTTATGGCATGGAGCTTACCATCATCAGGATATATCATTCTCACATCCACTCTTATGAACCCTAATTCCTTGAGCACCATCCAAGCATGTAGTCTAAAAATGGGAAATATTCTTTTTTCAAATATTTTTAGTAATTATCCATTGGGGAAAATAATTTAACACATGTTTTAAATATTTCAAGTGTTTTATTAATTCTAATACTTCAATTTATTGATGGTATTAATTATAACCACTTCATCATATTCCCTTCAATCATTTCAAGTGTTCCCCTATTTAACTGCATTAACACTCAAGGGGGAACCATCACATTCATTTTAAATTACCTAGGGAATCATTTTATCCCTATCATCAATGTTCTATTTTGATATCATTCTTTAAAATGATGTTGCTTCTTCTAGTTGCAATATCATTTCAAAGAGGGATAAATGTAGACACCTAAATTTTACCATTTAGTGACGGAATTCACTTTGACACACTAACATATCACCTTCCCTAATTTAAATGTCAGGATCCTACTCCACCAATAAGAGTATATATGATTACCTCTTGTATTATCAACTAAACACGGAATTTAACCAGAATGATAAGTAACTAGAAATATGAAACAACACAAGATATGAGAGACAATACACAATTGTATTAATAATCACTCAAAAGAAAATACAATAAAGAAGATGCCACTTCTTCTTCCACCTCAAAGGCTTGCCACACCTCAAGGACTTCTTCCCTCTCTCTCTTACAGTCCCAACAATCAACTCCAATACAGAGTTGGTGTTCACCTCCACCAGTCAATAACAACACTGCCAGTACACCAAGTACACAATCGTACTCCAAGTAGATCTCCCTTTCCTTGCTGCCACCTGCAAATCAACAGACCTTACTTACCCTGTAGATATCTCTACACCCTAAAGAACCCTTGTCCTTGCCTCACCAAGTCCTTATGATTCTTCAACTAGTACCCCGGTGGATCTTCTACCAGAACTTGCACACCTGCAACTCTCCAAGATCATACACACTCAGCACCCCTTTGGAACTAGGAGGAACACACCATGCTCTCTTCTCTCTAAAGGAGCTAATTTCTACTCTCTTACTCTCTAGCACACTTTACAATACATCCCATGAGTCTATTATATAGATCTCATCCAAACAATAATTAGACATCTAATTATAATAATTAGATCCATAGCTACTAGTCTAAATTTGGCTCTTGACATGCAAACACTTGGTTTGTTAACTAACTGCCCATAAAACTTGCAGTTCTGAACTACACAGGCGACCGACGTTGGTCCCTATCTGCCTGGAGGTGACCGATGTCGGCCGATCCCTGACCGACATCGATTTCTTCTCTTCACTAACCTGACTGATGTCAACTAATCAGATCAACGTTGATTGCTCTGCAACTCAGCAACCTTTAGCAACCTCCTCCCCTATTTGCATCAGTGAAGCTTTTAGCTCCACAACCTAACAATCTCTCACTTGGAGATAAACAGCTGCATTATACCTGTACCTGTACCCCATCTAATCTATTTCTTGGCTTGTATCCCTCTTCAAAATCAATCCTGAAGACCAACCACCACACAACCTGTGATGCTCCACCTGTCATCCAAGTAACCTGCCACATTTGAACCTACAAACCCATGTAGTGAAGACCTTGACCCTGCATAACATGAATCCCTACTGCTGGTCCCTCTGAGATACCTGAGAATCCACCTTCCCTAAATTGGCTCCAAACTCTCTGACAACTCCCACTGCTGGGAAAAACTCAGGTCTACACCAGACCTTATGTGATTTCGAACCCTATTCTAAGCTAAGCTTGAACTGTCCAGCCCTTGGTGTGCTTACCGATTTTGCATCCTACATCTAGAACCTCACCAACACCTTCTTCACATCAGCTCCCACTAGAGACAAAATCTCCATGTCTCTTATGCCAAAGAATTTCGCTACTCCAAATTCTTCATGACATACCTCTGAACTAACCTTACCCTTAGCTCAGTAAATACCTGTATGTACGAACCTACTAGCATATCACCCACATACAGTAATAGGATAATGTTGTGACCATCATCCACCTGGTAAGTCAAACACAATGGTTACACTGACATTGACTGAAGCCCTGCTTTGTCATCCACCTGTCAAAACCTGTACCACTGTCCTGCAGCTTCCTCAAGACCATATACCTTGGCCTTCCATCTCACGTATCCATCCACTCTCTTCTTCAACTTGGGAATCCATCCATCTTTCAGTGCTTTCTTCCAGCTGACAACTCCACCAACAAACTCCTATTTGGTTTTTCTCCAAGGACTCACACTCCTCATCCATGCCAAGCTCCCACTGTTTCTAGATTCTACCTGCATTGCCTCTTCACATCTTCCTAGTACTCGACCATCAATAAGCAACTAATAAGAAGGTGAACAACAAATATGAGGTCCACTTACCCTTTCAGTCCTCCATATGGGTGTTTGATACTCCTTGATAGCTTGTTGTCTGCCCAATATCCGTTCCAGTGACCGATCTCAGTCATCTCCCAATCTGCACCCATCTGACGTCAATTCCCTGCGACTGACCCTATCTACCGACGTCAATTTCCTAACTGACACTGGTATACCTCTTTCTAATATTGGTTACTTTATGACCAATGTTAGTTCTTTTTGCCTGACACCACCGACTCTACTGATCTGCACATGACCGACGTTGGTGCCTGTCTGTTCGATGGCAGTTCTTCCTGACCGATGCTGGTACCTGTGTTCACCTGTGAGTGATGACTTTTTACCCACGAGCTCCTTTTGGATCAAAACCCTGTTTAAATCAACACAGCCCTACTTAGAATAATTTAGTCCCCTCAGCTGATCTCTGTCCGTCATCTCCTCCATGAACACCAAGGCTTTCCAGTTCTTAAGTTTGTCAAAGATATTTGTCTTCCACTTAAGAACATGCATTTCCCTCCTACATATGTGACCAAGCCTACAAAGCCACATCTCTACAACAGAAGGTGAATCAGTAATATAAGTAGATAGATAAAGGATACCTACTTTCTTACCACCGTCTAATTCAAGTACATCTGCTGTGAGAGTTACTGTGCATCTCCCATCACCCAACTTTCCTAAAGAAATTAGACTCATCTCCAAGACTGGTACCTGCATGACCTCCTTCAACACCTGTGTGTTATCCGTCTGCATTTTCAGCTTCACTTCCCCTTTGCCAACAATCTGACAAGGCTCACCAACCCCTAAATAAATCTCTCCAAAGTCTCCAAAGACATACCCATGAAAACATGCTCTATTTCGAGCTACATGGAAAGAGACAAAAGAATCTATAAACCAAGATTCTAATTTATCCAGAGCAACGTATGCAACATCACCTACAACATCTACTTCTACACACTGATCTTCTACCGACCAACAATCTTCCTTTACCTGCTCTTTCTTTCCATCAATCAGACCATTCGTGCTATTCAGTTTCTCCATTCATAGCTTACTTTCTTCTGCCATTGCTATACTCCCACTCAATTTAAAACCCCTGAGAGTGACCTGTAATCAAAAAACACCAACCAAATCTAAACCACCTGTTAGTCAACCCAACCAAAAGCTCTGATACCAACTGTTAAGTGGTATCAAGCTCTAGAACCTACAACCAGGCTCTGATACCAACTGTCAGGATCCTACTCCACCAATAAGAGTATATATGATTACCTCTTGTATTAGCAACTAAACATAGAATTTAACCAGAATGATAAGTAACTAGAAATATGAAACAACATAGGATATGAGAGACAATACACAATTGTATTAATAATCACTCAGAAGAAAATACAATAAAGAAGATGCCACTTCTTCTTCCACCTCAAAGGCTTGCCACACCTCAAGGACTTCTTCCCTCTCTCTCTTACGGTCCCAACAATCAACTCCAATACAGAGTTGGTGTTCACCTCCACCAGTCAATAACAATGCTGCTAGTACACCAAGTACACAACCGTACTCTAAGTAGATCTCCCTTTCCTTGCTGCCACCTACAAATCAACAGACCTTACTTACCCTATAGATATCTCTACACCCTGAATAACCCTTGTCCTTGCCTCACCAAGTCCTTATGATTATTCAACCAGTACCACAGTGGATCTTCTACCAGAACTTGCACACCTACAACTCTCCAAGATCATACACACTCAGCACCCCTTTGGAACTAGGAGGAACACACCATGCTCTCTTCTCTGAAGGAGCTAATTTCTTCTCTCTTACTCTCTAGCACACTTTACAATACAGCCCATGAGTCTATTATATAGATCTCATCCAAACAATAATTAGACATATAATTACAATAATTAGATCCACAGCTACTAGTCTAAATTTGGCTCTTGACATGCAAACACTTGGTTCATTAACTAACTGCCTGTAAAACTTGCAGTTCTGAACCACACAGGCGATCGACGTCGGTCCCTGTCTGCCTGGAGGTGACCGACATTGGCTGATCCCTGACCGATGTCAGTTGCTTCTCTTCACTAACCTAACCGACGTCGACTGATCAAACTAACGCCGGTTGCTCTGCAACTCAGCAACCTTCAGTAACCTCCTCCCCTGTTTGCATCAGTGAAGCTTTTAGCTCCACAACCTAACATTAAATTCACATTAACATTATTTCCCTTTGATTTCAAAAAATGAATTAATTTTTTATTAATTAATTATAATCATGCATATCATTTCCCTCCAAAAATTATTAATTTTAGATTATCCACCTCATCCAACCATCCTTCACAATTATCTCAACCAAATGTTGATTCATCCAACCACATTCCTCAATTTCCTCAACCACCTTATGACTCATATTAGAAATTTTCAACTGATTTATGAGTCATCCCTTGACTTTTCAACTGCCTTGACCCATTCATGTTGAGTAACCCAACTACCAACTAACAATCCTTCTTTTACCTCAACATATGGAATTAGTAATCATCCTCATGGATGAGGACTCAAATCTAGGTGTCAAATATTTAGATAATTTAGCCAATTCAAATAATATTTAACCATTCATTTCATCTCCCATAAGCTTGTAAATTGATGTGCAATCCTTCACTCAAATCATCCACCTTTAAGCTAATGAATTGATATCAAAATTACATTTAAAATCAAGTCAAATCAAAGCCATCAAATTTATTTTTTACCCCAAAACATTGTCCAATTTTTTTTGCTTTAGAAAGAAGTTGCATACCCACATATAGCATTCAAGAGAAAATATCTATTTGATCATAATGGAAAAGTTGGTGAATGATTCATGATTATAATTAGTATTTGTTTATTTCTTCCTTTCATCTATTGATCTATCTTAAATTGTAGGTTTTAGTTTATATTAGATTTTATTATTTTATTTCTTAGTTATATTGTAGTCTAAACGTAAAGCTTACAAGAAACATTTATGACAACCCAAAAAATGCTTTGACGACAAAATATGTTTTTCTCAATTGGCTACACCATTTCAAGAGATCAATACCAGGTGAAGTTTCTCCTTCTAATAGGCACCTATTTATTTTTGATGGGCATGTGAGTCATATAGCAATGAAAATTGTAGAAGAGGCAAGGAGCTTGGGAGTTGATCTTGTTACTTTTCTACCCTACACTTCCTACAATTTATAACCATTAGATGTAAGTATATTCTCCCCATTCAAAAATTATTTCAAATGTGAAAAGTAAAAGTGGATGGCTCAAAATCATTAGCTTGAAATTAATAGGTATGACTTGGCTAAATTAGGCAACAAAGCTTTCAAAAATACACCTTATATATAAAATATGAATTCAAGTTTAGGAATATGTCCACTGAACAAATGGGCACTTGTATAATACATGACACCAAGTGAAACCTATAAATGTTTAGATGAATATGAACAGACTACAATTTAAAACATTATGTGGTTGGATGGATATGTATAGGATGAGATAGATGAAATTATTCAACTTGAAAAATGAGATTGAATAGTTGAAAATGACAATATAGATCTCATTTTACCTAGTATCAACTAGGTTACCCATGTAAGCTAAATGCAAGATTATACTAAAAAAGGTGAATAAATTGGTCAAGACAAGCATGTGGGTGTGTGCAAGGAGTAGGGGGACAATTCTATGGGCATTACCCATAACATGTATACATTATGAACATGATGTGTATGCATTATATCCATAACATGTATACATTATTTAAATTTTAGGCTTGGCGATACCAATCCATAATGCTTACATGTTATAATGTATATGCATTATAAATTCTAAAAAAACTATTTAAAACCCCACTTGAGCATTATAACATAACATTTTCATTTTCCATTTGAACTCTATTTTCCATCATGTGATCGCATTTACTCTACTAATTGTGCTACCACATGTTCTTCATTGGAAAGATGAAAACCTTGCCACATCGATGATGTAACCACAAAGATGAGGTAAGTGGTAAAAAAAAAAAACCTAATAATACTAATTTTTTATTTGCATTATTTGATTGATAAATTATATTTTTTAAATATGTTGCTCTAGTGCAAGAGGCCAACCTGCTAACCCTCCTCCTAACCCTCTGCCTAACCCTCATATCCCTTATATAGTTCCACAATATTCCATAGGTAGTAAGGAAAATATAGCTTCACATATAGTGGAAAAAAAATTTAAATTGAGAAACTAATGAGGAGAATGAGGGACCTCAATTCTACCAACACCCATCACACATATCTAACCAATACCCTAGAGTCTATATTAGGTCAAGCTGACCCAATAACGAGTAAAATTGATAGATTAACATTGTATAGGGATACATGTAGGGCTTACTATGATAAAAAAAAATTGTAAGAACATGAGGTGAAGAAAAAATATACAACAAAAGTTAAAATTTGTGCCTTATTCATCAACCCAATCACCAATGAACCATTTCCACTTACCATTAAATGATTCTCTATCCATCAATTTCAACATAACTCAATTAAAGATAATTTCTAAGACTGATGGTGGATGATGTTTTATTATCCACCATGTAACAACCATGAGGTCCCATTGTATTTTTTGAATAAACTCCATTATGAGATTGGCATCAATGAGATTCTAAACTATTTTGATTATGGTGAGTTTTAGGGCCAAGAAAAAGGCTTTATGTAGAATAGACCAAGTGTACATCATGCACTTAATCAGCCTGAAAAGATCCCTATCCAAAAACCACTTCATCTTGAGATTCCCTCTATATTGAAGGATCTCATGGAAATTAACACTCTACATACATTTAGTGTACTTATCGATACAGTCATTCAACATACAAGTAGGATTTTAAAGACTGATACATGAGATACTCCATGTAGTGTTTGTACCCAACCCCACCCCTATAGATCTTAAGGTGTTATATGCATTGAACCTTTAGATGAAGATAATGGTATTGTTGATGCTTAAAATTGTGCTTGATTCTAATCAATCAACAATGGGAAGTTTCAAGCTGTGGGATATTGCGGCTTGAAACAACCTCCATATTTTAGAGAAGATGGTCTCTTCTTTTGTATCAGCTATGGGGAAAAGGGGAGAAAATTAAACAAAAATGCAAATGCAAAAAATGAAACCTAACTATAGCGATGCGCCTGAGTGTAACTTGATCCTAATCCTGAGCACAGTGAGACTATATATAGGATTCATTTACATTTAAGAGCAAACAAGTGCATGTTCAATGTAAAAGATTGAAATAATAGAAATAGAGGCTCATAACAGAGGCTTCTTTTGTTGATATACAAAAAATGTCAACCAAGGCATAGTGTTCAATCTTCTTGTAAGAATCTTCCAATCACATAAGAGGCACAGAAACACGTACAGTTATGTAAAACTTCTGACTCAAGAAAATGGGACAAAAGCAAATGATATTTCTAATCACAACTCTAGAAAATCTACAGTATAGAATCCTTTTGTAAATGACATAGATAATATCAAAAAAGGCATAGTGTTCAATCTTCTTAATTCATTCAGCCACATAAAAGGAATAGAAACATGCACAGTTATATCAATTTTACAACTCAAGAAAATGAGACAAAAGCAAATGATATTTCTAGTCACAAACTCTAGAAAAATCTAAACTATATAATCCTCCTTTTTTATCTTGTCTACCATGCCTTTTATAGCCTCAGATTTTATAGATAAAGTAGTGCCTCATTCAATGCATTCAATGCCTTAGATGTATCCTAGTCTTATCAAAAAAGGCCTAGGGTGGGGCGACTGTCCTGACTGTGGTATGTCGATTCAGGTCTAGTACCTCCCTCCATGCTTGAATTTCCTCATTCCATCACCTGTATAGCCATGCAACTGTCCATTCTCCTCCACTGACAGGGGACAAATAGATGACCCTTTTAATGTTTGTAGGCCCCAAAACTCTACTCAGTGAACTGTTCCATCTACCAAAAATAACTCCCACCGAGTTTCCCTCCATCTCACTTTGTTGTAACAGATACATGAAACACTCTATTCTATTGAAATAGGAGAGGACACTTAGTCAATTTCTTGAAATTTTCCTTATTACCAGAGAACGACACTTGGCACTCTCCACCTAATTTATCAGAGACACATGGCTCTCTCTGCTTCTCTTTAGCTATGCTGCTCATGAATGCTCCACCTTCAACACCTGTCACAATCTACTTCTTCAATTCTTAGCAATCTTAAAAAAATAAAATCACCACGTTCCTTGCTTGAGAAACTAAAAAAGGGATGGATATACGTGACCATCTCTACATGTTGACACTTGGTGATGTCACAGACCTTTGAAATAACACCTGAGACCCACCATAATTTTATATTTGGCAATGAAGCTTAAAGATGATCTCCTAGAAGTTGACATGTGGTAGCTTTCGCTATTCTTGGGAAGATACGTGGCATCTTCTGCTTCTCCTACTAGGGGTATGTGGCATCTTTCACTGTTTCTAAGGATGGAGTAGAAAGGGGCTCAGAGAGTGGCACTTGGCAGCCTCCACTTCTCTTTGGCACTTAAACAAAGTAGAACGATGCTTTTCTACCTTCCAAAAAGGTACTTGACCCCTTTGGTTTTGGGACACTCCCTTGAACTGCCTGATGAATCAAAATGATTCAATGGTTCAATGATTTAACATTGTGTGCCATTTACATGTTAACCAAGGTATTGAACCAAAAAATATTGAACCATTACATTGAACCCAGGCATTGAACTGACTATCTCTCAGATGCTGACACATGGTGACTTCTACTTTTCTTTGAAAAATTAGTCTAAGGCCTTCCGTGACTGCCATCTGGTGCATTTTGTGACTTCCTACTGCTTAGCTTATTGAAACTCCTTTGCCAAAAAATAGATGAAATGTGGGTGCTAATAGGAGACGCAGATGCTGACACATGGTGCATTCTACTGAGTTGTTATTGGATATGTGGCACATTTTGTGGCCCTCCTGAAAGTTATGAAAAGTGTCTCAGATGATGCCAGTTGGCTGGCTCTGTGTTTCAAAAATTGACACTTGGTAGCTTCCACTCAAAATCAACACTTAGGAAAAAATGAAATAAAGGAAACAAAAAGGGGGAAAAAGAACCCGTGCTCAGACTACGCCACTTGGCAGCCCCCACTGCACTTCGACACTTATACATAAAATTAATCAAAAGAAACAAACCCACACTTTGTTTCAAAACCTCTGTCGCCATGACCAAGGTATGTAGGAATGAACTTGTAGTGTGCGATTGAGAATCAAAATACAACGTAGAGTAAGAATCTTACTCTATAGTCACTGACGACCCCTAGGACTTTTGAGCCTGTTCAAAAAGAAAACTCCACCTCTCGCTAGTTCAAAATTGCAAAATTTATAGCTTCAAAAGAGCTGTCAACATGTGTCTAAAACACTTATTTAAAAGGAAAAAGTGAGAAAACAAAAAAAAATCAAGAAAGGAAAATAATTTAACTATAATACATTAGAAACCCAAGTTAATTGAAATGCTTCAAATAGATTCCATTTATAGGAATCTCTTCAAGTTTTCCTTCCATCGACTCTAGCTTGAATGAATTCTTCTACTTGCATGCACAAATTTTATACATGCCAGTCCATAATGCTTCAAATTTGGTATGCTGACCTAGCTTGGCGGCCCTTACATTCCATTTCAAAACAATTGAGCCTACTTCAAAATTAGGATTTGAAGTCCTTTTATCAAAATAGTTCTTAACCATTCCTTGATGCTTAATCAATGAATCATGGGCTATATCCCTCTTTTCTTGAACCTCCAAAAGTTTTGCGAGTCTGACCTGCATGGGGCCATTTTCTTCAATTTCAATTTATTTGATCAGCTGGAGAGCAAAAATTTCCAAGCTCAGGGGAATCACAGCAGACTTTCCATATACTAATTCATATGGGGACATTTTGATCACCTACTTAGGCGTGATTCAATCAATGAATAATTCTAGATTAAGCACTTTATGCCACTTTTTGTGATGATCAGCCCCTACTCTTTTGATGAGTCTTATCAGGTTCTTGTTGGTTGATTATGCCAGACCATTACCTTGAGGATAATAGTTAGATGAGGTTTTTAGATATATTCCATGTTTCAAGGCAAAGTCTGATACTTTAGACCCCAAGAATGCCTTAGCATTATCTAAAATTATGGTGTGAGGAGGCCCAAAATGGGTAGTGATACTCCCTAGAAAATCTAGGATCACATTCTATGTTGCTTCCTTAAGTGGGACTGCCTCGGTCCATCTGGTGAAATAGTTTATGGTAGTTAATATCCATTTATGACCCATACTAGACACTAGATTTATCATTCCAATGAAGTCAAGACCCCATTGAGCAAAAGGTTCATCTACAATTATAGGACTAAGGGGCATGGCTGCATTCCTCCTCACCCCCATATAATACTAGTAGGATTGACATTTTCTAACCAGCTGATAACAATATGCAAATAAAGTAGGCCAAAAATATCCTACCTCACTTATCTTTATGGTTGTGGTCTTTGTAGAGAAATTCCCCCCTGATACTCCATGATGCATTTCGTGTAGCATTCTCTTAGCTTCGGCTTGTTCTACACATCGTAACAATTTTCTATCAGAATTTCTTCTGAAAAGGACTTGTTCAATTAAAACAAAATGAACTCCCTATATCCTATAATATCTCCTCTTATTTTGAGGAAGCTCTCTTAGATAAATCCCATTTTTCATAAAATGAATCCTGCTTGTGACCCAAGATTCCTGATCAGTCTCTTGTAATTTTAGCATCGTCTCCATCTCTCCTTCTAAATCTGCTTCCTCAGGTAATATCTTTTCTAGCTCTTGGGTTATATATTGGCACAAACTCCTACCTCTGACTAGCTTGGTGGGTCTGACCTCTACATCATATTCAAGGATCTTGGTGATCCAATTGGCTCTTTTCTTAGTAATTTCCCCCTCCATGATGTATTCCCTGACACTTGGGTGAGCTACAAGTATCATAATTTTGTTCCCTGATATCAGATGCCTAAATTTCTTGAGGACTTTTACCATGGCATAGGCTTGTCTTTCTACAAAACTGTACCTAGTCTCATAATCCTTGAGAGTTCTTGAGGAAAAGGCTATTGGGTGTTCCCCCTCTAGCCTGTCATTCTTTTGAGTCAAGATAGCATCAATACTTGACTCTCCTCCATAGACATACATTACGAAGGGCTTGGAAAAATCTAGTTTTTAAGCATTGGGTCTACTGAGATAGCCTTCTTTACCTCTTCAAAGGCTTGCCTTCCTTCTGTAGTCCATTTGAAGACTAGGTCTTTCTTTAGCAAGAGTGTCATTGGTCTTAACAAGCCTACAAAATCAGATATGAATTTATTGATGAAATTGGTCTTCCCTAAAAAAGACTGAACTATATTTTTATTTACTAGAAGAGGTAGGTTAATTATAGCCATGATCCTCTTGGGATCTATAAAAACTCCTTCTTTAGATACTATATGCCCCAACAATTTACCCTGAGGTACAGCAAAGATGCATTTCTTTGGATTCAATGATATCCCAAAATCTTGACATTTCTTGAAGACGAATTCTAAATGATCATCAGCATTTTTTGAAAAAATAGTGAGCTCATCCAGATAGACCAAGATGATCTTATTTATAAGCTCCCCAAAGGCTATATCCATAGCTCTTTGAAAGGTGGCTCCTGCATTTGACAGACCAAAAGGCATCTTAGCATATGCAAATGTTCCCCATTTGGTAGTAAAAGCAGTTTTGTACTGATCTTCATCAGCCAACCAAATCTGATTGTATCCAGAGAAACCATCTAATAAAGAAAACCTCTCTAATCTAGCCATAGTTTTTAGAATTTGTTCCATGGAGGGCAAGGGGTAGTGGTCTTTCAGAGATGCTCTATCTAGATCTCTAAAATCTACACATAGCCTTACATCTCCATTCTTTTTCCTAACTGGTACTAGATTTGATACCCAGGTTGAGTGCTTGATTGAAAATATTATTTTGGAATCTAAAAGTTTCTACAACTCATCTACCATTAGAGGCTCAATCCTTGGATTTACTGGCCTTTATTTTTGTCTGATGGGCTTGGACCCTTTAGTCAATTCTATTGTGTGCTAAATAATGTCTTTGTTGTATCCATGAAGGTCTTCATAGTTCCAAGCTATGACTCTATCATATCTCTGGCACAATTCAATTAGTCTTTCCTTCTCTTCTTGAGTTGCAAAATTCCCAACTTTTAGTCACTCACCTTTATTTTAGAATAGTCTACTTTATCTACCTAGAACCTTTTCCTTTCCAAGCTTACATCTTCTGGGTCGAACAAGTTTTCTAAGGTGATCAATCCCTTGGGGAGCTTATTAGTCCTCAATTGTATAATTTGATCACCATATGCCTCTTCAATTTTGGTTTGCAATTGATCAGCAAACTCATCTGATTGTTGTAAGAAAGAGACTATCAGATCATCATTTTCAAATACTTGCCAATTCTCATCATTATCCAAAATAGTTGGCCTCATTATAACTTTTACTGGCTCATTGTTAATTAATAAGCTAGTTGCTAGGTTAAACTGTGAGCCAATCTGGACCATCCTATCAGCTTCAAAATTTTTACTTCTAGGGACTATCTCAATATTGAAAGCTTTAAAATCTTCTATCAAATCTCAAACCCTGTCTGTAGGATCTCATTCTCACATTTTTGGCTGCTGCATTTTCTCAAATTTGCTTTACTACTAATTCTAAATCTCCTTTTACTTTTAGATTCTTTATTCCCTTTTTCTTGGCTAATAGTAGCCCATGTACTAAAGATTCATACTCAACATCATTATTAGTGCAAGCAAATTGGAATCGGATAGCCCTTAAAATTTTATCACCATTTGGAGCAGTAAGACAAATTCCTACTCTAGCACCATGTTTACTTCTAGCCCCATCAAAATTCAAAGTCCAGATCTCTGAATCTTGAGTAGTGGGTGTTTCTACCCTTATAACATTTGGGATTGCCTAGTCCTCATCAAAAATGACATATGTGCCCAAACTTGTAGAGTCATAGTTCCCATATGGGTCGCTATGCATCATAGCCAACAACTGGCTGTTTTCTTCTTCTTGATCATCCTCAGTCCAGTCACCTAGCTCTTCAGCAAAAATCCTTTCTTCCTTATTTATCATGGCATGATCTAATCTTGGTGTTGGTTCATTGGTGATATGGTCTTTGGACAGTGATTCAGATAGAATTTTCATCTTCGAACTGTATCTAGTTTTTAGGATGAGGTGAGACCAGTCAAGAGACATATATCCTCCTATTTTTGCTATAAAGTCTCTGGATAAACATAAATCAAAAATAGGAGGTATATCTATGACTACTACATCTTGATTGACAATTATGTTGGGACATGTGTATAATTTTAATGGGAGTTGTTTGATTCTCCCTATGGTTTGTAATATTTTGCCATCTAGCCGCATTACTCCTTTTGCAAGGGGTTCATATTTTATTTTCAAAGCATCAGCTATTTGCTTAGGCATCATAGTTGTACTAGCTCCTGAATCTATCAACACATTATGCAAGAGTTTCTTTCCAACTATCAAAGTAGAATAGAAAGGCTCTGGCTTGGATTTACTTACTTGTGTTGCATCATTCACAAAGGCTATTGTTTGATGAAGAACTGCATCCTTGAGCTTTTCTTTTCTAGCAGGTCCTTCCTTGGTCGAAGTACCTTTGGGCATTGCTTGGCCTTGGAGAGCTTCTTGTAGCAGTGTCTTCTATTCAAGAATAGCCAATATATCCCATATTGATATCTGGGTTGGAGTCTTCTTTAATTGATCCACTACATTGATTGGTCCCAAAGACTGAGCTTTTTAGACATAAAGATACCTCGCTTTTTCCTGAATCTGAGTAGGAATCCCGTGGTCTTGCACTAGCTGAGGCACTTCTTGTCTAGCAGCAGTGTTTCTTTGCCCTTGAGATGGAAGATTATTCATGGCTTGTCTATTTACAATCTCAGGCTGTTCCACCATCCTCTTCTTTGATCTGGTGTAATAATCAGATTGTACCACTGGCCTTTGGGAGGTAAATGCTTCATTCAAGAAAATTGCGTCTTCGTCTTCAACCCATGAGAACAAAGCATGTTCTGGGGCTATTTCTTCCTCTTATTGCAAGGACATTCCTTGCATCTGAGCCATAAGAACTAAATTTTTCATACTGGGAGACTGATAGGCTTGATTGTTACTGGTACTGGCAAACTGACCATCCATTCTTCTTTGCTCAACCACCCTTTGTTGTAGATTACCCTTAGGACAATCTCTGGGTGTATGAGCATCATTACAAGGGAAAAACCAAGCATTAGTATCATCCACATAATTATTCTATCCTGGAACCATCTCCCTATTTGAGTTGGGAGGGATTGTCTGTGAGGGCGTGGGAACTGCAACTAATTGATTCGCTAGTTGATGGTTAATTTTTTTTTGGGGGCCCTGATATTGGTTTGGTTGGAGTGTAAATCTGTTTCCTTGATAGCCTTGATAAGGGGGCTTAGGGAAAGTATTATACTACCTCTTTATATTAATCAGCTCATTGGAGAATGTCCTTAGGATATTCTTGATATCATCCATCTCAGATGATTGAGCAGGGACCGATTGCTTCGCAGATGATGGAGGGTAAGTATACATAGACACAAGCAGGCTTACAGCTTTACGAAATTTTTGAGGTGAGGGCAAGGAAATTTTTGGGAACATGGGCATGGGAGGCCTTGGAGGTAACTTTCTAGCATCTATTAAGTAATTCTCAGCTCTGACCACATAGTCATAAGCCCCTGGCAAAGTGTGTCCTCCCAGTGACTAAATCATAACAGATATATCTAAATTCAAAGCCTTGAGATAAAACACTATGTCCATACCAGGTGGTGGTTTAGCTATAGCAGGGATTCTGTCCCAAGTTTTCTAAAATCTGGTGTTGAAGTCAGTCATGTCCTCCTATGGTCCCCTTTGAATGGTGATTAACTGTTGTAACAAAGAAGACTTATCACCCTTTTTTGCAAATCTTTCAAAGAATAGATCTCCAAGCTGGTCCCATGTAGATATGGTATTTGGGGTCAAAGACTGATACCATTCTAAAACCTTCCCCTTAAAAGAAGCTACTAATAACCTTATCGCCACATTTTGCTGTGTGACAACATGTATGGCATAGACATCTGATACATCTTGAAAATGTTCTGCAGGTGTCTTTGAGTCTTGCCCACTGAATTTGGGCAGAGCCTTTAGAGCATTTATTGGGATAGGATCCCAAATGGCTGGTGGTGTTGGGAGGATTAACGGACTACCAGTGTTCTAGGTTACATAATTTCTTGGGGGTAAAGGGGCTCCCATAGTTAGTATTGGTGCAAACTGGTTAGCTTTTCTTCTTGGACTTGTTACCAGAGGTGGCAAAAGAATACCTGGATTTGTAGTAGATTGTGATCTGGTGACTAGTCCACAACTTTGACTCCTCACAACTCTCTGGTTCATACGGTCTTGAAATAACTTCAAGACTGGTCCCATTGGGCATGCCAAAAATTATTGATGCTTAAAATTGTGCTTGATTCTAATCAATCAACAATGGGAAGTTTCAAGTTGTGGGATATTACAGCTTGAAACAACCTCCAGATTTTAGAGAAGTTGGTCTCTTCTTTTGTATCAAGTGTGGGGAAAAGGGGAGAAAATTAAACAAAAATGCAAATGCAGGAAATGAAACCTAACTATGGTGATGCGCCTGAGTGTAACTTGATCCTAATCCTGAGCACAGTGAGACTATATATAGGATTCATTTACATTTAAGAGCAAATGAGTGCATGATCAATGTAAAAGAATGAAATAATAGAAATAGAGGCTCATAATAGAGGCTTTTTTTGTTGAGATATAGAAAATGTCAACCAAGGCATAGTGTTCAATCTTCTTGTAAGAATCTTCCAATCACATAAGAGACGCAGAAACACGTACAATTATGTAGAACTTTTGACTCAAGAAAATAGGACAAAAGCAAATGATATTTCTAATCACAACTCTAGAAAATCTATAGTATAGAATCCTTTTGCAGATGACATAGATAATATCAACAAAGGCATAGTGTTCAATCTTCTTAATTCATTCAGCCACATAAAAGGCACAGAAACATGCACAGTTACATCAACTTTACAACTCAAGAAAATGAGACAAAATCAAATGATACTTCTAGTCACAAACTCTAGAAAAATCTAAACTATATAATCCTCCTTTTTTTATCTTGTCTACCATGTCCTTTTATAGCCTCGGATTTTACAGATAAAGTAGTGCCTCATTCAGTGCATTCAATGCCTTAGATGTATCTTGGTCTTATCCGAAAGGGCCATGCTAGGGTGGGGTGGCTGTCCTAACTGTGGCATGTCGATTCAGGTCTAGTACCTCCCTTCACACCTAAATTTCCTCATTCCATCACCTGCATAACTACGTAATTGTCCATTCTCCTTTGCTTATAGGGGACAAATAGATGACCCTTTTAATGTTTGTAGGCTCCAAAAATCTACTCAGTGAACTGTTCCATCTACCAAAAATAACTCCCACCGAGTTTCCCTCCATCTCGCTTTGTTGTAATAGATACATGGAACACTCTATTATTTTGAAATGAGAGAGCACACTTAGTCTATTTCTTGAAATTTTCCTTATTATCAGAGAACGACACTAGGCACTTTTCCCCTAATTTATTAGAGACATGCAACTCTCTCTGCTTCTTTTTAGCTATGTTGCTCATGAACGCTCTACCTTCGACACCTGTCACAATTTGCTTCTTCGATACTTAGAAATTTTAACAAAATAAACTCACCACGTTCCTTGCCTGAACAACTAAAAAAATGGATGGATGTATGTGACCATATTTGCATGTTGACACTTGGCGTTGTCACAGACCTTTGAAATAACACCCAAGACCCACCATAATTTTATATTTGGAAATGAAGCTTGAAGATGATCTCCTGGATGCTGACATGTGGTGGCTTCCACTATTCTTGAGAAGATACGTGGCATCTTTTGCTTCACCTACTAGGGGTATGTGGCATCTTTCACTATTTTTGGGGATGGAGTAGAAAGGGGCTCAGAGAGAGACACTTGGCAGCCTTCACTGCTCTTCAGCACTTAAACAAAATGGAATGATGCTTCTCTACCTTCCAAAAAGGTACTTGACCCCTTTGGTTTTGGGACACTCCCTCGAACTGCCCGATGAATCAAAATGGTTCAATGGTTCAACAGTTCAACACTGTGCACCATTTACATGTTAACCGAGGTATTGAACCAAAAAATGTTGAACCATTGCATTGAACCCAAGCATTGAACCGACTGTCTCTCAGATGTCGACACATGGTGAATTTTGCTTTTCTCTAAAAAAGTAGTCCAGGGCCTTTCATGACTGCCATCTGGTGCTTTTCGTGACTTCCAACTGCTTAGCTTATTGAAACCCCTTCGCTAAAAAATAGATGAAACGTAGGTGCCGATAGGAGACATAGATGCCAACACATGGTGCATTCCATTGAGTTTTTATTGGATATTTGGCACATTCCATGGCCCTCTTGAAAGTTATGAAAAGTGTCTTAGATGATGCCAGTTAGCTGGCTCTGTGTTTCAAAAACTGACACTTGGTAGCTTCCACTAGAAATCAACACTTAGGCAAAAATGAAACGAAGGAAACAAAAAGGGGGGAAAGAGAACCCATGCTCAGACTA
The DNA here is from genome assembly GCA_037957365.1 of Torreya grandis. Lineage (NCBI taxonomy): Eukaryota > Viridiplantae > Streptophyta > Pinopsida > Cupressales > Taxaceae > Torreya > Torreya grandis. Next base: position 647,762 of record JARHVA010001802.1, read on the forward strand.
TGCCACTTGGTAGCCTCCACTGCACTTTGACACTTAGATGGAAAATGAATCAAAACAAACAAACCCGTGCTCTGTTTCAAAACCTCTACCGCCACAACCAAGGTATGCAGGAATGAACTTGCAGTGTGCGATTGAGAATCAGAATACAATGTAGAGTAAGAATCTTATTGTACAGGTACTTTAAATGGATTGGATGATATATTTTTGACTGGTGAGTTTTTAGAATGCATGTTTGGTGTGCACACATCATCTGCTACATGCATGCAGGTATCCTTTATATAAATTTCATGTTAAATTTAAGTTATATTTGTAAATTTAAAATCTAACAATTAATTGACACATTAATTGAATATATATATATATATATATGCAATTTGTATGTTATAAGAGGTGCCTTCATCATCATGGTCCATAGGTGCATTATTTGATCTTACTCAGCCCATGTTTACATTTATAGAGCCAACTAGTGGGCCATCCACTACTACATGTCTATGTTAGTAAGACACCATTTACATTTACAGAGGTAAAATTTTGAGTTAATATTATACTCTATGTGCATTTTATCTATGTATATTTAGTCTTAAGTTCAATTATCTATCAAGGATCTCAAAATTAAATTACATTTCTATTAAATACACTCTTGGTTTAAATAAAGGAGAAAAACTTTCCATATATCTTCAATAGTTTCTAGAAAACTAAGAAACATTATTTGTTTAGTTGATCACTGGAGTAGACACTCCATCACTATGAGCTAAAATGGACATAGGCAATGCTACCACAATGTCATCCGCACCAACACTCATAGAGGTACATATTAACTTGTAATTTTGAATTATAAAAATAGATTTATTTTATTAATTTTACTACATGTACTTGGGAAAATATAACTTATGTGAATATATTATGTATGTAGGGTTTTATATGACATTTGAAAGTCCAATTTAGATTATTACTATAACACCTCCTCATGTTTCTTCATCATTTTGTATGCATGTTTGTGTAATTGAACCTGTCATTGACTTGGTTGATCTTCAAAAGCAAATTGAGTAGGACCATGAGCTTGTAGTAAGTGTATCTTTAAATTATTTTTTATTCTAATTTAAAATTAATTTATTTTACTTGGTTTCATGTATAGTATGTTCATTTTATAACAATATTTATATTTGAATAGGTTTATATGATGGCAAGCTATGATTGTAGGACTTGCACTCAGATCTTGGAGTAAACTAAGACATTTGAGGGATCTCCATATACAAGTATGGCATCACAAGGAGAGTATTCTTTGAGGAAGGAAAAGATATGGAGATTATTTGATTATTAGGATGTCTTTGATGATGTACTATTTTGTATGCCTATATGTTAATGTACACATTTTTGACATTATATGTGTATATGACATTCATGTAACATTAACTATTATATGTGTATGTGTGTATGCTTATATGGCAATGTATTTATTATTGACATTATATGTCTATATGTCATTCAACTAAAATTATATTATTATTATTTTTTGTCTACCTTTATGGTTATTATTATTATTATTATTATTATTATTATTATTATTATTGAAATAATTTTTATTATTATTTTGTGTGCCTTTATGGTTTTTATTATTATCAATAATGAAGTGCAATATTTGACCATTAATCCACATTTGAGAATAGAACATTATTTATACTTATATTAACATGAAATTAAATGTTTGGCCATTGAAACATAATATTAATCTATCTAGCTTCAAAGTACTTATACCCATTTATTTAAGCTATGTAAGTGATGTAGTAGCCTCAACTAAAAGACCCAAGTTTGTACATATTAGTCAAAAGGAGTCAAGCAGGTCATATTTCAATCAATAAGAAGCCTTGTTATGCTTTAATCTAGCATATATGGATATTTTTAAATGATGTATGGTATTTTTAGGCCCTTATATAGGTTATGTCACTTGATGAGTCTTTCCTTCTTAACTCTCTTAAGGGAAACCTACAACTTTGGAGATAATGAATTTGAGTCTTGATATAAACTCTTTAAAACATGGAAATATATGTTTTTGAATCAATCCCTCTTGTATACTAATAAAAGCATAGGATACTATCACTTGACTTATATAATTCCTTTGTATGGGTTCAAAAATCCACTAAGACACTTAATAATCTAAAACCTAAACTTTATTTCAAGACTGCTACAAGACTATTTTAGAATAATTAGGCCTTAATAACAATGTTTTTAACTTTTGCACTCCTTATATAGTATTTTTAAAGTCCTTCAAATATATATAGATTAAATATATTGTGAATAAACCAATATACATTCATTGGTTTCTTAAAAATATACACTTGTTGAGTCTACTAACATGTTGATAATGGTCAAGAAATAGGCATGTTTACCTCAAAATAGTAGTTACAAGTGAATTGATGACCCTCATTCATCCTCATTGTAGCCTTATATTTCATTATTAAGATTATAATATCATATTTCATATGAATCTCACTCATTAAAATAATCTCTCTCTTAAGGAATCAACCTTCTACATCATTCTAGTAGACTATTGAAGATCAAGTACAGACCTGTAAATAGGTGTAATGACTCATGAGAGCTTACACAAACCCATAACATTCATTATTGAAGATAAAAACCTTATTGAGCCTAAAATTATCCTTAAATTTTGTATATATACCTTAAAAAATCTAAAATACCTTAGGGGCATAAAATTATTGTTCAAGAGAGTGAAAACATTGATAATAAATGTTGTCAAAGTTGAAGCTTTAGTTGGAATATAATTTTGTATGCCAAATAGGTGTAATTTGGAATATAAATTTGTTCATAACCCCATTTATTCATTATAGCTAGTCTCATACTTTTAATACCTTTCAAAATATCTAACTTGAATGATTATATCATTCAGGTATGTAAAACTCAAGAAATGGAGGCTTTTAGAATAAATAAACTTGTATATCTCCTAAAGTATTACCTAAAACATGAATTGAATCCTTGTCAAAACCTAGGAAATGACCATATTAAAATATATATGTTATTTGAAGATTTGGAAGTCTGTCTAAATAATCTTATGAGTGATCGTGTGTAATTAGATCTGTGTGTAAATAAGTAAAGTAGGGGTTTATGAGACTAAAATTATCATATCTCCCAAATAATTGAGAGATGGAGACTATAAATTTATAGGTAGCTTGATTTATTTGTATATAACATTCCTAAGGTGATTATAGAGTATTGGGATGTATATATAAGCAATAATGAGCTAAAATAGACTTGCAACATAGGTGCTAGCAAGTAGATTTTTGAGTTTTATGAGAATTAACCATAAGAAAGGACATACATTATTGAAACCATTTGATTAATGATTGTATTAAGCATAATATTGATATTATATATTTGGTGTCATTAGTTTAAGTTAAGTAGATAAAGAAAGAAAGTTGGATTGCATATCTGTAGACTTGAGTAATAAGGCTAGAATATCAATGTTTTGAGAGGGTAAGTTTAAATCAAGTCTTAAGTGAAGGGTGAAACCTTATGTAATAGGTTAGGTGTGTCAAGGTGGGCACAAAAAAATTTAAAGAGGCATTATAGAATCTGATTTTTTGAAAATATTTCATGTAAGTAGGCAATTTACCTTAGTAAGCTTCTCTTAGCTTTAAGAATAAGAAATTATTTACTAATAGTGCCACCGAATGGAGGTGGAAGCCTATTTGGCACCACCAACCTATGGAAAATTATTAGTAAGTAATTAAAAATGAAATTTATTCATATATTACCTAAAAAATCAAAAACATTTGGTACAATTCATTGCATCTACATTCTACAAGTCAACATACCTACCCATTTCAATCCAATGAACCACTAGGATCTTCTCTAATCTTGATAGTATCAAGAATATCTTCATGGTCTGACTAGATAAATTTCCATAGATTCTTATTTAATGACCTCCAATGTTATTTTTTTAATTTAATATTCATTGTGAGAGCCAAACTTGAATAATTCAGTATCTACCTATATGTTTTAAAGTCTTCAAACAACCATACATTTAAATTCTTGATAGGGTATTATTTAATCCAAGTTCTAGTGACTACCATAGAACCAGTGGGATAGTCAATGTTTTCTCCATTTATGATCAGGGAAGTCAATTTTTTATTTCCATCTACACACTAACATAAATATTAATGTATTCCCTCTTCATTGTCCTCAGTTGCAATAACTACAAAAACATGCCTTATATCATAAAAATAATGTTTAATGACACTATAAAGATAGATAATGAGAATAAATAGTCCATAATGATTAATATTATACCTGACTATAATAGATCAGAAACATGGTCAAAGTCATGTGATGATGTCATATATTTAAGTTACAATGCTAGTGGAACTTGATATGTATTGATTGGAATTAGAGATATGGAACTCCAGTCCTCCACCCACTCTTGTGACTCACACTCATTCCAAACAGATTACATGCATGTAGAACATAAACATGCCAAGTGTCTCATAGAAATAGTCTAAGAACTTGAATTTAAGCTACAAAATGAATGGAGCTCACTTGAACCCATTAAAGTCATACAATTATCATAGTCTACCAAGTGTTCTTCTACCATTAACCAAAATGTCTATGAACTATAGAATTTACTTGAGCATCATGTCAAATGTTCTCATTACACCATTGAACCATAATGTTTATATCAGTAAGATTAGTAGCCTCTTTGAATTTCAACTCCTCTCTTGCAATGGCTCTTTTTACACATGATCCAACACTATCATGTTTCCCTTTTCCATGGCTAGCCTAAATAAAAATCCAAATATATTCTACACCAGTGGTAATGTGCATCCTACTCAACCAATAAAACTTATGTGTATTCTTGAATTGTGATGTGTAATTATCTAACCAAATGCAATGCCGATTGAAATGAATGTTCCTCTTAGTGAATTATTTATATAACTTTTCACAAAAACCCTTACTCATACTCTGTACAATGTGATTGGTCATCACTAATATAGAAATGGTACTCCCTTGATATTTTTTTATCTTAATCTATACTTTCATGTGCATTCGTAAATGTTATATGCATGAATAAGGTAACTTGTGATGATTTTTAATTCTATGAATGACCTTATATTTGTGGTTTGAATGTGTAATTTTTAGTAAAGTTGACTACTAAAAAAAATCAAATCAAGTGGGAATGTGTCCTTGATTATCTTGAAATGTTCTTCCAACCATCTATCCATATGTATGTGCCTTACATACTCATAAAAAAAATCATCCATGAATTTATCCATAAATTCTAAAACATGTATCTATTTTGTAACAAACTCACACCTTTTTAATTCTTTTCTATATTTTACTTGATAAGTCACATATTTGTATTTGCTGAAACCATATAATTCCTATCTAATTGAACTTATATGCTCCTTATGGATACAATTAGTTAATTTTTTCAATCCACTATAAATGTTGCAATTTCCATCCAAACATGCTTTCTTATAAAATAATTATCCATCTAGTCTTTCACAAAAAAAATTGAAATAAATTTCTAGCTAATTTTGGCAGAACTTCTATGCCAAACTCCTACAAAAAAAAATTAGTATGCAAAGTACAACAAATATGAAAAAAATATCATAGTGCATTGAAAATTTAACATGTTGCCTACAACAATAAGTGGTACACATGTGATTTATTTTTACATAAAAAGGTTTGGCCATCTCAAAAAATCTTTGACTAATAGAAATTTATGGATGTTTCTCCAAAAAATTAGAGTATAATTATGTTTGAGTCATATCCAAACAATGTTTTAGATGTGGTTTATAGTTACAATAACTAACTCTTCTTTTCACTACATCTCTTGCATTGGGAAAAACTTTTGTATTATCTTTCTAAAAGTATGCAAATAATTCTTTAGGAGCATCGGTTATAGCCTTGTCCTTACATATAAGTCTACTAGAGAATAACCAAAGCTCATTGGTATTAGGTTCATTAAGTCTTTCACATCTTCCAATTGATTTCATTAATGTTTTTCTATTTATATCAAGTGCTCGATTTGTTTATGTAATTAATCATTTTTCTTATTTGACCACTTATTGCACAAGTTATTATTATATGTCAGCAAATATTACAATCTTTATTGCATGATTTTGAGCCTATAATATGATATGCATCATGTATATGTTCAATAATTTCATTATTTTCATCATCTATGTTAGATGTTCTTAGTCCTAATGTGTACATTGTAGGTCTTATCTTAATTAGTTTTATCAATGAAACAAATAGTTAACATTTTTTACAACTATAATCCAATCTATGAAATAAACTATCCCAAATTTCTTGAGTCAATTTTATTGAATGGTGATCAGACATTTTGTTATGCATTGGTTTCAGAAAAAAATTCATCAACTTCAATAATATACTTGTTTTTTCCACTCACATTTCTTGGAGGTGTTTTTAATGGTGGAATTTGTTAAGAGGGTGTTTAAAAATTGTTATTACTTTTGTTGTTTAGTAGTGGGATGACATTTTAATATTCATTGTTTATTTATTCATTATATGCTTCCATGAAATTTTCTTCATTGTTAATTTCATCATTATTTGTTTCCATGAAATTTATTCATTTTTTGGGGGGTAAATCATCATGCATAGACTCATCATCTACAAAATCAAAGACTTTATACTTTGAATGTGAAATTTCAACATTATCTAATTCATTATTCTCAATTTCATCATTATTTAATTTATTATTGTCAATTTCATGATTATTCAATTCATTAAGATTAGTGGTTTTACTTTTTTTAGAATGAAATACTTGCATTCATACCTTGTGTTTTTATCTCAACTCTTATAATTGGTCTGGTGTTTTGTTATTCAACTTCTTCCTCTTCTTGGAATATGAATCCATCACCCATTGGACTTGATAGCTTTTCAAATGTGGGGTCAGCAAAAGTACTTGAAAATCATGTAGAGAATATGTATAAAGTATGTAGATAATGTCTCTGGGGATATAATTCTCAATTTGGGTTAAAAATAGTCATTAAAAACTAAGTTTTGTCTATATATTAAATAATAGGTACATGTTATAATACATATGTGTTATTTATTATATAACTTCATCTTATATGAATATGTAATAATACTATTATAAAATGCATTTACCCCTTCAATTAGCCCCTGAATTTGATTCATGTCCATATTAGGTTCAATTATGCCAAGATTAGATTCAATCATTCCAAATTAGGTTTAATTTACCTCTTGGTTGATGTCAATTAGTCCAAAATGTATTCAATTAGTCCAAATTAGATTCAATTATCCCAAAGTAAATTTGAAATTATTCCAGTTACATTCAATTCATGACAAAATTAGGGTTTAAAGCAAACACATGTCACAAAATGTGGGCTAATTTAGCCTCTTTAATCACATCATAGACTCACAAGTAGGTTTAATAGGTTAAAATTCACTATAATTACCTTTGTGCTTTCATTTTGATAAAATTACCTATCCAATTCATTGGTGCTTAATTTGACGCAAGACCCTTTGAGGAAATTGCAATAGGCATGTATAAACCTAAGGAGTAGGGGTTACAATTGAATTTATTCTCTTTTGAGAAACCAATAATAAGATTGGTTTCTCATCATTATATAGATGATCTGTGATAATTCCAAAAAGCATCTAGGAAATCATTGAGGTGAAATTAATTGAATTTCACCTTTCTAAGATCTAAAGGGACATATTTAGAACCCTGTAGCATTTTTTGGGGTTGAGTTAAGACTATTGGTCATTCGGAAACCTAATTGATAATTTGAACTTGTGCAAAACATTTAGAGGATATATACATCATTGATTTAAGTCTTTCATATAGAGTTGGAAAGGAAAATGAGTAAATAATACTTGGTTGAGAGACAAGTCTTGAACTAGATGTAAGTAATAGTCCACCTACCAAAAAATACAAGCTTCTAGGAAAAACCATTTAAAGATTGAATTTAAGGTAGATTCTTCTTGGCATCAATTTGTGGAATCTAGAGGATCCATGGTGAAAGAATAAATTGATAGATGGGATAATTCAAAGTGAGGTAAAACCAAGGTATTGGTATCTTGAGCTTGTATAAGGGTATTGTAGGACCTGCATCTTAAATTGAGACATTATTCTATCATTACTGATCAAACACAAGAGATAGAGATCAAAATAAGTTCATTGGTCTTTCATGACCAATATAATAAATATTATTTTTTTTATAATCATTAAGAAACCTAGAAGGCCTTATATTCCTTCAAGTGGGTTATATACAAAACAAAGGTAGGATGTACATGATATATGGTCAGTTTTAGGCCATGTGTTACATAGATCATACAATTTATTAAGCCATAAATTTGGTTTAGGGGCTCAATTTTTCCCAAATCACATCCCTAATTGCACCAATTGACTAATTGGATAAATTCATGATAGAATCAAACTTAATATTGCCTCAAACTATATCTTACTAGAGTGTAGTTAATTTAGTAGTTTTAGGAATATTAGAGTCTTATTCCTAATTTAGTTAAAGATCTAAGTTGACTAAATTAATAAAATATATTGCAAAAAAAACTACTTATTTGTATAATTTATTTGGCCTTCGTAGCTTTCTAAAAATAGTAATGAAAGATGAGAAATGTAACTTATATTAAAATTGGGCTAATATGACTGAGACAGAGGATGATACTAGATGTGCAAGATTGGGACAGTGTCATGAACTAGGATTTGGCTTTCTTTTAGTAAACAGATAAGAGCACTGAAAATAGGACACTTTGGGGTTTGATGCTATAGTCCAGGTCCTACTAGCATTAACTAAACTAGTTATAGAGATCTAATTTTTTTTTTTGTCCACTGTCCCTATGTGAACCTACATGTGAAATTTTGGATCTTGAATGTCAATGGATCTCTTTTTAGATCAGATTCAATCTTCAATCCCTAGACCTTCAATATGCTTGAATTAAACTTGAGAAAGAGGGGGGGTTAGTGTGTGTAAGATGCACTAAACGTGTATCCACACCCCTCATGTGTGCATGCTACCTACATACCAATACTTTGAAGAGGGATAAATCCATATGTAGTTATCTCACTTGATGTGCTTTATGCAATAGTGTTATGAAGATGCAAAAATGCTAAATTGGGTGTGTTTGAGGTGGCTAGGGATTGGTGTGAGGATTTGGATGTGTTTATAGCTGTGTTGTATGGTTATATGTAGAGAATGGTCTTGCTTGTATTCATTCTTACTTTTTTAATATTTTCCAACCCCTTCTAAATTAACTTTGAATGGGATTTTATAGAGATCTATTTGTCATGGGTTAGATGCATTCATGCTAGGCTGACATAATAAAGAAGAGGAATTAAGAGAAAATGAACATTTAAGCTTGAAAGGTGAATAGAAAGGAGTGCTAGAAATGAGACACTCTAGGTTCCAATGCTATAATCCAACCCTAGTACTCCTATCCTATAGGTTCAAGACCTAGGGGGTGGAATAAGTATGGAAAATGGGGTTTGGATGAGCTAGAATCAGGCCTTGAAAGTCTACAAATGATTAAGAATCAAGAAAAAGGTGTCTAGAAGGGTCATGAGAGAATGAAATAAGGACCTATGGATTGGGTGTTAAAATCCCTACTCAAGCTACCAATTTTAACATTTTATATGACTACATTTACCCCCCCCCTTTATTCTAGTGATGTAACAAGGTAAAATAATAGGATAAAGGAAAAGTAAAAAGTGTACATAAACTTACCTGTAAGGGTGAAGTTCATGAAGATGTGTGATGTTGGGTGTGCATAGAGAGAACATGTTTTGAAATGTAAATATACAAAATAAAATTAGGAGTAGATAAATTCTTACTAAATACGCTATATCTAAAATAAGAACATACAAATCTAGGTAAGAAAGAGGAAAAGAAAGGACTGAATACACCTCACCAAATATGTGAACCAATAAAAAACATATTATGATGTTGAGTGATGTTGGATGATGTTGAGCAATGTTAAGTATGTGTTGTACCAAGAGTAATATCATGATCAGAGCTGAGTGCTCAATTCCCCAAGAGTGGCTTAAGAAAGCAAAGGTTGGACTTTTGGCTCCACTGTCTCCCACTAAGTAAATCTAAGTGGTCATGCATGTGTTGATCAATGTTTGGACTATGTGTCCAATCCCTCTGAGTGGGTGGATCAAGAATACAAAGGCTATCTATTCCTTTGGCTTCATTATTTCCCCATGAAGTGAATCTATAAACTGGTATTTATATGAATGTGTGTCATACGAGATGGATCCTAAAGCCCATGAATGCTCTATAATATGATAATGTGTCATGGATAATTGAGTGTGTACTAAAAACTAGACCAATTTGGCCAACTCCATAAGGAGGAGATTAGGCTTATATGAAAGCCACTCTAAAACTATAAAATAGGATTATGTGGAAGCCACTCAGGAATGTGGAGGTTAGGCTTGTATAAAATCTACTCTAAAATGATGTCAACCACCTATAGTTGGAATAAGACATGTAATTGCTAAGAATGCCTAGGTAATATACTAAACTTGAAAATCAAAGAATCCAAATGTGTTACACATATTACCCTAAATTATTGGTGTCTGTAACATGGATTTTGATCTAGAAGTTATACCAACTACCCAATCTGAAACTAGAAGAGAGAGCCATCATACCACACATGATACCCCCTATATCTAGATTATTTGAGAAAAAGTGTACTAAAACTATTAAATGTGAACTAATATGCATCTGACAAAACTGTAGCTGAGCTAATCTTTTTACTTGTTTCTAAACAATCTAGGTTTTTTACTATTTGGATAGAAGTGCTAAAAATAGGACACCCTATTATCTGGCACTATTGTCCATATCTGGTGTTATTTTTCTTAGCTAAATTTTAAGACTATTCTATGATCATCACTACTTTTCTAGTCTATTCTTTTTGTTTAAGGTTCTAGTTGTTGTTCTGAGTATTTTAAAAATTGATATTTTGATCGGTAAGAACTCTGATCTTTGTAATAAAACCCCTATTTGTTACCCCCTCTTCTCAGGGTAGTAATGAATACCCTACAATGACTTTATTTAGAATAAAGATCCCTACAAGTATGTTATGTTGTGAAATACATGATATAGAAATGATAATTGATAAGATGTCTCAAGATATAGAATGGTTTGTATTGGAGATTATTGGATCAAATAGGGGTATGCCTAGATAGATATAGTAATGTAATAGCATGTACAATGTACTAAATTGAAACTATAAATGCTAGTTTTTAGTTGTTAGTTGTTATGTGTTAGTTGTGAGTTATCATAGAGGGATGAAGCATGATGTCCATCATGACATCCAAGAAAACAAGATAATACATGATGTGAATCATGGCATTGCAAATAGTGAGAAGTAAATAAGATAAAAGCACACAAGGCAAGAAGAAAGAAGCATACAAAAGTGGCCAAGGGGCCAATAAAATAAAGGACATGGTCACATGTCACTCAAACTAGAAAGCAAACATACAAGGCATGTTCAAATGCCATATATACATACAACTGGAAAATAAGCAAGGTTGACATGAGGGCCACAATCACATATAAGAGTACAGGTAAAGGACATTAGAAAATGTCCTAAGGCACATAAAAGAATAGAATCAAAGGACATTGGAAAATTCCCTAAAGCACATACTTTAGACAAAACAGGAAATAAGAAATGCAATCACATTTAGCTACGCAAAGTAAGAAAAGAAGGCATGTAATATACTTGAAATATAATCGCATATAACTAATAAAAGCAAGAAGTGAAAGTATGGAATATATGGAGTATGAGACTAGGTATATGCTAAAAAATACACAAGTGTTATATACTAGTGAATGTTGATAGAGTAATCTATGTAAGCTAGTAAGTAATATACATCAGTATGTCAACTAGAGTGTGTAGTGTAGAAATGACATAACCTGGATGGTGTAGTCATGTAGAAGATTCCTCCAGGGGGTAGATATATCGATGTATGTCTTCAATATAAAATTAGGATGCCCCTTCAATGGTTAGAGTGAAGCAATCAAGGATCTGGATGTCACTCCACACACTTAAAGAAGATCAAGTGAAACATGGTAATGTAGATAAATCAACAAAAAATAAAATAAAACAACAAATGTAAGTCTAACATGGTAGTAAAAATGTAAAACATGGATAATGCATATAATTGAAATGTTTTTATATTTTTGAATTATTTGAATGCTTTTTGTATTTTGAAATGTTATAATAATTTTGGTATTTTGACATATTTGAATGTTTTTTTTTTTTTTTTTTGTGATATATCTGAATGTTTTTTGTATTTTTGATATATTTGAATGTTTTTGTATTTTTTATATAAGATATGTATAATCAATCATAAATAAAATATGTATAAGTAAGCAAAAATAAACTATGTACAAGCAAGACTGAGAAGAAATGATACTAACCGATGAGTCTCATGAGAGACTCCCTATCATGGTGTCTTGTATCAAGGAGAGGGATCATGGGTGATCATGAAGCACGATGGAAAGGATGAGACTATGGCTCTAAAATCTATGGATACTATAAATTATTTGAAATATTTATAGTTGAAACTGACTGTGGGGTCCCTCTATAACTTTGAGAATTGGATGCAATTGTAGGGCTCTTAGGGACCCATTTGGTAGTAGCAGAAGCTCTCTAAACATGTGCTCTGTGTGTAGATGCATGAGACCTCAATGATACTAACTTGGGTGTGAACACTATAGCTAGAAGCTATCTAGAATTATAAAACTATGGTTTCTCTAAAAGAGACCTTTGTGGAAGTGTATGAGCTCTTTGTGCTAGTGATGGAGTCCTTGACTGTGTCTGAATTTGAACTACAAGAAGAACAAAAACTAGTGCAGAAACTAAAATTGATGACTATAAAATAGTAGATGGCTCTGAAGTGGGGAGTGGTAACTCATATGGAATTTTACCAACTGTAACAAATTGATTAGCATGAATTAATTTCATGCATCTGTGAACTATAGAAGGTACTACTTGAAGTTTCTAAATCCATGGTCAACCAAGTAATATATCAAAAACTCTTACACTGGGAACAATTATAAATGGTGTGGCCACATGTGTTGGACTAACTTGTTGAGGAAGTATAGTATCACCCAATGAACTCTATATGTGCCCACTAAATCCACTGATAATTATGTCTACCAGGGTAATATCCTCCTCTAAATATCCCAAATGCTAAAGTAATGTCATAGTGCACATGTTCACATTAGATCCATTGTCTATGAGAACACTATGAATTCGATGATTATGAATGTAAACTCTGATAAAAGAGTGTATAATAATCTAAATCATCCTCAACTATCTCCTACTTTTAGAAGGAGGTGGAAGGTCTAGCTAGAACTTTGGAATTGTATACACGAATCATGTTGTTCAAAGGGTGTAACTCAACTGAAGGTGCATGATATGTAGCTGGTGGAGGATGTGAATGATATGCATGATGAACACCTAATGTATCCCTTGTCTCTTGTTTATAACTTTGTGGGAAAGGATTTGAGAATATTTTCAAAGATTTATCTTGTGTTTACTTTGTCTGAAGAGGCTCAACTAAAGTGCCAAGATCAATAATGTTACCATCTATCAAGTCCTATATCTTGTGTTTCAAACTGATGCATCTATTTATTGTGTGTCCTAGTTCCCTATGAAAATCTTAAAATGCATTATAATCATATCCCCATGGAAGAGGATTTTTTGGATCAACTTCCCAAATAGGAGGGAGAGATATGATATTATTTTTCAAAATCTATTGTAAAACTCTAGCTGGAGATACTAGTAGATTGGAAAAAGTTCATCGAGGAGGCATAGATAAAACCACTCACCGAGGGGGTTTTGAAGCCACATTAATTGTTGGTTGATTTTGAATTTTTCTATTATTTACCTTTACTTTGTATGGGACTTTGTTGTTACTCTTGTTGGTTGTTTTGGATATACTCGTGTACTTGAGTTTTCCCATTGAAATTAGTTTGACTTCCCTTTCCTTTAGTGTATGGCATAACTCAGTGAAGGAAAAGAATATTTTGAACATTATTGATTCATGAAAGGCTGGTAGAAGACTCTGTTTAAAAATATCTTGTAACTATTTATTGTCCATGGGGCTAGTCATCTTAGCCAAGATAGTCTTATATTGAAAAACATAAATTGTAAGATGCACATTTGACCTTTGTTTCTATTGTGAAACTTGGGCATAGGAAACCTTATCACCAATGTTAATGTTGAAATGAGCTAGGAACATGTTATCTAAAGGATTTAATGCATTAACTAACTGATTCGATAGATCATAGAACCATTATAAAGTATAATACTTTAGATTCCATAGAAATAGCTTGGTTAGTAGTCAATTATTTGGCACATAGTCCAAGCATGTTACATGAAAAGATCTCAAATGTGTCTCTAAATCACCCTTGCCATCATATAGAGTGATCTTGGATTGAATAAAATATTATGGTAAGGATCTCAAAGCAATATGATGTGTCAATGGTGTATGAAGTAGAGCAAAAGAATCCAAGGCTTGTGTAGGTCTAGAAGCACCTTGCTCAAGCTGTAGTACCTTAGATTGAAGAGGTTTTATCTCTTGCACAAGAGCTGCCACATCAAGAGACAAAGATGTAATAGCTATAACTAGTGGTGGTATAGAGGAAGGTTGGGGTACTATAGGGTTTGTTGAGACATAGTTTCCTCCATAGTGTCATTTTCAATTGATTGCTCTAAAGGAATGGAAGACTTAACTTGTTTAACTTTTTTTATTTCCATGATAGATTGTAAGATAAGAGATTGATCTTGAGGCTATTCCCTGAGTCTTTATCAAAAACTTTATAAAATTGAAATCTTTATTGAGGATAACTTCATTATCAATAATAGGTGGAAGTGGATCATGAGTCTAATGTGGTGGATCATGAATATCGGTGTTTGTATCATCATTGTTATTCATTTTTGCAATTATCCTCATGGAAATTGGTGTAATTTGGATGTATAAGATCTATAACAAGAACTTAAGCTAGTTCTTTATCCATGATATATGGTCAGGTTGAAGGAGTCTGGGTGAATTCAAGAGGGTTGCCACTAAGTCTTGCACTTCACCTCAAAGGAAGCGATGCAAAGAGCTTAGATGGCATAAGGAAAACAACTTGAAAAATAAAAGAGTAAATTAAACAAATATAATCTAAACAATGAAGTAAAATATGCATAAAAAAGATACAAATGATCACAAATATGTAAGGTGATACCTCAAAATTAATGGGACCTAATATATGCAACTAGGGTTTTGAAAATGATATTTTTAAAAAATTACTAAGGAATTTTAAAATTTAATGTGAATTTCTGTTTTAAAGATGCAGGAAAAAAATTGAAAAATTATTGATTTAAAGGGACCTAGTATATGCAACTAGGGTTTTGAAAAAAAGATAATTTTAAAAATTGTTATGTAAATTTAAAAATTAAAGTGAATTTATGATTTAAATATGCAGGTAAAAAATTATAAAAAATTTGGCAAAATTCTTGATTTAAAGGGACCTAGTATATGTAACTAGGGTTTTGAAATAAAAGATAATTTTTATAATTACTTTGGAATAATAAAAATTAAAGTGAATTTATAATTTAAATATGCAAGTAAAAAGAATCAGAAAATATTTTTAAAATTAGCAAGAAATTAATCCTAGGGTTTCTAGGGATTTTATGCATAAAAGGACCTAGTAAATTCAACTAGGGTTTGAAAAAAATTATTATTAAAATTACTAAGTAAATTTAAAAATTAAATTTGAATTTTTTATTTAAAATATGTAGGAAAATTATTTTAAAAATTAGCAAGGAATTTACCCTAAGGTTTTTAGGGTTTTTGTGCACAAATGAAGTAAGTCAAGTTCACCAAATGATTTAACAGTTTTGAGAATATTGGAGTCTTATTCCTAAAATAGTTAAAGGTCTGAGTTGACTAAATTAGTAAAATATATGATAATAAATAGAGTATTGATTTGTATAATTTATTTGACCTTCGTGCCTTTTTAAAAATAGTAATGAAAGAGGAGAAATGTAACTTATCTTAAAACTAGGCTGATATAATTAAGATAGACGTTGACACCGAATGTGAAAGACTGGGACAATATCATGAAATAAGATCTAGATTTTATTCAAATAAAGAATAGAACCATTGAAAACATGACACTTCAAAGTTTGGCACTATAGTCCAGGTCTTGCCATTATTATCTAAACTAGTCAAAGAGATCTAAGTTTTTTTGGTTTTATTCATTGTCCCTATGTGAGCTTACATATGAAATTTTAGATCTTGAATGTCGCTGGAGCTCTTTGTAGATTAGATAAAATCTTCAAACCCTAGACCTTTAGTATACTTAAATGAAACTTGAGAAAGAGGGGGGGTTAGTGTGTGTAAGATGCACTAAACATGTATCCACATCCCTTGTGTGGATACGCTACCTACATACCAATACTCTAGAAATGGATCAAGCTATATGTATTTCTCCCACTTGATGTGTTTTGTTCAATAGTGTTATGAAGATGCAAAAATTCTAAATTGGGTGTGCT
The DNA here is from genome assembly GCA_037957365.1 of Torreya grandis. NCBI lineage: Eukaryota > Viridiplantae > Streptophyta > Pinopsida > Cupressales > Taxaceae > Torreya > Torreya grandis. Next base: position 664,343 of record JARHVA010001802.1, read on the forward strand.
TGAGGTGGCTAGGGACTAGTGTGAGGATTTGGATGTGCTTGTAGCTATATTAGATGGTTGTATGTAGAGAATAAAGAAGTTTGCCTCAATGCACTTGCTTGTAATCTTGGCTGATTTTGTAATATTTTCCAACCCGTTATAAATGAACTTTAAATGGGATATTATAAAGATTTATTGGTCATGGGTTAGATGCATTCTCACTAAGCTAACATAATGAAGAAGAGGAATCGAGAGAAAATGGTCATTTGAGCTCGAAAGGTAATTAGATATGAGTGCTAGAAATGGAACACCCTACGGTCTACTGCTATATTCCAACCCCAGTACTTCTATCCTATAGGTTTGGGACCTAGGGGGATGGAATAAACATGGGAAATAAGGTCTGGTTGAGCTAGAATTAGGTCTTGAAAATCTATGGATGATTGGGAATCAATGAAAAGGTGTCTAGAAGGGTCATGAGAGCATGTAATAGGGACCTATGGATTGGGTGTTACAATCCCTAATCAAGCTACCAATTTTGACATTTTATATGACTACATTAGTTAGGTTGAAGGTGTTTAAATTGGCCTCAAATACCACCTTGATTAAATGAATCAACTCTTTGCTTCATTATATATGATGACAATAAGGTTAATCTCACTTTAATCACATTCTATAAATTCTATGTACATATTCGATAGGTTAAAATTGGCCTCGATTTCCTTCATAAACTTGTATTTTTGATAGAATTAGGGTTTAAGGTTTACAGTTATAACAATTGACTATTTGGCTTCATATGTAAGGCAATATGAACTAGTTTAGCCCCAAATCACATCTTAGACTCGCAAAACTAGGTTCAATGGGTTCCCAATGGCCCCAATTACCTTCATGAAAATGCATTTGTGATGAAATTATGGAACTTAGGGGTTGTATTCAAGTCATAAAATTAGGGTTTAGTATAATGAGTTTGTATATACATGTGATGAAATTAGGGTTTATGGGAATTATATTTGTGATAAAATTATGGTTTAGGGTCAACTTGTCACCAAACATGAGCTAAGTTAAACCCTTTAATCACATCATAGACTCACATTGAGGGTCAATTAGGTTCAAATTGGCCACATTTTCTTTTATGTTTGCATTTATGATAAAATTAGGGTCAGTTAAGCCATATGTTGCATAGACTATACAATCGATTGGGCCATGAATTAGGTGTAGGGGCTCAAGTTTACCCAAATCATGTCCCTAATTGCATCAATTGACTAATTGGCTTAATTCATGACATAATCTAACTTAATTTATCCCCAAATCATATCACATGCTCTAGTATTTACATTGAATGGGTTTAAATTGGCCTCAAATGCCTCCTAATTGAATGAATAAACTCTTTGGTTCATTATATATGATGACATTATAGGGTTAATTTCACTCCAAATCTCATTATGTATACAATTTAAAATTGGTTCATGTGGCTCATTTTGACCCTAATTATCTCCATAATTGAACCAATTGACATTTTCATTCATTATATGATGGTCCATTCAAGTTTATTAAGTTCAAAACCACATCCCGTACATGTAAAACTTACATTTAATGTTTTTTTGCTTCAATATTTGATGAAATTAGAGGTGATCAACCCCCAAATAACATTTTATATTCATGTAATTAGGTTTAATGGGTTCAAAATAACCCTAATTTCCTTTAGATTTAACCATGTTTGACTATTTTGTTAATATTTTATGACATTGGGGTTGACATATTATACTTGAACTAAGTCCCGATGTCTCATGCTTGGCTTAGTCTGCATGTTAAATATTATCATTAGATTATCAAATTCATACATTTTCATCATATCTTCACATAAACTATTAACTAAGGCCATAGAGCCTATCAAAATATAATTGCATCATTTTTGTGGTAGTGTATATAGGTGAAAGGTACTAGTAGTGACCTACACCTACCAATAGTTAAACAAGCTTTTTGTTAAGGTGTGCTCTGTTGAGGAACATGTATTAGTGTGTATAAATATTATTGTGTATGTATTAGTCTAATGTGATACCACAACAACTTAATTCACTATCCAAAGTTAGGGGCATTCCCCTATCATGACACACCACTATTAGGGAGCTAAAGATCAAAAATATGCTTACCCATAGATAAAAATTGGTTTTTATGTTATGAATTAATAACACATGCGTGTTATAATGCATATGCATTACTTAAATTTGAATTAAAAAATGTGAGCCTTTTGGCTCAGAAAAGGCTTGGAATCCCAAGCCAAAGGCTTAGACCTATCAATCTATAGCTAAGTCTGAGAGTTTGATAAAAAATAACAAATTTTAACTTCCATCACCAAATACACTATAAATTTTAACAAAAAAATTCAAAAAATTATTACCATGAGAATGAGCATGCTCTCATCTTTCCAAATATATGTTTTTTTAATAATTTTTGGACTATTTTAAGGTTTCAAACTATGTTGATTTTTAGCTATACCTTTTTTAGGCCACTACATGCTGTAAATATACATACCTATTCATGTTTATGTAATTTATTTTTCATTGATCCAAGTGAAAAATAAATTAAATGGTCACACACTAGGCCTAATTCTACACACATTAAAAAAAATCAATTTCAATTTTTTTTAAGGTACTTAGAGGGGCATAGATGACTATCTAATTTTTTGTCAATTTTCAGGATCTATTTATTTGTATAATTTATAAAAAAAATACTAGTTGAAAAAATATAAAAAATATAGGTCACAAACTAGAAGATATTATCTAAATATTGACCCAATGGTTTCAAAAACTATCAAACGATGCTAAAAAAAGGTGGGTCGCTTGGACATCTATTTAATTGTTTTCTTAAAAGGAATAGGAGTTCCTATTCAAATTTTAGATGTTTAACCTAATTATACTTAACAATTTTTCAATAACTTAGTGTTTTGGAAACTAGACCCAAAATGCTACAATTCATATTTTTATACCATCTTGAAGTTTTGAGAGTATCCATCTCAAATTATCTATAGAATTTCATATTTCTAAAATTTCAAGAGAACCATGTCCATAGGTAGGCCCTTTTTTGTCCCTAAAATTTGTGCACCCACACATGTCTGAGATTGAGGAACATGTTCTTGGAGAGGGGTTAAGACTGCCTTCACAAATAAGCCAACCATATCAGATCAAGGATGGCGTAGCTAAACTAGTGTTAACTTGAATTTTTCCAATGCATATGTGGGTCTTTCAATGCCATCCCTTCATGTATTTGTACCTGATGAAGAGTTGGTGCACTACTATGTAGTTACATAGGATTTTCATGACTGTGATGATGTAATGAATCTCGTATAAATAAATTATAATGCAATAAATAACAAAAAATAACTTGAATGCAGTCAAAGTAAAGAAATTACAACAAGCTCATGTTTAGGTAGTTTCCTTAAACTACCATTAGAGAGGGTTGTGCACAATTCTAATCAATTATGAAATGGTGTAATGAGATTGAGAAATCAATCTCAAATCTTGACTATAGATAAATTTTTAGAAATGCTTCATGACCAAGAAATAATAAATAAGTAAATAGAGGAAATCAAGGCTAGGAATAAACAACAAATAGAAGAACAAAAAGCATTGAAATAAAATAACATTGATTTGAAAGAGCAATTTATTTTTTTGAGAACGAGTTAAAAAAGAAAGAAAAAGGCAAATGGAAAATCAAAAAAGGATGAGGAAGTATGAGGAGGAAATGAAAGAGATGGACATACATAGAATGTTAAAAAAATTGCAAATCCTTTTCCAAATCAATATCCAATTATGATGGAAATCATGAACATCTATGTTCCTTCCTATGCAAGCTCAATAAATTATCAGCTAGGCAGTCCACTTAGTACACCTAATAATTGCAAATGACATGTTGTTATCAACAAAGGGAAAACACTAAATTTACAATCATTGATAGGTGATATGATAAACACTCCAACAACATCACAGCTAGTGAAAGACACACTAGCAAAAGAGTTGATAGAGCAAGCTCTTGAACAACCTTAAGTATACAACATTTTGTCATGAAAGAATAATTTATCAAAAAACTACACGTATGTAACTTTTTGTCTTGATTTTGAAGACTCGACAAAGGTTTTTATTGTAACGAGAAAGAATTAAATAACATCCTTATTTTTTACCTTAGTTTGTCTAGTCACATATCAAATAAATAATATTATCCTATGCTTTTTCCATTTAAATTATTGAGTATAGTTGTATAATTGAAGTAAACATGTTTGTATGATTCACATTGGCATAACCTTGCTTATATTGAAGGAGAGATTTATCATTGTCGCCAAAGTTTTAGGTGATAGAGTGCATGTATGGTCTCATTCATGACCAATATGGCATCCTCAATGAAAACACATGATATTTGTATGAATATAGATCATACTATAATTGAAATGCTTATTTTTATGTTTTGCATTCATGTTATTGATTGTTGTCACAATATTATTCATGTCATCTATTACACAAATTAACGTTAAATGATCGGTAATTTTTCTAAGCCAAAATCATACTTTGAATGATTCACACATCGATAACACTAAATTAAATTATAGTCACTATAGTTTAAGAATTCATAGAATGATTCACATATATCGACAAAATTATTTATTTTTTAACAAACACTCAAAGCCTGAGATGTGTACTCAATTCGCCATTTCAACAGAAGTCAAAAGAAAAAAACACAAAATATTAAAAAAAACCTTTCCTTCTAAAAAAACCTCACATGTAAGCAGCGAGGACCAAACAAAATCCAAGGCTTAATCATTTTGAAAAAATAAACTAGAATACTAAAATAAACCACATTTCACCATTTTTGCACAATTCAAAAGAAAATCCTAGAATACCGAAACAAAAAAACCCTTTCAGTCTTTGAGATGTAGATGTAATCCCAAGAATCAATAAAACAAATCAGAGATGGACAAAAATATTAATGTTTTAACAAACATTGTAAGCAATATTCAAAAAATTTAAACTATTATGGCTCATAGCCTTAGTGACGTATAAAATATCTCACCTATAAGCAATGATGGCCAAACAAAATTTAAGGCTTAACTGTATTAAAAAAACACTAGTAAAAATGGAGATGGATCTCATGAAAACTCTACCTCGTTTCAACCATGAAATATCACATTTATGAAGCCAGAGACATGCTCCTAGTTCACCATTTCTATGGACACCTGCACCTAGTTTTTCAATTTTGTACAAATCAAAAGAAATAAACTTAGAATACAAAAAAAAACCAACAAAATAAAACCCATGAAACCAAATTGACATGCAAGCCATGATAAACTATTATGACTCATAGCCTTAGTGAGGTATATAATACCTCACCTATAATTGCTTAGTTAAACAAAATCCAAGGATTGGTTGTGTTGAAAAAACCCAGTGGAAATCGACATGGATAACCTGAAATCTACCTTTGTGAAACCTAAGACCCACACCCTATTCACCACTTATGCATAAGTCAAATGAAAAAACTTAGAATACTTAAAAAAAACCCATTCCTTTCAGGGCACAAGGGGTGGATAATTTTTTAACAAACACTCCAAGCCTTATTTACATTTTTGTAACTATTTGGTTCATAGCCTTAGTGTGGTCTTAAAAATCTCACCTGTAAGCAACGATGGCCAGACAAAATCCAAACGAGCAGACGGCTTGTGCTCATCCCTGCATTGCATCATCTCTTCCCTTTGACAATAGTGGACATGTACGGTGATCAAAGCAATTAAACGTATGGATGGGCAATTTGAATGCCAAGTGATGGACGGTAAATGTAGGGTGATGAGGCATCAATACTTTATCACATCGAACCATGTGTATGCATTCCATGCACTGCACACTATTAACTACAGTTTAAATACCCCGCTTTTGGCATCCACTTAGATTTTTATCAGTGATGTTACCATTGCCTATCAGTTAGACCTCCAAAACGACACTATAATGACTTCTTGCATGACAATCAAAACCATATAATCGTACTGCCATGCTAAACGCTGAAAATCTAGACTAAAAATGTAGACATTTAAACTATCCATCAATATCAATTTTACGTATTGATGTAGCATACTTTAAACACCACATAAACACAAAATTAAAGTGCATGACTACTGAATTCTCTCAATTAATATCAAGTGTAAAATTTATTGACTAATAGAAAGTATAATAATTATAAATCATAAAACAACAAATCCAAAACATAATACTTTCTTATGCATAAAAAATTATTATCTAATATTACAAAATGATCGTTAAAAAAAATTGCTCAAAAAATTGAGCCAAAATAGTTGTTCGATAATGTAGTATATGTTATCTTTGTTCATTTAAATTTTACCCTTTATTCATTGCTTTTTAAATTTCTCATCTCCATTCAACTAAGTTCGAGTTCTTATCAAGTAACGGTTATGATGTATTTTGACTATTTGTTTTTAAATATTAAAAACTTTTGTTTTTTACTTTGTTAAGATCTATTTGCTTAACCATGTGGATTTATTTTATGATAGAGAAGCACTTTAATACATTAGCCACATTGGGGACCGTATTTAATGCTGGTAATATAGTTTTCTTTTCATTTATAAATTTAAATTTGACACGTGTCATTTGATGTATTTTGATTATTTGTTTTTGAATATTAAAAAGATTTTTTTTTCCTTCATTAAAATCTATTTGTTTAATTATGTAGATTTATTTGATAATAGCTAAGCACTTTAATACATTGGTCATATTGAAGATTGGATTTAATGGTGGTATTATAGGTAAAGTCAGACTTATTTTTAATATTACTCAGATTTAATCATAAATATTAGTAAGTATGATTTATGTTCATATAAATTGTGAAGTGAGGGCCTCAATTTTCTTGACAATATGTTATTAATATACTTTCCACTTTTCTTAATTACAAATTAATTTTTTGGAAATAAATTTAATCACTCATTTTAATAAATTGTAAAATGTTTAATTATTAATTTTTTAATTTATTATTTTTTTAGTTTTTACTTTTCATTTTTCCATATATTTAATTAGTATAAAATAATCTTTATTTATAATAATTATTAATATTTATAATATATATATAATTTTTTTACAGACCTTTTAAATTATGAAAATACTTTAAAAAAGAATTATACACTATTGATATTAGCAAACAAAGGTAACATAAATGTTAAACAAATTTAAATTATAATAATAAATAATAACAAATTTAAGTACAAACAATTTTCAATTAAAAAAAAATTAACTATTATACTTTACAATAAAATGCTAACAAAAACAAAGATATATTAATATATCATTTTTCTTTATAATTTCTATTTGATTCATACAATTTAAAACAGATAAATCTGCAGGGTTTTTACAATTATAATTGTATTAAAAACTTGAAATGAAAAGCACTTAAAATCCATTTGACAGCCAAAGGTGACTGTCAAATTCCAGTCTTGCAGACAACTTTGCCCTCATTTCATATTTACAAAATTCCTGCTGAAGCAAATGCGGCTTCAAACCTGGAGTCTTGCTGCAAACGTCTGTCTGAGGCCGCCGATTCTCAATCTAAATTTGCAAATGCAGCTTAAAACCGAGTAAACTAAAAGATATACAGAGCAATTTATATACTGGACAAGTCGTAATTGGAGTTGCTGCAAACGTCTGTCTGAGGCTGCCCAATCTGAATCTAAGTTTTTACATTGGGATGTACAAATAATCAACCTTACTTTCATCTTTTTCAATTTAAAGATTTTCGAAAATTTGTATTTTGGTAAATTGCATAACAATTGAGAAACAATTGCTTAACAAATATAACATACTATCATCTTCATCAATTAAATTACTACCCCTTTGTCAGAACCTTCAGTAATTTACCCACTGATTGAGTAATAGAACTAAATATCTGCCTTTTAATGCTGCCTCTCTTGGGTGAGTGTCTCAGGGCCATACTTCCCTGCATTTTCCCACTTGCAGCAACCTCCTTAGCTACAATCGAATAAGATTCTTTATGTTCCATACTCTGCCGATGATTAGCAGATGTACTCTCAAGTAACTTAAGTAGAGATGAGATCAAAGTGGAAACAGGACAACTATGGCTGCAAAACTCCGCTATATAGGAAACTTAACTTGAGCCACACGACACCCATAATTAAAAATTAATTAAATTGTACGTCTAATATTTCAACTGTTAATTAAATTTTATGTTTGATCCATTGTGCTTTGCTGGCAATTTCCCAATGAATGACTGATTTCTGTCAAAAAGTCGTTGACTACTAAATTTAATATCAGATTTTCACTGGAAAAATGAATTTCACCTTTCACAAAAGATTTGATGGTAACGTTTGTTTGTTGTATATCTCATCTAAAATCTAGAAATTTTGTGATCTCATTGGTGACGAGAATTATATTTCTTCATCTGCAAGCCATGCTAATTTATCCATTTTCAATCTTGAAACTCTTTTATCTATTGGGTCAAAGTCTTATACTTTTCGTGCATATGATCACTCAAAAGTTCTAAAATTGATTTTTGCAGTCAAGATTATGCTTCATGATATGCAGTGCCAATCCGTCAAATTCTAAGTTTTGAACCTATAATTGTTCAATTTATATTTTATAATAATATATATTATTTTATATTTAATATTATATATAATTTGTTTTAATTTTTATTTAATAATAATTAATTATATTATAACATGTTAATTTTCAATTATTAGTGTTATTCCAATTTGATTATTCCATAATCCAAGAATAAAAATCAAAAATTAAATATGATCACATGAAATTCGAAGATCAGTTTATATGATAAATATTAAAAATGAAACTATAATAAAGATAATGACAAGGAGCCAAACACTTCTAAATGAAATCTTAAGAAGTATTAAAAAGGTAAAACCCACTTAATGAATGACATCTCATAATAGAATCCATAAAGAGATTTATGAAAAGAATGGTGGAAAAACATACATCATATATATTAATTTTCTAGGTAAATAAGCTTGGTAAATTAAAATATATTGTAGTATAAATATCTACATGATTTTAAAGATGGACATATTGGTATTGATATGGATGGGATCTGCATAAGGTTTAATGGTATTTGGAATTTTAAAGAAGTGTTGATTAAGGATTTTCATGCTCGTGCATATGAGATGGTTTGTAAACTGGTAAGTCTAAATAATAATTTGTGTTTCTCTATGTATAATTTATACAACTCTCAAAAAATATTTTAAAAAAGAGTGTTGGAATCAAATATCCTAGACTATATAGAAAATGTGTAGAATTGTTAGATTGTTATTGGAGACTTAAATGTGAGGTTGGATTTAATAGAAAAAAGAGGAAATTTCGTCATCCCTTGGTTATGCCATTTTTGGTGCGTTCATTGAAAACTTGAATCTATATGATTTTAGACTAAATAAAGGTTAGTTCACTTCAACCAATCATAGGAAATGAAATATTTAATAACTTAAATATTAGATAATTTTTTATCCTCTAACAACTTGGTGGACAAAGATATCATGTTTAAAGTGGGGGTCATGATATAAGCAAAATCAAATCACTAACTAGTCATTTTGTGGTTTGAAGAAAATAACCACTCGATAACATTCCCTTTTAAATTTGAGAAAATGTGGTTGGAACACCCATAGCTTGATAAGATAGTAACATAGTTTTGAAAAACCCTGATGATAGATGTAATGAAAATGTTTTTGTTCTCTTAGAAACTAAAATCCCTCAAAGCTCAATTGAGAGCTTGGAATAGGAACTCCTTCAAAAGCATGTTCAACAAAAAGGAAGTTGAAGAAGATCGCATGCACATAATCCAAAAATAAAATCTATCTAGAAACATCTCGAATAAGGAGCATACTCATGTGGTGTCCCTTATGTCGGTGAAACAAAGAGGTCCATTTACACTAGAATTAAGGAGCATGCCATTGATTTCCATCTAAAGAGGTGTGAGAAATTGGCTCTAGATGAACAATCATACAATTCCAAACATGCAATATGCATATAGGAAACCAAGTGGAGAACCATTTGTAAAAGCAAAACTTAAGAGAAGCCATTGAAATTGGCAAGCACCCTCACAATATGAATAAAGACACAAGCTTAGGTATTGATCCTATGTGGAGGCCTATCATTAACACTCTTTAGGTCCTCCTTATTTTTGCATAGGAGTTGAAATTAACCATTAAATTAGAATTAAACTAATATTAAATTAATATTCTCCACCTATATTCATTCAACATTCACAATTACAATTTAATAAAAATATTTTAATATAATATTTTATTTATTTATTTATCTTAATAAAAAATAAAAAAATAATAATGTTATAAATTAGTTTTTTAAACGTTAGTCTTGGAACCATTTTCTCCTATTGGTGAATCTCTTTGTCACTTGGAGGTTCAAGAACTTAACAATAATAAAAGAGGTGGGAACACATTTCCTTAACTAACAACTACTCTTCATTAATTACCTCTGGTGATCAGTGCTATATTTTACCTATTTAAGGAAGCTCGGGTTTGTTGTTCTATCATTATTCTGGTTCCCCTCATGAGGGATCATAGTTAGTGATCTGAAACATCGAGGTTTACTTTTTTTTAATGTAAATTTTTTCCAAAAGATTGACTATTATTTAATGGATTGTGAAAGCATCAAATCTCTTATATTTACACTATTTTTAAGTATTGGTTAACACTTTTTTTGAATGCATCTCAATTTTCTTATTTTAAATTAATTTAAAACGTCACTTCCATTTTTATATATCAAAATTTAAAAAAAAAAATACTTTCATATAAATTAATTTTGGCATTCCTACATAACATTTAAGTGACACTCTAAATGGCCAAATTAAAATGTTTTAGTAGTAACACTTCTCCCATAATACATCAAAAGATAATGTGATAAATATCCTACATGAATCAAAACCATTTCCATAGTAAATCAAGAAAGATAAAAGGACAAGTTTAAGGATAAAAATATCTAATGGCTCTGTAAGGAATATAAAAATAGATTTTAAGGCTTGGAAGATGATGAAGCTTGGAAAATACTGTTGAGATATTGCATTTCTCAAGGACTCTCTCTTGGTAGAAAGGCCTCACAAGGGATTGGTCTACACAACCTTCTCATTACCCTTGTTCCTATTAAGATAGGTGACACTTTTGTTATGCAAACCATCTAGAAGGCTTGGGAGAGGCTCACACCTCACCTCATTTGGGTGGAAGAAGGGCTTTGAAAGGGTCTTTCTCTAAATTCTCATTCCCTGTGGTGGTCTCCTACACTCAAATACCACAAAGTTCCCTTTGCCATGATCCTTAGATCAAAGGTTTGAGATTGTTCAAAAAATGTATTAAAATGATTGGAGATTTGTTCTGTAAGATAAACCGATATTGGCTCTTGTGTAATATTGTGAAGGTTAAGTTTAATATTAATAATGAAGATGCAAAGTCTATTGTTGAGTTGTAAAGTTCTATACTTGAGGAGTACTTAAACAAAATTGGTGTTTCCTCCCTTATGCCCTAGTGGAAAGATTGGAGTTGGCCTATAAATATGCCTTTTACTCATTATTCTCCTTATATGTGGTATATTTTTTTGACTCCTCAGTACATTGAAACTGAAACCCTTAATGAGAGATGGAATTTTAGATCTTTTCCTTTTATATGGTCTAGAAGGTTTGCTAATATCTAGGTAGCTCTTATTGAGCCTAATCAAGCACTTTTTTTTGGTATATTCTTTACCATGGTTTTCTTATTGGTGACTAGCACAAGGACAAGGGGGTCTCAAACCCCAACTACCCTACTTGACACCAATTAAAAACCATTAAACACCTATTTTGGTGTTGTCCTCATGCTCAGTCTACTTGGAGTTGGATTCACACCCTTTTCAAGCCCTTTTAGCCTAAATTATTCACTTGGAAAATGTCTTTCTTAGGGGACTTTGTGATTTGTACACAATAGAATAATCCCCTCACTTGTTTCTCTACACACAACTTACACCTTTTACACACTCCTTTGCATGAATCTTTCTTACACTCTTATGCATAAGTCATGTACTTATTCATAGACTTTTTCACTCACCTCGCAACTTTGTGCAGCATCCTGTTATTCACTCATATGTTCACATGCCTACATATGTCCTCACTTCAGCACATCCACGTGTCAGTGTTTTCTAACTATGCTTGTCAAGTGGCACTCTACAGTTGGGAATCTTTTCGGTCATACTATTAGTTACCACCAACCTAGAAGGTCAACTATCATCTAGCAAGGAAGATGAAATAAATGTTAACCATCTTCTTTTTAATTGATAATAGTTATAACTACTATTATATTATTCATGTTAAATATGTAACATATGCATCTAGCCAAGGGTCAATGTCATACATAGTTGTAACATAGATATCATGCTCTACATATCTATTCCATAACACATAAGTTGTAGCACATTGTACTATTTTCCCTGTTCTCTTTTATTGAGTAGATGTTGCATTTCTGCAAATAAGACTTCCACTCCATTGAATAGAAGTTGCAATTTTGTAAATAAGACTTCCAACCCATTGAATATGTTTTGATTATTATTAATGAATACATCTTTATGTATTCACTCTATACAACCAAACTCGGTTGTTCCCTGCACACTTGGTCATATGCCCCATGGTGTGGACCATTAGTATCAAAACATAGTTATTATTATTTTCTATGTATATAACATGCAAGCACAACTTGAGAGATAAGGTTTAACATTCGGTTCTATCTCAAAAATTCCAAATCAATGTCATATAAAAATCAAGATGTCTAACACCCAAAAATAACCTTAGGTAACCCCATAGGTTCATAGGCTTATTGTTGACGCACTAGAGGCACAACACACCACACTTTTTGGCCAATTCTATGAGTTGATGATATAGTTAAACTCGATGCCTTCTACTACACCTCCACAATAAGCTCAACAATGATTTCAACAATAAACCCCCTTCAAAATGAAAGTCAATATTGACATATCTTTGTTTGAAGGCAATATCAATGTTAAAGCATTAGATGCCTTTATTTGACAACTTGAGGCATAATTACTAGTCAATTGCTTCATCGATGCTAAGAAGATCACCTTCATAGTATTGAAGATGTCCATTTTGGTTATTCACTAGTGGGAGACCTTTATTGCATAGTGTGTGCAAGAATATGTTCCAATTGAATAATGGAAGAATTTTTTCAATGTGTTGAAGGAGGAATAATACCCTCTCTGACACTTTGAATATGAATATATCAAGTTTCAACAACTATGTCAACGTAAGGATCAGTCAGTGTACACCAACATTTTCCATTACTACTATGTGCACTTGAGAGAGAATTTGAGTGAACAACATAAGGTGTTTAAGTACATTAGTGGAATTTCACCTTATATGTGTGCAAAGATGAATTTATTAAACTCCAATAGGTTGGGAAAAGCATATCAAAACACTACTAAGATCAAAGCCAAGGCAAATATGAAGCATTCTTTTACCTTTTCATCTAATGCAGTGCATAATGGCTAGCCCTTGTACAATTCCACATTGTATCCTTCTACATAGAAGTATAAAAATTCTCACATCCTCAGAAGACCACTCAAAACATGAAGGCTCCTATGTCTTCTGCTTTAGACAAAGGAAAGAAGAATCTAGGTGATAAGTGGTGCCATCACCATTGCTCATCCACTCACAATGACTTTGAATATTGTGCACAATAATTGTTACTCACATATTATACATGAGGTCCCACATCGATGGACACCACTCATCTAGATGCCTCTTTTATAAATACCATCACCACTATAATTGACATCTATAAGGAGCATAAATGTCTCTTCCACACCAAGTTTTAGGCGAAGGGTGAAGAGTCAGCCTTTTCATGTCATCATAGACAATGGCAGACAAAATAACATCATTAAGCAATCCATAACTCAACTCCTTATTCTTACCACTACTGCTCATCCTAAGCCACATTCTTTGGGGTGCTTGTAGTAGGGGAAGATATACAGGTTTGATGACAATGAACCTTTTAGTACAAATCCAAGCCTATGGAGGATAATGTCACTTGTGACATCACACCTCTAGAGGTATACAATATTTTATCAAGGATACCATATTTATATAATGAAGAAGCTACATATCAATCCAAGCCATAACATTGGACTTTTCATGGACAAAAACACTTCTACACTCTCTTTGAGTCGACACCCATGACCAAATTCACCTTAGTCTCTACCAAACAATGTTGTAAACTTGTCTTACACATGAAAAAGTTCATGTTGTTCATCTTACACCCTAACACACTTGCATAAAAGATAAATCACACTCTGGCAACACATACCACTCTCATAATGTTGAAGCAACAATAGATTGACAAGTTACTAAAGTAGTGTAGTGAAATCTTCTCAAAGCCTAAAATCCTTATAATGCATAGCAAAATAAATCACCACATCAATTTGGTTCATGTATCCCCTCTTCTGAATATCCCCTTGTATCATAGATCAATTTGAGAGAATGATGAAATCCAGTGCCAGACACAAGAGCTCCTTGATCAGGGTAAGATCAAGCCTAGCTCTTCAATTTGTGGGAGTCTCATAATCCTCACACCCAAGAAGGATGGATCCTGATCACTACTCCCACAATTCAAACATGAGCCCAAAGAATTAATTACTCAACAATTAAAAGATTATAATATTAACATTAACATCATTAACCATAAAAGATTTATGAACATACATTATACAGAGATGAAAGATAAATATGTCCTCACTTCCTAAGGAATATGGAATTATCTTTCACAATGACATAAAAAGATACCTAAGTAAAATAACTAAATATGTGTAGGGAAAATCATTAAATGAAATAAAAACCTACACTAACACCCTCCTGAAATGTAGCTTAAGTGCATGGTGGAATTGGGTCCCTAAACAAAGGTCTAATGAGGTACCCAAGTACATAGGAATGGCCCTAGAAGAGAAAGTTGGAGCTGTTTGAACAATAATAAGAGCCTACAAATGAAGGTAATTGATCTCCATGAAGGGTTTGATGAATATATCAATAATTTTCTCTATTATTTGGATGTAATAGAGATCAACGACTTACTCATATATGAGCTATCAAATGAAATGCATGTGAATCTTGATATGTTTGGTCTATTGATGTATGATCGGATTCCTAGATATCTAGATTATGATTTGGTTATCATAGAAGATGATTTTTGTTCATAATAAATGGATGCCAAATTCAGTGAGAATCCCCTAAATCCAAATAGCCTTAATGGCAGCATTAACAATTCTTCTATATTTTTCCTATGTAGAAGATAAATCAATAGCATTCTAATTATTGCTTGACCAATTAATATGACCTGAATTAAGGGATAAATTATAACATAAAGTAGACTTATGCTTTTAAATATCCCTATCCTAATCTGAATCTATATAACCAATCACAAATCAATGTTGATGCCTGCTCCATAGTGAATATCAAAACTATGACTACCCTGAATGTAATGTAGAATTTGATTAGTTACTTTCTAATGTAGCTCATGTGGTTATTGCATGAATCTAGAGACCATGCCCACTACATATGAAATACTAAGTCTAGTGTGCATAAGATCAATAAGACTTCTAACAAGTTATCGATACAAGGTAACATCAACCAAAATAGATGGGCAATCAACCTCAAGTTTCACACTAGATAGAAAAGGAGTCAAATTATCTTAAAGTTAGCCTTGTTAAACCATGCAAGTAAATCAAGAGAATACTTGGATTTTACAATAGTGATCCCAGAGTCTGACTAAGAAATTTCAATCATGAGGAAGTAATGCAATGAATCCAAGTCAGACATTGATAACCTGTAAAATAAAATAATTTCTACTGATATGATGGTAGATGAAGAACTCTTTGTGATCAATAGGTCATCCAAGTAGAGAATTAGAATCAATCATGAATCATCTTGTCATAAAATGTAGACATTTAGATCAGAATGGAATCTGGTGAATCCAATGAGATAAGAAAGGAGTCCATCTTAGAATACTAAGCTCGAAGAGCTTGTTTGAGGCCATGGATAGATTTTTAAAATTTAAAAATTAAGGATGAATCTTCCACAAATCCTTATGGTTGCTCCATGTATATTTCCTCTTTGAGGTCACCGTGAATAAAGTCACTCTTCACATCTATCTGATGAACATCCCAATGATGTGTTGTGGCAATAATGAGAGTGATTTAGGTTTAATTCATTTTGGTAACTTGTGTGAACATCTTGGTATAGTAAATGTCAAGTACCTGAGAAAAACCTTTGCTACCAAACATGTTTTAAACTTGTCTACAAGCTTATCTACTAAAAATTTTGTTTGGTAGATCCCCTACATTGAAAAAGTTTTCTTCCTTAAGAAGTGGGACTAAATCCCAAGTGTTGTTCCTTTGTAAGGAACTATACTCCTCTTCCATGATAATATCCCACTCAAGAGTGCCTAATTACTTGAAAAATGATTTCATATTATAAGTAGATACAATGAAATCATGTGGGTATCTTGGAATTATGAATAGGTTGGGCCCTATTGTCTGATAGATCTCCAACCCATTAACTAACACTTTGCAATTTTTATCTAGCCCAAAGAGGACTAGTGCTTAGAGAGTTAGGAGGAGATTCCTCATCCTCTAAAGATATTCTAGAAGGAGGAGGGGAATTATCATCACTACTCTCATCATCAAAACTAGAAAAAGAATCAGAATCATCAAGGAGTTGATCATGCAAACTTAAATCGTCAAAACTATCATCAAATCCTCATACATCTAAGGAAGGTGGAGGTGTTGAATGTGGATTTTAAAGGACCCTATGCCAAGTAAACACTCTCCTCAATGAACAATTCATGAGTGGTGGGATGGAAAAACATGTATCCCTTAACACCCTTAGAATATCCAACGAAGATGCAAGGCTAACTCTAAGGTTCTATTGCCTTGCATTTCTTCTAAAAAATATGAGCCATAATTGGAGATCCAAAAACTTGAAAAAGATCTACTATGGGTTTTTGATAGATCTAAGATTAAAAAGGAATGACTCCCTTCAATTTTTTATGAGTAATTCGATTTTGGATGTAACAAGCACAATTGATGGCCTCAGCCCAATATTGAGGTGAAAGAGAATTGGAGTGTAGCATATAGTTGGCCATTTCCTTTAAAGACGTGTTATTTCACTCTGCAACACCATTCTATTGAGGACTATACATAGCTATATGATGCATTTCAATCTCTTTTGATGTATAAAATTACTCAAAATGGTTATTGACATATTCACCACCATTATCGATACGCAAAATCTTTATGGATTTATATGAATATTTTTATATAAGCACCTTGAAGTCTTAAAAATATTCAAAGACCTCTAATTTATTCTTAATAAAATATACCCAAGTATACCTCAAATAGTCATCGATGAAAGTAAGCATGTACATTTTCCTATTGAATGAAGGTTTTGGAAATGGACCAACAATGTCACTATGGACAATAACCAATATATGTTTAGCTTTGTGTGATTTTTCCTTATCATACTTATTTTTAGGATGCTTACCAAGTATGAAATCCTGGAAAACTCCATCAGAAAACTTGACTCATGGCAACCCTAAGACCATGACTTGATGATTGAATTGCTCCAGGTAGTGATAGTTAAGATGGATGAATCACTCATTCCATAATTTACTCACCTCATATGAATGAGTGAACAGTGTGGTAGAGGATTAATCAGGTGTAAAATGTGAGAAAGTATACAATCATGATTGGTGTTTTTTTTCCCAAGTGTAACTATGCAATCATTGTTAGCTTTCCTAATAACCACTAAATTGAGTGTGAACTCAACTCTCTTTCCCAAATTAATGGGAGTGATTTGGTAAATAGATAGGAGATTGATGTAAAAAGAGGGAACACATAGAACATCATGAAATGTCCCATTATTATATTCAATAGATCTACTCTAACTAAATTCTACAAAAGTATTGTCACCCAATAATATGGAAGGCATAGATCAAGACTCCAAGGATGAGAACATGTCTTATGATGAAGTCATGTGGTACGAGGAACAAAAATAAATAACCTATGTGGAAGGATAGGACATAATTACAACAAGTGTTTTACCCTTATCTTTGCCCTTATTAATATCTTTGGCCTTAGAAGACTCTTGCATTGATGAACTTTGCATGGAAGAATCAAGGACATTGAGATTTTAATTCTTGAACATCTTAGTCAGTTGGTCAATTTATTTATTCACGCATTTGGATTCATTATGTCTAGATTTCTTACAGTAGTCACATGTGATTTTCTCTTTCTTATATTTCTATTTGAAGAGGATAACTCTTTTGATGCTTTTGGCTTAGCATCAGATTTTTTACCATTTCTTTGTTATGGATCCTTGTTTTATTTCTTGTCCTTGCTACTAGAATCCTTCTATTTTTCATGACTCGTAATTAAATTATGATATTTAAAGGACTTTAGTGTACCCATTTGAATGAGTTTGTCTTACTCCCAAGTCAAGCCAATAGAAAAATCATCCAAGGATGACATGGTCCATGTAGCTCTACTGACACACTTAGTTGTGTGGAAGGTAAAAATGAAGATAAAATAGTTAGATCCCAACTTGATAAGGATGGAAAGAATCAGTTGATCATCTTTTTTGTCAATGCCACAAAGTTTCAACTATAACCTAAGTGATTTAAACTTGGTGAATAAGTCTTGAATCATATCAAAGTTTCCTGGGTTCAAACTGATAAGCTCATTCTCTAACTCGTGACCACTTATGATGTCCAACTTTCTAAAGATTTTTTCCAATGTGGACCACACTTGATTTGGAGATGTTTTAGATTCAATATGAAAGAGTAAGTTAGGAAACATAGAAAAACACAATAGCCTGTAGGTTTCATCACTTTAGTTGTACCACTTCCCCTTTTCATCAAGAGGATTTGCACTTTGAATTTCTACTCGTGATAGTTGAATAGTGTAATAATCAAAATAGAATTGAGATCCATGGTACAGAAAAAAGGTATGTGTTGAGCTGCATGTAATTTAGACTAGGAATATTACATCTCCCATAAATATGTAAAGGTTCAAATTTATAATATATGAAAATATCACTAGTATGTAAATATAGAAAAAACTTGCACTTTCAAAAAACAATGCCACCTCAAAAGGAGTAGTAAGATGCAAGTTATGCGTGTTGGAATATTTCTTGCTAGCAAACAAAATTTCTCCACTTTGCATAAAATTTTTGGGTGTGAAAATTGTTTGACCAAATTTCGTGAGAAGTTAAGCACCCTTGGGTTGGTTGTGACCAAGGGATTAATTTCCCAGGTGACTAGGGGCTAAGGGATAGGATGAGGGCATCCCTCTTGATTAATTTTATTTATATGGGAGTGATGTCACTAAAAAAATCACTCTAATTTTACAATGAATAGTGTCTCACTTTAGTGGGTTAAATTTGATGTTCTCTAGACTGTCATTGGAGTTTGGAGGACCTGTGCACTTGTCAGGGTTTTAGATTGCTCTCACAATCAAAAAGTCTGACATTGGGGTTTGACATCTAGGTTGCAATACTTTGTTTCATTGGGTTGATGACTGAACATGCATCTCAGAGTCCTAATGTCAAGATGATCGATAGTTCCTATAGCAAAAAACTATCAGAGTTGTAGTGCCTTCCTATAGGTGTTAGGATTTTTAGCTACCTTTGTAGTTGAAAATATTGATACGGGGGCTGTGGAATACTCCCACAATCTAGACTCCTGATTTTAGGTATTTTGACTACTCACACAGTCTAAAATCTTAATATCAAGGAAGTTGATTATGCCTACAGTCAAAAGTTTTGATATCAAGGATGGTGACTACTCTTGCAATCAAAAGAAGTGATGTCTATATTTTTTGTCGAAGATGCAACATCTATTTATAGTCATCAAGGTTTGAAGCGTCAAAGGTAGGAGGCTTTCTTGTAGGTGCCAAAGATGTTGATGGTCCATGTAGTGTCAAAAATGTTAGAGCTTCCTGCAGTGCACACAAGTATGATAATCTCATTTTTTTCAAAATTACTAGATCTAGTATGCCTATTTAAAATTGATCAAAATCCCATTAGAGATCTCCAAAAACCTAGAAAAATCCAAAAAAAAATTCGTTGAAGATTAAAAATTGTATGGATTTAGACAAAATTATTAGAAAAACCATG
This sequence comes from Torreya grandis, assembly GCA_037957365.1. NCBI lineage: Eukaryota > Viridiplantae > Streptophyta > Pinopsida > Cupressales > Taxaceae > Torreya > Torreya grandis. Next base: position 684,542 of record JARHVA010001802.1, read on the forward strand.
AAACCCTTCAAAAAGGCAAAAAAAATGATTGTCACAAAACTAGGCCATGTTTATAGTCGATCCTAGGGTTTTGACATCTAAATATGATGGCATAAACCATTTTGCATAAAAACCTACCAAATAATATGTGAACAGTAAAAAATGCTTTCTCCCTTATTCTTTTCCTAAATCTGAATCTGTACTAGCTAACTTTTGAAAATGTGTACTAGCTAACTTTTGAGAATGTAAATATGAAAGGTTAAGACAAGTTAAGGGACAATAGGAAGAAAGATCCAAAAAGTTAAAAGGGCCAAACTCGCAAGTGCTATAAGCTTGTCTAGGATGGGCATGTATAACAATAAGGTTGTCTAAGAGATAAGTAGAGTTCATTTATTGAGGCAGAGCTAGATAGTAGGTGATAAATGAGTCAAATATACTAAATAATACCACCTGGATAAATATCGAGTTGTTTTTAGATTTAATGGACCAAATAAAGGTTCATGTAAGGTTGGGCCCATCCTAAAAATGAGTTAAAATATATATATTTGTCAAATAAATCAAATTGAAAATAAAACTTGAGAACAAAAATTTAATACCAACTTTGGATGTTTAAAAATTATATAAACTTTCAATTATGCTTGAAAATCTAAGTAATACAATGATATGTTTCTTGTATAGTTGATTGAATAAAATGAAATTTCAACTATTATATTATCATAGATAACGGGCATCTCAATTTTTTGGTCCAAGTTCAGGGATATATGTTTTTAGGAAATAACTATCATATTTGATCCCTTTTGTTCACACATGTTGGTGCTCTTACGCCATGAAACATGACAGACTCTCATGGCATGAGAGAGGAAGCAACACAACATTTTAAAGAGATAAGCAAATGATTGTGTATGTAGGGATTCAATAGCCCTGATTAGAAAATGGTTCGTTTGGGAAGGTTAACGATCGGGAAAGCCAATCTATTAATTGCTTTTTCATTTCCATTATGTGGGTTCTTCTTTTTGGTGTCTGCGTGGCAAAAGGGGTTAAAAGAAGGGAAATACAGGGAAGAATGCAAGTGTAAAAAGAGAGAAAATTCATGTTAGAGACTCTGAAATCAGGGGACTGAGATTTTAGCCTTGAGTTGTGTGTAGGTGTTTGGGAAAAATCCCAACGTTTTATTTGGATTGTAATAACTTCAATAAAATTTGGTTTTTCTGGTGCTTGACTTGAGAGTTCATCTAGTACTGTGTTATCTCTTGTTTGCTTAGATTTAGGGGCATAGTGGTTAAATTAGATAATTTCAATTACCTTATAAACTAGTTTGTGTATGTTGTAGAAAATTTTAAGATTATGTTGCAAGGATGAGGCTATCATTAACCTGACCCTTATTCATGACCACCAAGTTTTAGTGGTTTCAATCTTAAATTTTAGGTTAGTAATGTTGTTAGTTGAATCAATTTTGTGGTTTAAGTTTTATAATATTGTTTATAGTTATTTTATGGATAGAGGGTGAATAGTTGTTTTTTTTTTTTTTTTAAATTTTCGAAAATTAAATTGAGTTTTGTTTTTTAATTATGAAATTTTATTTTTTGAATTCTTTGAAATAAGTGATTTTTTAAGTTATATGTTTTCAACTTATATGATATAGAATATGTTATTTGTCTATTTTATGGGGTTTAATATAAAATTTTAAGTTTTATTTGGTATATAACATGTTATTTTTAAACTTACATGATATTAAACATATCGTTTACTTATTTTGTAAGATTTAAATTCAAATCAACTAACTTATAAATATAAATTCACACCAAAACATTAAATAAGAAAATAAATTTATATTCTTTGAAATTAAGCTATTTAATAAAAATTCAAAATAAATGTAAATTAAAAGTCTGCCTCTTTAAAACATTTCAACAAAAACTCCTTACAGACAACTTAGACTATAAATAAGTCAAATGAATAACTTAACCCATATTTGAGTTTGGTAACTATAAATTACATCAAAAACAATTGAATTACATCACAAAGACATTGATCACAAAACTTTTGCTTATTTTTTAAAACAACTAAGCCTAGAATTTGAGAGTCTATACCCTGTTTTAAAGGTTTTAGACAAAAATTATCACATTTTTAATAGATCTTAGATTTTTATTTGCTACATTTTATGATAGTATAGAGGGTGGATTTTTGTCATTGTACTTTGCAATGCAATACTGACCAAAACAAAGTTGTGCTAATATATCCTTATTTTATATATTTTTTTATTTGATTCATAAAATTTATTTAAGCAGATAAACCTTTTAAGTTTTGATAATTTATAATTATATTAAAAATTTACAAATGTTTTTTGTTTTTGCTTTTTTTAAAAATTAAAGGATAATTGTTTCTATTAGAATGTACAAATAATTAATTAAATATTCATCTTTTTAATTTAAATATTTTCTAAAATTTAGATTTTTATAAATTGTTAAACAATTATAACATACTATCATCTTCACCTCAAATTATATCCCCTTTTCGAATCCATTAATTGATAAAAATAAACATCTACTTTTTAATGCTTGCTCTCTTTTAGGTGAGTGCCTCATGAAGATACTTCCCTGCATCTTCTCTGGAAAGTTCCCAATGATTGACTGTAAATGGCTGTGATATATCTTAAGGGAAGTAGTTTACTACTAAACTTAATGTGTCATATTCTCATTCAAAAGAAGTTCACCTTTCAAAGTTTTTGGAAGATTCGATTGTAACATTTAAATCTAAAAATTTTGTTATGTAAAATCTTTGACACTTCACATAACAGTCAAATTTAGTGGATCCGTGAGATGGATAGACCTAAATTTTGTTTATGTTTGATCAATTGTGCCTTGCTGCAAGTTTTCAATGAATGATTATGATATGTTTCAAAAGTAGTTGATTATTAAATTTAATGTGTCATATTCTCTTTGGAAAAGTAGCTCGTTCATCTTTTACGAAGATTTTGAAAGATTCGAGTGTAATGTTTGTTTTATATCACATTTAGAATCGAGAATTATATTTCTTCATCTGGTTAAGTAGGTAAAAGTCTCATACTTTTCGTGTATATAGTTATTCAAAGTTGCGACATATACTTTTGTCATTATTAGTAGAATGATTTTCTTTTTGCCAATTCAAATTTTTGGTATTAATATTGAAATGGGTTTTGAATATATATTATTTTAGATTTGAAATAATATTTATAATATTATATATTAATTATTTTATTTTTATTTTATAATAATTATTATTGTACCAATATTTATATATTAGAGAATATTTTATTTAAAGTTAATTTAAAATTTAATTTTCTTTTTATTTTAATATGTAAAAATATATAAATATAAATTAAAAAATATTAAATTTTTAAATGAAAAATAATTTCAAACCAATAATCAATGGATCTTGTTTAAAAATCGTTAATCTTTTTAAGTTTTTGCAACGTATCAATCATACATTTAATTGGGTTGTCTATCTAAAACTTTTTAAATTTAGTTGATCTTGTTTGCCATGAAATTCAAAGCCTTTAACAAATGTGAAAATTTATTTCAAAATTCTTCGTCTTGTGATCATGATAAATTTTAGCGACGAATATTCGTTTATTCACGAATATTCTAATTTTTTAATTTTATTTTTTACGATTTTTTAGGGTCAGTAAATGGTTCCAAATCACCAAAAATTTAGGGATATAAATTATTTTGCAGGTTGGCTCGACAATCATTTACAATAATATCTTAGATTACACTTCAATTTGCCACATATATTGTACCACGATTTCCGATATCAAACAAATCAACAAGCAAAATCAGAACTGGAAGACCACAACACCGAATGACAACAATCAAATAGAGGAATCTGACGACAATACCAAACAACAACAATGTCAATCTGAGCAACCGAATGACAGTGTTGAATGATAATATCTTACGACAGTGCCGAATGGAAGTGTTGAATAGAAGTGCCAAACGATAATACCGAATGGCAGTGTCAAAAGAAAGTGTTGAACGATATAGTCAAATAGAAGAACGGTGTTGTCACAAAATGGCATAACCAATCAATAACATCTACTCTTTGATCAGATGATATAACTGGATGGCAAAACTAAAGTGTTACATCCTTAATCATCATGGCATCTGGGGGGATAGTAAAAGGACATGCTAATTATCAAAAAAATTGAGCATATTATCTTATTTTAAAGAGCTAACTAAAAAGCCCACACAATCCCAATGTGCTCAGAATACAGGTATTTATTGTTTTTTAGTTTGTCATAAATTTGAATTTAATTGTTCAATAATATTTAAAAAAATTACATGCAGAAATCCCCATTGATATCTCACAAAAACAATCAACTAGAATAACAAGTCACACCCTAAAGATTATTTTGATGATGACATGCCACCACTTGAAGACGTTGCTCTGGCTTTTTATGACAATGATCATGACACTCAAGTGGCAGAAGAGATTGTTGGTTCTTGCCAAACATAAAGTTCAGTTGAAACATCCACTCAAAAATCTTCGTGAAGGAAGGGAAGTAGATGGATAATTGGAAAGTCCTATAAGGTGGACAGGTCAACAAAATTTTCCTTCATAAAAGTTGTAGAGCTTAAAAATTCTAATGATACTCCAACAGAATGCAGATGTACAATATATAGTTGGAAACTAAGAAAGAAACACAAAATACAACTGAAATTGGGCATGATTGAGAAACATTGTGAAAAAATATATGTGACAGTGAAGCATCGAGATGGAGTGATAACAAGAACACACAGGTGAAAAAATGCAGAAGAGTGCATGCATGTAAGATATGCACGCGAGTATGAAAATGATAAGAAATGTCAAAAACATCTTGTTGAGAAAGGGTGAACAATCGAATCAAATTTTGAAAAAGTTATGCAATCCCATCTAAAGGCCAAATATATACAGTTCTTTACTTATACCAAATTTTAAAAAAAGAAAGACCTATTTCTAATTTTTTAGATTATAAAATTTTGTTTCAGCATAATTGATTTCTAGATATTCCACAATCACATTGGTCAGATAGTAGTACTTGGAAAATGACAAAATATCTAGTAATAGTTGGCAAAGAAAATTTAAAATAAAAAATTCAAAATTCACTATTCATTTCACTCTCCATTGATGAGGTCATAGCAATTGACAACACATCATGGGTTTGCATGCATGTTTATACTTTTGAGAACTATTCAAGGCAACCTCATCTACTTGCAATTCATAAAATTGTAGAAAATTTCAATGCCAAAAATATTCACAAATTGATTGTATCTAATTTGAAAGATAAAGCTAGGATGGATGATTATGTAATAACTACAAAGCTGATGTGTGTTGGGGTTGATGGTGCATCAATTATGCAAGGGCATAGAAATAGTTTGTGTGTTTGGTTGCAAACAACAGTTTTTCCATATATGATTCCAATTTATTACATGGCTCATAGGATGAATCTTGCGTACAAAATAGTTAGCAAATTTGTTAATGTAACAAAAGTGGGGGAGCTCATTCATGATCTATATGCTTATATGTCAAGCAGTCCAAACAGATTTTTAGAGTTCCAAAAATTTGCAAGACGAGTGATCGATGGTAATAAATTGTTGAAATATGTTGATACAAAATGGATTTCTATGTATGAACCTGAATGCTGAATTTTTTAAGAATATCCATCATTAATAAGTTTTATGTATAAATATTGTAGAGAAATTGACAAGGCAAAAGATTTGTTGTACCATTTAATAGATTCAGAAATATTGCTAACATTGTATGGAATTCTCCTAATATTGAAGGAAATGAATTATTTAATGAAACATTCTCATGAGAGATCCATTTATATTGTTGACTTCATATAGTTGAGAAAATGATTATGTCAATCTCTAGATATACTATACACTTCGAATGAAAAGTTTCAAGGCCATGTTTTTAGCAGTTGGCAATGTTTGATAAATTTAAAGAACTATGAGAGCTATTTTAAATTGAATATAAATGATCATATTTGTGTAATTATTAATGGCAAGGAGATACTAATACATACTTTCTATAGAAGATGTGATTTTATGGGAGCTAAATATGAAGAATTGTCTATAACACGTATTTTGTATGACATTGTTCTATCTAAAACCCAGATGAAACCAAGTATAATTTCACAAAACTTATCTATGAATATTAGAGATCATTTTCAAAGGGATCATTTTTTGGAGGTCATCACAAATGTGAATCTCATTTTTTGGAATAGTAATAACAGTCAAAAACTAATTATCAATTTATTTCACAAATACATGGGTTCTCTTGTAAAGCATTGTGATAAAGTTGTAGAGGTTAGTGGAGTAAAAATAAAATTTATTTTTATAAATAATTTACTAACATCTCAATCAACTCATTTTAGAATTACAGTGTTTGAACAATATCACCTTCTAAGTGAACCAACAGAAAATGGGGCAATTACATAACTATAAAAAAAAATTATCCTAGCAGTATACTGCAAGAAAGTCTAAGTGAATATTTCTAATTATATGAGCTTTGTCAAACAATGATTCTAGGCTTAGCAGAAGATAAAAGAGTATTTAGTGCATTATCATTCATTAAGTCAAAACTTTGAAACAAATTAGATAAAAATTTAAAAACTTGTTTGAGATTATATGTTTCATGTTATGTTTTGGACATGTTTCCTTATAAAAGAGCTCTACCAACATGGAGTTCTCTAACTAAAAGAAGAGGTATCAACTATATAATGAAAAATAGAGATGATATAAGTAATGACACTAAATATGGCACTGACACAACAAATGCAAATGTCATCAACGCTGATCAAGTTTGTGTAGGATTGTTTCAACTACCAGACTATTAGTTGTATATTTATTGCAATTATCATATTCAAAATTCTAATTTCATATAATTTTTTTATTTTAAAATGTTCCAAATACTAAATTCATTACAATTATGGATAGTATTATCATTTTCAAATTCAAACTTCAAATTTATCATTACAAATCCAAACTTCAAATTGTCATTGAAAATATATATTTTTAAACAAAACATTGTTTAAAAATATTATAGAGTTTAAAACATCTTTTGGGGTTTCACTTCTTAGCTAATTTCTCAACCATAACATCCTATATTCCATCCTTCAATATCCATACCCTTTCAAGATCCTTAGTCATAGAATTAATACGAGCAAGATTTTCTCTTTCTTCTTTTCCAGCATCTCCTACATAAAGTGGACTTGGATCGACATTTGTCTTCTACTTAAATAAGGTATTGGGATCCCATCCTTGATACTTAATGATTTTTTAGAGTGTGTTGTTTTGTTTATTCAACATAAAAGCTTCTTCTTGAATTGAATGACAGAATATAAACTTTTTCATGCATTTTTTAGATGCACATTGAGGACCTCAGCTTCTTTTTTAAAATTTTCATATTTTGCCTACAATTTAAAATGAAATGTAATTAGATTTGAATAAAAATAAGAATGATATGAATTTTTATTAAAATGAAGATACATTACCAAATATTTTTCCTTCTCAATGTTCATAATCACAACAAGGTGTACGTATTTTGCCCATTTATTAAAATATCTTTGGGCTTCTACATTCAAATTCTCCAACCTATTAAGCACAATAGTTAACATATTATCATTATAACTATTAGAAATAGTAACTAACTCAGACTTAGCTTGGCCAAATAAAATATCAATCTTTGTGGGTTTATGTTGTACCAATGAAAACAATTTTTTTCATTGGGAGTGGTTGTGATAATAGGCATTTATTTATTTTATCAATGCTTTGCCCAAAACTCCCAAACATAAACATGTTTTAATTCATATATAATCCCTCCTTAAGATTTAAAGTAATACTTTCTGATACCAAATTGTTTAATGGAAAAGATGCAATAGCATCATTAGATAAGACAACATTCTCTGGTGGGGTAGGGGGTGAAGAGGTACAAGGTCATTCCTAAACAATCACATGAATATCTGTTCCTTAGATAAAATCCTGTGGATTGAAATCAACTCCAATAATTTCACCACTTTCAATTCTTAGATATTCCTCATCAAAATCAATTTTATTCAAACAAGTCAATCCCTACCCACTCGATATACCTCTAACAAGGAAATTGGAGAATTCATAACACTATAATTACAATGTTCCTCTGCTAGCTGTTGGCATTTGTGGTAATGGAAGAGTCTTCCCCCTTAAGCAAACTGAATTCAGGGGTGGAGGTGACAACATAATTTTCCTCAAAGATTGAGGATGTCCTGAAAAATGTAAATTATTTTATAAAAATGGTAAATTTTAAGAACAAAACTATATGTTATTTTGAAATTAAAGGTTTGGTACTTATATTTGGAGACAATATCTCCTCTAATATATATGTCATATTATGAGTGACGGGGGTGTTTTGAACTAGTATATTACACAAACTTTTAGTCATAAAAAACTATAATCAAAAACCAAAAAACTAAAAACTAAAATATGTAATGTAACATACCTTGCACAGAGGGTCCAGAAGGCACATGAAATATTGGGGTTTGTTGTGGTGGTGGTTGTTCCATGACAACTTCAACTGATACCAAATCAACTACAATAATAAAATAAATAACTAAAATAATGCACATGAAAGTTAAAATATCATTTCAAATTTTTAAATAATAAATTTGTATGTCGAGATGATGAGGAAGAAACTTTTGCACGTTTCAAAATCCAAATTGATTGCAAAGATGATTTTGTAGACTCAGAATCTACAGATCCTTCAAATCCATATTGTCCTTTTGAGGTAGATTATTTTTATGAGGCACAAAATCTTCCCTGTAATAAATAAAATTCAAACATTTATTAATCATTAACTTGGTAACAGTTTAACAAATAAAAATATTAAACTTTAGTATAAAAAATAAACTAACCTCATGTTCATCCATAGACAAAGTGTTGGTGCTCATCTTTGGATGAAGTACAGGTGGAATTGATTTTTTTTTGAGGTTATATAAGGCCTCATAATACAATGTTAGAATAAAATATGAACAAGAAATAGTAGAACTAGAATTTGTTCAAGCAAAATTTAATTCGAGCCTTATCTTAGAGAAAATAAAAGTGCACCAATCATATCTCAAATTATGAAGAGTATAAATAGTGTAAACCAGTGCTCAATAGGGAATATCTAATGGTCTTCCCTGTAATACTATTTTATAATGAAATTACTTAGATGTTTGCACATAATGATTTGATATCGTACAAAATAAGCAAATATGAGAGATCACACAACAATAATTGATAATAGAGTAGAATACAAAATAATATACTAAAGCCACTTCAAGGGGGAAACCTCTACAACAATTCACTAATAGTAAAATACTTAACATAATGAATAAAGACTAACCACTACCTCCTATATATAGTCTACCTAACCAAGGTTATTCCATAGGCTGACCTATCTAAGAACATAGAGAAATGTAGTAAGTATATAAAAGAGGTATGTAAGCCACAAGTCAGCCACACATATCCCTATACACACCAATGGTTAAGGGCATAGCAAGCCCCTCCCCTTCAAAACAACATTGTCCTCAACATTGTGGCAAGTCTAGATGTTACTGCACAAATGCTTCATCCTCCAAGTGGCATTTTCACATGGCAGATTCTTCCATTTGATCAAGTACTCTATAATCACTCTAAAACACAGCTACTTACTGTGCATGTGAAGGATCTCCTAAGGATCAAGAATAACTCTGCCTTCTTCATCTAATTCTAGTAATTCTATCTGAATGCTAACTCTATGTTCTATGACTTTCTTCAGGTATGATACATGAAATACTAGATGTATGTGACTGGATGAAGGAAACTCTAACTTGTAGGTCACATTACTAATTTTTTATAAGATTTGATAAGGCCCATAATACTTAAGGGGCAACTTGTTATCCTTTTTTTGTTACTTCAATGGCATCTACTTATATGGCTGCAAGTGAACAAATACCCAATCACCATGTCAAAATGTCTCACTTTTGTGTTGATCTACCTGTTGCTTCAAGCGATTCTGGGCCATAGCTAAATTTTCTCATAAACTTGCAAGGACTTCCTGTTGATGGTGAATATGTTCTTTAACTGCATGAACCTTAGGATGGACCTTTAAGGTTGAAGTGATGGATGGACGGTGGTATCCATACAATACCATAAAGGGAGACATTTTGGAAGAACTATGAATAGAAGTATTATACCACCATTCAACAAGTGGAAACCAGTGAACCCATTTATTTTATTTATCAAAAATAAAATAATGGAGATATCCTTCTAGACATTTTTTGACTACCTCAATTTGTCTATCAGATTGAGTATGATAGGATGAACTATGAGCCAACTGGATACCCAAACATGTAAATAACTCAGTCCAAAAATTACTAGTGAAAATGGGATCTCTATCACTGACAATAATCTTACGATTTCCATGCAATTTTTGAACTATATTGCGAAAAATAGCATCTACTTTACTAGCAACAAATGGCTATGATAAAGAACAAAAATGAGCATACTTACTAAGATGATCCACAACAACCATGATAATATTTTGATCATCAGAGCTTGGTAACCCTTTAATGAAATCCATATATACCTCTTTTCAATGTTGGCTAGTGATGACCCAAGGTTTTGATAGTTTTGTATTTGTTTTGTTGACATATCATACGTTCAACGACATATTTATGGGCATCCCCCTTGAGCCCTTCCCAAAAAAATCCTACTTGATTCTATGATAGGTTTTCAAAAATATTGAATGACCCCCAATTGGATTTGAATAAAGTTCCTAAAGGATTTTTTATTTAAGAAGAAGATCTTTACATAGGTACAATCTATCTTAATACCATAATGCATTACCCTTCCATATGAATTTTTCAAATCCACCTAAACCTTACTGAATATTTTGAATCAAATCATGGGTAGCACTATCCTATTTCCATTCTGATAATGCTTCATCTAGCCAATATTCTTGTAAAATGGTTATGGCACATAGCAATGCCTCAACTGATTCATCATTTTTGAATAGTGCATCTACCACCACATTGTCCTTGCCTTTTTTGTAGACTATTTCAAAATCATAGCCTAACATCTTAGATACCTATTTTTATTGTTCTTAAGATGAAAACTATTGTTCCAAAAAATATTTGAGACTATCATGATCATTCTTTACTTGAAAGTGATGACCCATAAAATAAGGTCTCCATTGTTTGACTGCATGTAAAATGTCCATCATTTCCTTCTCATAGATGGGCTTGTGCTAATTTTTACCTTTTAGTTGATGAGTTTTAAATGCAAATGGTCTGCCTTTTTCATGAGTACATCACCCATACCATACCCAGAGGTATCACATTCAATCACAAAAGTCTTGGAAAAATTAGGAGTGGCCAATATTAGAGTATTGCACATAACCAACTTCAATTGTTAAAATGCCCGAGTAGCTACATCAATCCACTAAAAAGAGTATTTATTCAACAAAGAGGTGAGTGGGGCTGTAATACTACCATAATTTTTGACAAACCTATGATAGTAACCAGTTAACCCCCAAAATCCATGTAGTTTCTTGAGTGTCTTGGGAATTAGCCAGTCCACCATTGCTTGAATTTTTTTAGGATCCACTTTCACTCCTTCATAAGAAACTAGATGACTCAAATATTCAACCTCACAAGCCGAAAAATTACATTTGGAAGGTTTGGCATACAATTGATGTTGTTCTGAAATGGAGAGTACCTATTTCACATGTTGCAAATAGTCTTCCCAATTTTTACTGTAAATGAGAATATCATCAAAGAATACCAAAAAAATTTCCTTAAGAATAGCTTAAAAACAATATTTATCAAACTCTAAAAAGTAGATGGTGCATCTGTTAGACCAAAAGGCATAACCAAAAACTCATAATGGCCCTCATGAGTCCTAAAAGTTGTTTTGGGTATGTCTTCAACACGGATCTAGATTTGATGATACCCAGAATGCAGATCTAACTTGGTAAAATAAAAAGCACCATTCAATTCATATAACAGATCATCAATGATAGGAATATGAAATTTATCTTTGATAGTGTACTTGTTGAGTTCTCTATAGTCAAGGCACATCCTCTAGGTGTCATATTTCTTTCTCACCATGAAAACTAGTGAAGAATATCTGCTTTGGTTGTGGCAAATGATTCCTACATCCAACATATCCTATACCATCTTTTCAATTTCACTTTTTTGGGCATAAGGATACTTGTATGGCCTAATGTTAGGTGGTGTACTACCAGGAATAAGTTTGATAGTATGATCATGTGTGTGGCTAGGTGCAAATCCTGTTAACATGTCACCAAAAATAATAGAATAGAAATCAATCACTTGTTGCAGATCAAGAGGTGGAGATGGATGAGTTGGTTGTACTTCCATGGAAAACAAGTGAGCTACATTTCGTTCAGCACCCTTATAGAGAATCTTTGTCATTTGATGGGAGCCAAAAAGTTGTGGAGATTTAACACTTAATCCCCTTAGCTCAAAATTCCTTTTTTTAGATGAAAATGCATGAATAATTCTTGAAAATTCATCTCAATAGTGCTCAAAGTGGTGAGCCATTATACTCCTAGAACAATATCAGCTCCACCCATGGGAATCACAAACATAGGAGAATCCAACAAGTAGTCTTCCATAGCCAGCTTAATACTATGACATTTTCCTGAACAACTTATAATACCACCATCTATAATCATAACCTAAAATTCTAGAGCTAGATAAATGAAATAATTCAAATGAGTAACCAACTTAATGTTGATGAAGTGTGTGCTCCCATAATCAATCACTATAGTGACCTTCAATTTTTTAAGGAAACACATCACCTTAAGAGTTTACAGAGTAATAATACTTGAAAGGGCATGACAATAAATAGTAGGCTGAGAGTCTTCAGATTCTTCCACATGATCTTCTACATCTTCACCATGCACTTCATCATCTTCATCATCATTGGTACCTTCAGTGTAAAATAACTTATTTTCAGCACAATGATGGTCTTTACTCCATTTTTTATCTCAACCATAACACAACCCTTTGCCTTGCTTCTCCTCAATTTGTCATTGTGTTAATCTAGTGGGCTATGGAAATGATGGTGCTGGAAAGGTATGATCACAACCAGTAGTGAAAGTTTGTAAAAAAGGGTAAGTGCACAAAGTTGAAGGACAAAAAGTGGCCTACTCGTGGACATGATTTTTATAAAATTTCTAAAATATAAAATTATGCAGATAATTTGAGATATATACACTCCAAATTTGAAGATGGTGTAAAAATATGAAATGTAGAATTTCAATTCTAGTTTTCAAAACACTAAATGTTTTTAAAAATGGTTAAATATAGCTAGGTCAAACATATAAATTTTGAATATAAACTCCTATTTTTTTAGAAAACATAGTAGATAGATGGCCATGACATGCACCATTTTTTTGAGAAGCATTTAATACTATTTGAAACCCTTTGGGTGAAATGTAGATAAAATATTCTATCATGTCACCTATATTTTTTTGTATTTTTTCAATGAATACTTTTTTTTATGAAAATTTGGAAGTAAATAGATCCTAAAACTGACAAAAAAATAGATAGTCGTCCCTGTGACATGCCTAATTACCTAAAAAAATATGATAAACATTTTTTTTGAATGTGTATAATTAGGCCTACTTAGTCACTATATAATTTGTTTTTCACTTGGATTAATGAAAGATAAATTACATGAACATGTATAGGCATGTATGTTTACGGCATATAGTGGCCTAAAAAAGGCATAATTAGAAATAAACATAGTTTGAAACCTTAAATTAGTTCAAAAATTATAAAAATTATATTTTTATAAATAAAAGAGTGTGTTCATCACGATGGTATCAAGTTTTTGAATTTTCATGTTCAAATTCTTAGTATATTTAGCAATCAAAGTTGAAATTTGTTGTTTATTTTCATACCTTTCAAAACTCGATTGTACATTGATAGTCCAAAACTTTGGCTCAGGAATCCAAGCCATTCTCGCGCCAAAAGGTGAAGGAATTGAATTCAATTTCAAATACCAAAATAAAATTAATAACATGATCACATTAATAACATGATTGCATTATTAAAATGATCATGATATTTAATAATGGGATCATGTTACATATTCTCAACACCCTGAAACCCAAATAGGAGCAATTAGGCCTAGTAGTCTTAAGATCAAATATTGGTTGATTAAGATTATTGTTTGGGACCAATGTTCTTGTCAAGAATTGATAGCATTAAATGATAATTGGAGATGTATTAACCTATAAATCAATTTATTGTTCCTTTGATCCCAACATGGTGTGCAATCGGGCCAATAGATCCCAAATTGACATTAGATGGACATATTTCCTTGCATGGAGCTTGGTTGGCCCCAATTGCATATAAAATTAAACTAAATACTTGGTTTTTTATAATATGGCATGTAATTAGAGACCTAATTGACATCATATGGACATAATTCCTTTTTCAGGGCTCATTTAACCCTGATTGTGTATTAGATTGAACTAAATATTCAATTAGTTTAATATGGTGTGCTATCAAAACCCTAATTGACATTATATTGAGGGAATTCATTGCATGGGGACCAATTACTCTTAATTATATATTATACTAAATAAAGCACTTGATTGGTTAAATATGGTGTGTAATTAGGGAAAAATATTCACAATGGACATTAGATGGACACAGCTCATTGCATGGGGTGAAAAATGCCTCAATTGATATTATAGGTGGAAGAAGTTAATTACATAGGACTTGGTTGTCCTGAATTGTGTATAGTATTGAAAACAATATTAATTATTTAACATGGTGTAATTAGATCTGCATATGACATTAGATGGATGTAATTCCTTGCTTAGGGATTGAGTGGCCCCAATTGCATATCATATTGAACTTAAATACTCAATTGATTCGATATGGTGTGCAATCAGGGCGAATGGAACCCAACTGAAACATTATATAGACAAACTTACTTTCGTTCATGAGTTGGCCCCAATTATGTATAAGATAAAACCAAATACATGATTAGTTGGATATAGTTTACAATTGGGGCCAACAAAGTTGTAATTAACATTAGATGTATGAATATTTACTTGCATGAGCCTTGGTTGGCCATAATTGCATATTAAACTAAACTAAATACTTGGTTGATTTAATATGTTATGTATTTGGGACCAACAGAGCCCCTTGTTGACAGTATAATGATGAAATTTCTTACACAAGTCTTGTTTGGACTAAATTTCATATATCATATTGAACAAAATATTCCTTCAATTGAATTTGGTGCACAATCAGAATCCTAATTGTTATTAGATAGATGTAATTCCTTATAGAGGGTTAAATTGGTCCTAATTTCATATTATATTCAATAAAACTCTCAATTATTTGAATATGGTGTGCAATTAGGGCCCTAATTAAAATTATGTTGACATAATTCATTGGAAAAGCCTCAATTGGCCCTAATTGTTGATGTAGTGGATTGAACCCAGGGGTAGGAGGCCGAGCTCCTACCTTCCACATGCAACAATGGAAACTCCCCTCTCGCCTGTGGGACCGGTGAAGATGGAGGGGAGAGTCTCTAGATAAGGGCTAGCTCCCTCTGATGTATCTTTTAGGCCCTAGTTTCTCCTACCACTAATAAATAAATGGAAAAAGGGGGGGATGAAAAGGGAGAGAGATGTTGAAAATAGAACCTAAGCCTAAAAATGAAAAGGTGATACACCAAAAAATGTTGACCCACTCAGCCCAAATATACACTTTTCACCAAGAAGAAGCGCCCATACACTTCATCTGATATGGGAAACTCTTATGGTTTAGTGACTCATGGGTCTATAGAGATACAAGGAGGAAAGAACTACCAAAGGTGCTCTGCGACACACTTGGGCAACCTATTCACATGTGCCTATATTCCTGCTATAGACACTTCTGGTAGACCTACAGAAAAGAGACTTCACAATGCACTAGACATGCTGTAATCGATCTGTGAAAAGCATGAAAGACAATGACTTAACACAAAATAAGAACACAAACATATACTTTAAAGTGTAAGTCCAAATAGAGGTAAAAATTCTAGGTCCTGATTCAAGGTAAAACCTGAATGAGCTCTGCCTTACAAGCCCAAGAGATTTTTGGGTAGCGTTTTGCCTTAAGGCTAAAAGAGTGCATTTTTCTCAAATGAGAAGTTTTAAAATATATAAAAAGAGGAAAAGGGAACTTGGCACTTCTTTTGAAAATACTTTAGCGCTCTTGACAAGCTGGCCCATGTGCACCAAGAGCATCGGGAAGAGGAAGTCATTGTTGCTAATGTCATTCTTCTAGAAGAGGCCTGCTAGAACCATGTTGTGTAATCACCAATCTTGACTTTGGTGTTTGAGAGCACAGGATATGCCTCTTTTCCTTTAGATAGACTATGCTTTTTCCCCTCATAAATGCTAAATAGAGAAAGCAGGCCGTGCCGCTCACTGTTTACACCGTTTGATGACCATCTGGCAATAACTCACCTCCCCTTTGCCACTTGGACTGCTTTGTCTTTTTTTGCACTTGTCTCATCCTAGTTTTTATCTCTTTTCAGCTCCTTCAGCCCTTGGGGCTATCTTCTGGTAGGTCACTGCATTCTTTGGGCTTCTTTCTGGTTAGTGCTTAAGCATTTTAAAAACAAACAACTATTTCACCATCTTAAAATTGACGTCCATGCACCCATCATCGCTTGAAAACCAATGACTAGTTCACCATGCTTGAGTTTGACGTATGTAGGCCCATCATCCCTTGGACTTCCTTTGGCTTTCTTGCTTCAACCTTTTTTTATTCCTCCGGGTTTCTTCTTGGCCACTTTCCTTCAGGCATTCTTCTGGACATTTTCCTTCAGGATTTTTGCGTGGACATTTTCCCACGGACAAAAAGTTTGTGAGAATTGTCTCGACCACTTGTTATTTCTTCAAAGTTTTCCCAGCTTACTTCCTGTGACCTTCAAAATTCCTTTGGACTTTTTGTCAAAAGGAATTCCTTTAGACAAAAAGTCTGAAAGAATTTATTCAATACCTTAGTCTTTTGCACATTTTGAATTCCTTCAGCTGCCTTCAAAGTGCCCTTCGGGTTTATTGAAATCAACCCTTTTGAAGGGTGCTTTTGCCAACTAAGTGCCCTCTGTAAGGGCACTTGTCCTTTGGGAGGCTCTCTAAATTTTTTGCATTAAACTTCTCCTTTGAACCAACCATTGAACCAATTAATTGAACCAGTTTAATGGTTCAAACGGTCGTTGAACCAAGGCTTTGAATTGAGCATTGAACTGAGCGAAGAACCCTTTGATTGAACCAAAATCCATTGAACTATTTGAATTAAACTGAAGTGTTGAACCTTGCTGATGAACTTATATTTGAACCAAAGCGATGAACTTTGTCGATTGAACCAAGCATTGAACTTTGTCGATGACTTTTGCAGTTGAACTGAAGCGTTGAACCTAAGCGCTGAACCAAAGCATTAAACCTATTCAATGGTTCAAAGATGCCAACCTTCCTTGTGAATTTCTTCAGATAAGAGCTCAAAGAAGCTTTGTAAAACTTTGCACTCTTTGAACTGGTTCTTCATGCATCGAAAGACTCACTGCACAGTTCATAGAAGTTCTTGTGAAGTCCGTAGAAAACCTATAGAGTCCATAGAAATAGACCTGTAGAGTCCATAGAAATTACCATATTCATGAAAAATCAAAAAATGAAATGGCCCAGAATAGCAGGGACAAAAGGGGACCGATTTTTGGCCTGTTGGGCAAAAAATAGTCAACACTAATTATGTATCATATGGAACTGAATACTCAATTGGTTTAATATGGTATGCGATCAGGGCCAAGTAATCCCTAATTTCCACTATATATAAATGTAATTCCTTGTACATGGATCTTTTAGACTGAATTGCATATCAAATTGAAAAAATACTTATTTTTTTAATATGGTGAGTACTTGGGTCCCCAATTGATATCATATAGATGAAATTCATTGCCTTGAGGCTCAGTAGGCCCCTGGGATCAATTTAACCCTAATTAACATCCTTTATATATAATAAGAATTAGGTTCACAAGGATGAACTTGGTTAATATTGCATCAGTCATTACCACTATTGACTTTGTAGGCTCAATCTATGATAATGTGGGGGATAATTTATCCCAAATTCACACTCTTTACTCATAGATCTAGATTCAAGAAACTCAATTTTTTCCCAATCACCATCATGATTGTACCTTATATACCCTAAAACATATACCCTAAGCCTTAATCCCTAAATTTCCTAATCTCTAAACTCTAAACCATAAATATAAACTCTTTTAAACCTTGAGCCAATCATTTTAGCCTAAATTAACATCATTTAGACTAAGAATTAAATTCACAGGGCTCAGTTTAGCCTAAATCACTCGACTGATTACCATATTTTATTAATTCACACAATCTGCATCATCCATGGTATAAATTCAATCCAAAAACACATTCTATAGTCGCAAATGGGTCCAAGTGATTCAAATTATCCTCAATTATCTTTATGATTGACCCTATATACCCTAAGCCATGTATATATGTTAAAACCTAGAAACCATAAACCCTAAACACTATACCCTAAATTATAAACCATAAACTTTCCCTATTTACCAACTTTAATTTAATCCCAATTAACATCCTTTGTAGTGAGAATCAGGTTTGAACACATGGCATATCTAGTGATTAGACATTAATAAATACATGTCCTTAAACCTAAACCTTAATCACTAATCCCCAAAACATAAATTTTAAGATCTCTTTATGCCCTAATACCCATACATGCCACAAACATACATGCCTTATGATATAATTGATTTTATCATGAGATGTCATAAAATGCACTTTTTAAACCTATGGCTAAATCCTTTGGTGTACCAATCTAGAAATTGGGGCTATTTCTAGCCCTTTCAACCTAATTAACCAAAGAAGAGGAACTAGTTGATTCTTTTAATCAAGGAGGAATTTGAGGCCAATTTTAACCCCTTCAATAACAAGATATGATTTGAGGCAAAATCAAAAGATCGATCTTATATCATGTGTGATCTAAGAGTTTGACTCAAGAGAGGATGATTAGTATGGTGTTAGTTTCAAAATGAAAACAAAATGAAAGTAACACACTAATATAATAACATCTCTAGGCCTAGACACTAGGGAGAGCTTAGTTAACAAAAACAAATGATAAACACAACTAAAAAGTAAGGAATAAAACATAATAATTCCTTCACCTTCCTTGGTTGCTCCAAATGCCTTTGTAGTAGTGGCTTGCTCAGTTTTGTGCTCATGAAGTCCTTGGTAATGGAAGCTTAGCTATCTCCATCTCTCCTTGGCACCTTTGGATTGTAGCTTGGCTTGGCTTGGAATCAATTTGGCATGGTAACACTAGTTTTAGTGGTTTCTTGAAGATATTTGTGCATTATAGCTTTGCACCAGAATATCTTAGAAATTATGTTTATGGCCTCTCTATTTATAGATTTTTGATATTAATGAGAATCAACCTGAACCATCCATCTCAAGATTGAGATGTGTGGTTGAGGATTAATTAAATTTTTGGAATTAATTTTTTAATTATCCTCATCATGAAATTGGAAGAAGGGACAATTAAGAGGCATGAAGGGCATCATGGAAGGCATTGATGAGGCATGAAGGGCATGAATTTTGATATTTGTGGCATTTATGGCCTAGGGATGTCTTCCCAAGAAATGAGGTCACCTGATGATGCAGATATTCAATATACATTTCCAAAAATAAGTTTTCAGCAAGTTTCCATAGAATTATTAATTATGCTCTAACTTGGATTAATTATCTCTTAAGCATGTTTAAGCACTTTTTGCACAAATTACTCAAATTGATCAGAATGCCTTGTTAT
Source organism: Torreya grandis (assembly GCA_037957365.1). Taxonomy (NCBI): domain Eukaryota; kingdom Viridiplantae; phylum Streptophyta; class Pinopsida; order Cupressales; family Taxaceae; genus Torreya; species Torreya grandis. Next base: position 704,430 of record JARHVA010001802.1, read on the forward strand.
TGGCCTAAAATTCAACTGGATTAGAAATGGAAGGTGATGTCAGATGCATTAGATCCATTATCCCATTTAGGATGTTACTAATAGTAAATAACAAAGGCACTTGTCTTGTGTAAGATATTTGATAGGAAATAGTAATCCAAAGCACCTAGGTGCAAAATTAGCATTTTGACTCAGAATGATCTGATCAAAGTTAGCTAGACCATAAATTACATTTCCCCATTTAGGGATACCCTAGACAAAATTGACACTTGAATATATCAATTTCAACTCATTTAATCCATTTTAGTGTTTTTAGGCCAAATTGTGCACTTTAGGTAAAAATTGGCCAAAAGCCTAATTGGAGGCTATCGATGGCCATATTTAGGCATCTACATCATGAATTAATCTAATTAGTCAATTTTTGAAATTCCCTATGTGATCTAGGCAAAATTGAGCCCCTAAATCAAATTTATGGCTCAATCAATGGTATAACATGTATGCAACATGTGCATGGCATAATTGACCCTAATTTTATCAAAAATGCAAACATGAAGGTAATCAATTCATTATTAGGTGTCACAATCAACTCAAATGTTCTTCAATTACCTTAGTTATTGGACCCTATATATAATAAAGATTAAACCCTAGAAATCTTATACCATTTACCCTAATCCATAAGCCCTAAACCCCAAACCCTTTAAATTATAGACCCTAAACCCTAAACCAATAAATTTATCCCCAATTAACATCCTTTATATATATATAGTAAGAATTAGGTTCACAGGGATGAACTTTTTAAAAATTGCATCACTCATTACCATAATTAACTTCATAGGCTTAATTTGCGATGATGTGGGGGATAATTGATCCCAAATTCACATTTTTTACTCATAGATATAGGTTAAAGGCACCTAAATTTTCCTTAATTACTTACATGATTGTATAAATATAACCTAAAATATATACCCTAAGCTCTAACCCTTAAATTTCCTAATCCTTAAACTCTAAACCACAAATATAAACTCCTTAAACCTTAAACTAATCATTTTATCCCAAATTAACATCATTTATATATTGAGAATTAAGTTCACAGGGCTCATTTTGGCCTAAATCACATGATTGATTTTCCCATTTGACTAATTCACTCAATCTACTCAATACCCTAAACACTATACCCTAAATTATAAACCATAAACTTTCCCTATTTACCAATCGATTTAGTCCCAATTAACATCTTTTGTAGTAAGAATTAGGTTCACATAGCATATAGTGATTAGACAAATTAATATACATGTCCTTAAACCTAAACCCCATGCCCTAATCCCTAATCCCTAAAACATAAATTGTAAGCATGATACGCTAATACCCACTACATGTTATAAACATACATGCCTTACAATATAACTGATTTTATCATGAGATGTCATAAAATGCACTTTTTAAACCTATGGCTAAATCCTTTGGAACTTACCAATATATTTTTTGACCTTGAGTACCCTAAACCTAAGCCCTAAACACTATACCCTAAATTGTAAACCAAAAACTTTCCCTATTTACCAATCGATTTAGTCCCAATTAACATCCTTTGTAGTAAAAATTAGGTTCGTACATGGCATATAATGATTAGACCTTATATACACCCTTAAACATAAACCCTACATGTCATAATCCCTAAACCCTAAAACATAAATTATAATCCCTAATCCATAAAACATAAATTATAATCCATAATCCATAAACCCTATGCAATAATGCCTTAATCCCTAATCCATAACCCCTTATCTATATTAATCATAATGTGATCACATTATTTAAAAATGTGATCATGTTATTCTTAACATTGGAAACACTTGATTCTAATTATCAATTACCAACCCCAAAGTTTATATGGATAATAACATGGTCATGTTATTACATAACATGATCACGTTATTATCAATATAAGCTTCATAGTGGGTTGGATGGGTCATAAGCTTATATAACACATAACACAATTACATTATTATTATTATTATTTTATATTAATATCACTTATTAATGACTATTTTTAACCTAAATTGAGACTTATATCCCTACAAACATTCTCTACATACTTCTGTGAGATCTGTATTCTTGTGTATTTGACCCCACCTTTGAAGAGTTGTCAATTGTCCCTTCTAATGGGTTATGGATCACGTTCAGAGAGGAAGAAGAAGTTGTTGAAGAACAAAACATAAAATGAATTATAATATTTTAGAGAGAAACACAAGCTACAAATGCAAAAACTTTGTGGTAAACAAGGTACAAACCCTAGTCCTGGTGAACCAAATGCCATAGATAATGAGCCAATTGATGATAATGAATTAAACAATGATGAAACTGACCATAATGAAATGAATAATAATGAAATTGACCATAATTAAATTGAAAATAATGAATTATTTAATGTTGGAAGTTCACATTCAATGCTCCAAATTTTTGATTTTGTTGATGATAAGTCTATGTATAATGCTTCACCCCCCATGAGTGAGGAAAATTTGAAGGAAACAAATAATGATGAAATTAACCATAAATACAATTTCATGGAAACATATAATGAAGAAATTAAAAATGAATAAAATGCCATCCCACCTGTAAAAAATGAAAGTAATAATAATTTTAAAACACCCTCTCAAAAAATTCCACCATTACCAACACCTCCAATAATTGTGTGTAGAAATGACAAGTACTTAATTAAAGTTGATGAAAATATTTTAAAACTAATGCATAAAAAAATGTTTGATCTCCATTCAAGAAGACTAGCTCAACAAATTTGGGATACTTTCTTTTATAATTTGGAGATGATAGTCAAAGATGTCAATTATTTGTTTCATTGATAAAATTGATTAAGACCTATAATATACACATTAGGACTAAGAACATCTAACATGAATGATGAAAATGATGAAATTTTTGAAAATCTAAATGATTCATATCATACTATAGGCCCGAGATCATGCAACAAATACTGTAATGTTGCTTGATGTATAATGACAACTTGTGTAGTAAGTGCTGAAATAGGGGAAAAATAATTGATTTCAAGAATAAGCCGAACACTTTATATAAATAGAAAAACATTAGTGAAAGTAATTACAAGACGTAAAAGACCTAATGAATCTAATACCAATGAGCTCTAGGCATTCTCTAGTAGACTTCCATGAAAGGATAAGGCTATAGCTGATACTCTCAAAGAGTTACTTACTCAATTTTGGAAAGATAATATATAAGAGTTTCACCCAATGCAAGAGATGTTGTGAAAAGAAGAGTTGGTTCTTGTAACCATGAACTGCATCCAAAACATTTATTAGATATGACTCAAACACAATTATACTCTAAATTTTTGGAAAAATATTTACAAATTTCTATTTGTCAAATAAATTTTGAGATGGAAAAACTTTTTTTATATTAAAATAAATCACACACGCACCACTTGTTGTTATAGGCAACATGTTGAATTTTCAATGCACTATGATGTTTTTCACCATATTTTTCGTACCTTTCATACTAATATTTCTTAGGAGTGTGGCATTAAATTTCCACCAAAATTAGCTAGGGAATTTATTCCAACTATTTTTGAAAAAGAGCTGATGGGCAATTATTTTACAACAAATCATGTTTAAATGGAAAGTGTAGCATTTGTGGTGGATTGCCAAATTTAAAAAAATGTATCCATGAGGAGATTAAAAGTGCAATTGGACATGAATTAGTTGGTTTAAGAAAATATAAACAAGTGACTTGTCAAGTGAAAGATGGCAAAGAATATAAAATATACCTGTTTCTGAATTTTTGATCAAATTTAAGGCAATGATTGTTTATGACTATGCAAGGCATACACACAGGGATAGATAGTTGGATGAACATTTCAATATATGAAAGGATACATTCCCACTTGGTTCTATTATTTTAGTAGTTGATTTTGTTGAGAATTACACATTCAAACCCCAAATGGAATTTAAATCATAGTATTAAAACTCATCACAAGTTGTCATATTCATGCATATAATAGTCATACATGCACCTGATAGTAAAGAGCAAAAATGAAAAATATTAAGGGAGTACCATTTATATATCAATGATTATAGATCACATTGTTTAGAGTATGTGCAAGGTTGTTTTCAAAAGTTCTATGAACAATTGAGTCAGAGGAACATTACTTTAAATCAACATTACATTTGGTATGATAATTGCATATCACAATTCAAAAATGCATGAATATTTTATTGGTTGAGCAGGATGCATGCTACTACTAGTGTAGAACATATTTGGATTTTCACCAAGGCTAGACATGGAAAATGAGAGCATTATAGTGCTAGAGCATGTGTAAAAAGAGCTATTGCAAGGGAGGAGTTGAAATTCAAAGAGGGTGTTCATTTGATAGATGCAAAAACTATGGTTGAATGGTGTAATGAGAACATATATCATGGTGTTCAACCAAATGCTATTGTTTTTAGACATTTCTATCTAATGGAGGAAGAACACTTGGTAAAGTATGAGGATTGTATGACTCTAACAAGTTCAAATGACCTCTACTCATTTTGTATCTCAAATGCAAGTTATTGCACTATTCAAATGAGACACTTGGCATGTTTCTATTCTACATGCATGGACTATATTTAGAATAAGTGTGAGTCACAAGAGTGGGTGGATGATTGGAGTTTCAAACCTTTAATTCCAATCAACACATACCATGTTCCAATAGTATTACAACTTATAAATATGACATCATCAAATGACTTTGACCATGTATCTGATATAGTGCAGTCAGGTAGAATATTTTTCATTATGTACAATTTATTCTCATTAAATATATCTTCATATTATCACTACAATTTATTTTTTTTGATACAAGGCATGTTTTTGTAGATGAAGATAATGAGGAAGGCACTGATTACTACTTGTGTAGGTGTGTATAGAGAAATAAAAAATTGACTTCCCCAATTATAGATGGCAAAATCATTGACTCTCCCACTGGGTCAGTGGTAGTCACTAAAACTTGGTTTTGATGATATCCTATAAAACATTCAAATCAATAGTTTTTTGAAGAGTTTGAAATGCATAGGAAGATACTGCACTATTCAAATTTGATTCTTGCAATGAATATTCAATTACAAAAATATCATGGGAGGCCATTAAATAGGAAATTATGAAAAGTTTGAGAGTCTGAATATGAATGTATTCTTGATAATATCAGGGTTAGATTATATCCTAGTGGTTTGTTGGATTGAAATACAAAGGTATGTTTACTTTTCAAAAGTCGATGTAATCAATTTTACCAAATGTTTTTTATTTTCTAGGTAGTACATATATAAATTTCATTTTTCATTTCTTACTAACAATTTTTTGTAGTTTAATGGTGCCAGATAAGCTTCCACCTTCACGTGGTTGGCACTGTTAGTAAAGAATTCTATATTCTTGAATCTAAGAGAAGCGTAGGTTTTATGGGCATTTGAACTTAGGCTAAAAAATGCATTTTTCTTGCATTGGGAAGGGTGTTCTTGAGGCTAGAATGGGTGGTGGGTGTGTCGATTGGGCCTAATGAGAAGCCAAGAACCTAGTACTAGATGTTATCTGACCCCTCATATGTGTTGGAGGTGTCAGTTTTCACTCAAGAAGCATCATGAGTAGAGTTATGCAACCACAATTTGAACTTTGATAATATTTGTTGTCAGTTTTCCACTCTCTAGAATGGTAGTAAAAATTCACTTTCAGGTGGATTAAAACATCATGGTGGTATGATAACATGTAATTTTCCTATTTGGATGTGATAAAAGTGATATATACATAGGTGGAGGTCCCAAAAGTAGAAATACCGGTTGGAACTCAAGAAGTTGCTTGTTCATTGATAAAAACTTGCATTTTTTTACCCTTCACTGCAACTTGTCTAACGAATTGATATCAAAGTTTCCACCTAAGTGATCTAATGTACGAGTAGAGAGTTTAAATAGGTATGTGAATAATATGATTGTTTGAATAAATGACTTGTAATTTTTGTTTTATTCATGTTTGAACTTAGGCTAAAAAATGCATTTTTCTTGTATTAGGAAGGGTGTTCTTGATGCTAAAATGGGTGGTGGGTTTGTCGATTAGGCCTAAAGGGAGGAAAAAAACCTGGTCCTAGATTTTATCCTCCCCCTAGATGTGATGGAAGTGTAAATTTTCACTCAAGAAGCATTATAAGTAGAGTTCTGCAATCACAACTTGAACTTTGACAACATTTATTGTCAGTGTTTCTGCTCTCCAAAATGGTAGCAAAAATGCACTTTCAAGTGGATTCAAATGTAATGGAAATGTAATAACATATAATTTTCCTATCTAGATGAAATAAAACTGATATATTCATATGTGGAGGTCTTGGAGGTAGAAATGCTAGTTAGAGCTCAAGAAGTTACTTGTTCAATGATAAAAACTTGCATTTTAAGACTCCTCACTACAACTTGTCTAATAGATTTATCTTGAAGCTTCCACCTGAGTGCTCCAAGATGAGATTAGAGGGATTAAATAGGTATGTGAAGGATCTAACGTTTTGTATAAATGACTTACTATTTTTTATTTTATGTATGTTTGAACTTAAGCTAAAAAATGCATTTTTTTTGTATTGGGAAGCTTGTTCTTGAGGTCAGAATGGGTGGTGGGTTTGTCAATCGGGCCTAAAGGGAGGCCAAAAACCTATTATTAGACATTATCCACCCCATATAAATGTTTTTAGTGTCAATTTTCACTCAAGAAGCATCATAAGTAGAGTTCGGGAATCGCAACTTGAAGTTTAACAACATTTGTTGTAAGTGTTTCCACTCTTTGGAATGGTAGTGAAATGCACTTCCACGTGGATTTGAATGTCATGGAAGTGTGATAACATGTAATTTGACTATATATATGTGACCAAAGTGATATATTCATAGGTGGAGGTCCTAGAGGAAGAAATGCCAGTTAGAGCTTGAGAAGTTGCTTGTTCACTAACAAAAACTTGCATTTTTGGACCCCTCACTACAACTTGTCTAATAGATTGATCTCAAAACTTCCACCTAAGTTCTTTAGGGTGAGATTAGAGGGATTAAATAGGTACATTAGGGATATGATATTTCATGAAAATGACTTACATTTTTTGTTTTATACATGTTTGAACTTAGGCTAAAAAATTAAATTTTTCTTGTATTGGGAAGGGTGTTCTTGAGGCCGAAATGGTTGGTGGGTTTGTTGATTAGACCTGATGGGAGGTCAAGAACCTAGTCCTAGACATTATATTACCCACCCAAAAACATATTGGTAGTGTCAATTTTCACTCAAGAAGCATCAAAATTAGATTTCTACAACCACAACTTAAACTTTGTGATAACTTTGACAATTTTGACAACTTTGAAAATTTTGACAATGTTAACAACTTTGACAACTCTGACCTATTGACCTATTGACAAATTTGAAAACTTTGAAAATTTTGACAACATTTAAAATTTTGATAACTTTGACAACTTTGATAATTTTGACAACTTTGACCTATTGACAAATTTGACAACTTTGAAAACTTTGACAACTTTAATAACTTCGACAATTTTTGACAACTTTGGCAATTTTGACGACTTTGACAATTTTGACAATTTTGACCTAATAACCTATTGAAATATTAGGTTGTATTGAATAATTGACCTATTTTCCTATTGACCTATTGACAACTTTGACAACTTTGACAACTTTGATAATTTTGACAACTTTGACAAATTTGGCAAATTTGACCTATTGACCTAGAAAGTGACTTGTTGTGGATTCTCCATTCAATGTATGTGATTGCATTAGTTTCATTTTATCCATGAAGGTCCTTGAGACCATGAATATTTTATCATTTATGTAAGGTTGCAGGTGGATGAATGATTATAGGTGGTAACCAAGAAGTGACTGTAGGTTACAATCAAGGAAGGGAGCTTGGAGTGATTCCACCAAGTTCGTAAGTTGTGAGTCATCATGATATTATTTTTGAATGGGTTAAACCTATATAGAACATAGATAAATGATTAATACATATACCCTATTTTGCCTATGATAGTATAATATGAAAGTAAATGGTTGTTTCTCATGAAGGGAGTATGACTTTGGTGTAGATAATGATATATAGATTGAGAATGAAGTGTGATATATAAGACCTATATAAATTGATAGTAAATTTGGTTGTTGAAGTGTGTTTAAGCACTTGTAATAGGTTAAAATAGGTGTGGTTTGACCATGTAAGAACATCTATGATAGAATACTGACTCCTTGAGACCTATGATAGAAGACTGACTCCTTGAGACCTATGACAGAAGATTGACTCCTTGAGACCTATATCAAGTTTTGGTACTTGAAACCTAAGAAGATTTCCTAGTGAGAAGATTGTGAAAGAGTGAGAGGAGTTTTGTGAACAGAATGTATAAAATGAGTTAGAGAATGAATGTGAGAGGATTGTAAGAGATCTAATGACACCATTAAGTGTCTTCAAAGTGTACAAGAAGCAGGTATAAAGAGAAGAAGGCCATTAAGCCTAAGTGATAAGAGTGTTATTAGTCATTTCCTCTACACACAATGAAATAAAAATTTAAAAAATATGAGAGATCCAAGATTTATAGCATTGAAAAGAATAATTTTTTAATCCTCATTTGTGTGTACAAAATTAAATATGAGATCAGATAGATACTAATTTAGATTATCAAAACAACACTATACAATAACATACAATGAAATAAAAATTGAATATAAATTAGATAGATTTCCATGATAGGCATACAATATAGGCACATGTGTCTAATGTCAATAATACATAGATTGTTCTGATAGGCATACAAAAAATTACATCTACCAACATAGTATCTAATGTTGGTTGAATGTCATATGCACATATATACAATGCCAAAAATACATCAATTGCCATATAGGCATATAAAAAAGTTTATATTGTGTGTAAGACATCATATTCATCATATATCTTCCCTCTCTTTGCCTTCCTCGAAGAAAACTCTCTTTGGGATGCTCTGCTAGTAGATAGAGACCCCTCTAATGCCTTGGATTGCTCCAAGGTCCAACTGTGGGTCCTACACTCATAACTAGATTTTAGTTCAGTCTGTTCAAATATAAGAATTATTACAATATTAACGTAAAATTTATTCAAATAATTGTTAAGAAATTAATTTTAAACTACAATAAAAAATCATTTAAATATGTGCACTTACTGCAAGCTTACAATCCTGCTCAATCTATTTTTCATACTCAAACAAGTCAATAGCAAGCTTAGCTATCTAAATAGGCACCTTAAATATGTGAGGAACATGACAAGTTTCTCCAATCACCATCTAACTGGAACTATCAGTTGTCATAGGACATCTCTTCATATACAATACATTGACATAAGTTATATTTGCCCCAAGTACATGTACTAAAATTATTAAAACAAGTCTATTTTTACAATTCAAAATTATAAGAACTAATATATACCTTTGTCAACTCTTGTGTAGATGACATTGTAATATCAATGCCTATGTCTATCTCATCTCGTAGAGAGAGAGGAGTGTGAGTACCATCCATAATCTATTCATGTAAACAAGGTCTCACTTAGTTTTATATAAAGTATCAAATCTTATATATGAAAACCAAAATAATCAATAGAAGCACTTGTATATAAAATATATATCTATTTAAGTACATGAATGAAATGACACATTATAGGAAAGAAGAGGACAAATATGCATGTGAAAATACACTTCGATCTAAATTGATAGGCCATCTATTGAAGTGTTAGAGCAGCAACCTTGTACCAAAACCAAAATTAGAGGATTAGTGAAAGGGAATATATAATATACCAATTTATTTTTTTTAATTAATAAATATAAATATACTTGGGTCAAGATATTTAATTTATGCTATATTACATGTTGGAAAATATTGGTTTTTGAATTATTACTTGTCTAAAAATAGGGGTTTGACTTATGTAGGACCCTCGTAACTACTTCCTTTTTGTATGGCCTTACAAGGTCATTTGATTTTATTATCACTTTTCAAGGAAGGAGATTAAATATTAGGCATGCTTGAGAATCATCTCCCCTTTTTGAGAAATGATTTGGGAAACCAGTAGGTGGGTTTTGACACTCATGCTAAATGTTAACCTAATCACAAAGATGTATGTGTTGGGCATGACATTGATGATTATAGTAGTTCCTCATTATTTGTTGGAGATCATTGTTTAGGTGGATTGGTGTGGGATATTTATTACATACACCTATCATTATATATATATATGGATGGATATTATACAAATGTTGGGTGCACAAATATAGATGGGAAAGAGAGAAAAAGGGATTGTTCACATTTACCCATATCAAAGATGAGGAAGTATTTATGCTACAAGTGAAGTCATATCAAGTTTGTGTCCTTATGGTTTTAGATGCAATATGGTCAAAGGAATTTTAGTTTGCATTATTAGGAAAGTCTTTGGGAAGAGGTATATGAACGAGACTCCCATTTAATAGGATATTATCACTTCCAAGCTAACTTACACAAGGAAAATGGGTGTATATTCATAAGGAAGCTTTAAATATTTTATGTCAAAATGTGCTTCATGTTTTCTTCATAAATAATTTCCTATCCCTGGAAGCATGTAATAGATTTCTTGTAAAATAGTGTATTGATCTTAGGTAATAAAAAGATTAAATGTACCATATAGGTAATGGGTAGAATATGTGAATACAAAGTCTACATCTTTAATTAGTGACTAAATATAGTTGTAACACAACTATCCCACTCATTAATTTGATAGGATTGATTGTGGTTGTTTTCATGAAAAAAGTTGTGAAATATCTTAATGTGTGAACGTGTGTAACTCTATATTATTATGTTATCATGTTTTATTTTCAATAATAAAGGTTTTGTAACTAGGTTTTGAGTAACACATGAGGGTGCTACATGTTTGTATCAAAGCATGGTTCAAAATTTTTGAACTTTTTGACCAATTATGCTTTCTATATTATGCTATGTTAAAAAAAAAGTTGGACTTCTTATTGGAATGATTTATCATCGTACAATTAACATGACCATATTTTTTCTCTTTTAATTGTAGGTATAAAATATCAACCATGATTGAACTATATGAGGAAAAGAGAAAAAACCTTATATTAAAGTTGTGCTACTTGGGGAATCTTTTATATATAGAGAAGAGGTTGTAATTGTGATACCCATTGACTTGGAAATATGTGCAATACTAAGTGAAATAAATGATAGGATGCCTCTAGGTAAAAATTAAGGAATAGGATAAAATCATTCCATGAGTGTGATTATGAACATAATGTTCAATAAGAGAGATATACCAATATATTCCATGTAATATCATCCACTGGGGGAGCTCATGACAATGGTGACACACATCAAAGCTTGGATGGAATTACCCGTAAACTAAATAAAGTGAAAAGGGTCTTAAATTCAATGGATGAATCTTTGTTAGGGAAGTTGATGCTTGACTAATAAGTATGAAAAGGTGCTTTGGGATAAAATATTTTTCAATAAATAGTATGGACATGCTATTTATTTTACAAATTTTAGATGAATCAACCTTGTGTTGGGACTATAAAGAAATAATTGTGAATTTAGATATGCCCACAATCACATGGGTGATATTCAAGGAAAGGCAACACTACTTGTTGGATATCTACTTAAATTATAGAGTAAATGCATTCCATAAACTCTATGAAAATGGCAATACTGAAAACAATATAATGCATGTTTTTTAACCTTGCTTTAATACATGGGATATATACAGGATGAGCCAATGAAATGTAGCTTGTATCTTAGGATAATTTTGGTTGTCATTGGGAATAAGGTACAAAATTTTCAACAAAATACACTAGTGTAAGAGCATTGTAGGATGTTACTCCCAAGGAAGCATGGTCCAACATAAGACCATTCGTGACTTTCATGTTTTTAGTTGTGTTATTTTTGCATGAATTATTGAGAAGAGATTTAAATTATATGCAAAGAGAAAAACATATATGTAAAAAAATTAAGTCCTAACAAATGCAAAGAGCAAAACATATATGTAAACTATTTTTACCTTTGTATAGGTAAATGGTGTCATCCTAACATAGTCAGATGTAGGCATGGATGGCCCAACAGGTGGATCCAAATGTATAAATAATGGTCACGGTAAATCAAATGTTGTAAATACCAATTGTGATGATGAAGGAATCGTCACCTCCTGCAACATAAAAAATGACTTATATATTATATTAAATTTCTATGTAAATTAATTGTTAGCTTAGAAATTAAATTTGTAAATATAACTTAAATTTAACATGACATTTATATAAAATATATATGCATCTATGTGGTGATTAATGTCTACACGCTAAATGTGTGTGACAAAAACTCATCACTCCTAAGAATATGATCTAAGCCATCTGAACAACTAATGTCATCATCATCAAAAAGTCCTATGCACATAGCTCCACATGAGCTACAATGGTGAGGTCAAGGTTGGGTAGCCCATAGTGTATATGTAACATCACTCTGTGAAATCTTATTCATATGTTGAACAAGTGTATCAGTGAGTGAACTAAGAGCATGGAGAGCATCTATCTCCATGACTTACTGAACTACAGAGGGGATCTTAGGATTAAGAGGCTTTTAGATATGGATACATGTAGGCCAATTAGGTTCATGATGTGCACCTAGTCAATCTTGTGTAGAGCTTTTTTTGAACTTAAAACTCACTAAATTCAAAATAATTAAGAATCTGGATGAGGACAAACTCATAGTAGAGTTCCCTAAAAAAATATAATGGGACCTCATGGTTGTTACATGGTGGATAGTCAAATAAAATCTACCATCGATCCCAAAAATTGGTCATGATTAAGTTATGTACACAACAATCGATAGGAAAACATTTAGAGGTTACAGGAAATGGGGCATTGGTGGTTGGGTCGATGAATAGGGCACAAATGTCATCTTTTGAAATATCCAAATTATTGACTTGAAGGGGTGAAAAATTGTCATCATAATATGCCCTACAAGTATCCCTATATGAGTTCCATCAGTCAATTTGACTTGCTATAGAGTTAATTTGGCCTAATAAGGTCTCTAGGAATCAACTATCTAGGTGTGGTGGGGGTTGGTCAAACTGGGATGCCTCATTCTATCAATTAACTCTTCAATTTCAAGTTTATTTCCTACAATGTTGTCAATCAAAACCTCTTGATTGCCAAGGGGGTTTTGGGGAACTGTAGGAGGGTTAGGTGGAGGGATAGGAGGAACAACAATGTTTTATAGAGGGTCAAGAGGAGGAACAACCAAAGGGTTTTGTGGAGGGTTGGGAGGGTTAATAGGATGGGATATTATTTTAAAAAATAAAATTAAAAACTAGGGTTAAATAATGAAAATTATGAAAAATTAGGGTTATATAGGGAAGATTTCAATCACTTACCTCTCCTACATGGTGACATTATCGATCAACAAGTATGTGGGATGAATCTGGTAGCTTCCTTGCACTTTATGGAGTATTCTAAGTAAAATGCAATTGCAAAAGCTATGGGAGAGTGAGGGAACTTGAATGCAAAATGAGTATTTTTGCATTCAAATTTCCCTTTTTATTTTTTTGACACACAAGTAACACAATAGTGTTATTAACATGATCATGTTATTGTAAATATCAATAATGTGATCGCATTAATAACATGATCATGTTATTGTTTAATATAAAATGATCACATTATTATATAACATGATCATATTATTAATTAATATGACCACATTATAGGTAATGTCCACATAATTATCCCCCAAATCTGTGCATTTACCCAAAATGAGGAATTTACATATCAAAAGTTAAATTTTGAATATAAAAATAAATTTATAATTACATAATGGTTCAAATGATCTGCAAGCCAAAAGTTGACTCCAAATAGTTCTTTTCATCATTTGTCAGCATTGCTTTCTAAGTCACAAGGTTTACATTAAGAAAAGGAAGACCTATCAGATTATGAATCTCTTCTAGCAATGTACCAAAGCAAATCATTTTGGAGTCCAGGTTCACAGTGAAGGTTTTCTTGATAATGTCATAGGAAGACATTAGCAATTTGATTAACCCAATGTCTATTTCATATTGGGGTATGTACAATAGGCCATTGAAGTTATATTTTGAAATCTAATCATTGTACGCATTTGGTTACTGTACGATCTTTAAAATATTTGGGCATAGCAGGTTCTTGAAAATGTATTTTATTTCCATGGTTTGGGAGTTGTTGTGGGTGGGGACAAAGGGGGATGAGAAATCTATTCTTCAAAATGTTAAAAATGAGGGTAGAGGGTGAGTATTTATAGGACAAGGGGTGATCAAGCAATCAAACAATAGACTAACTGTATTGGTCACCCAGTAGCACGATCTGACATCATCATTAAACACTATCTACTCATACCATCACTCGACATAATCATCTGATGCTTGACATCTAGTGCACACCGATCGCCACACACTATTCAACTCAGTCATTTGGCATAGCTGTTAGGTTGTGGAGATAAAAGCTTCAACTGTTGCAGACATGGAGGAGGTTGCTGAGTTCCAGGGATACTGGCATCGGCAGTGGGACTGGCGTCGGTCATCTACAGTGCAGAACAACAACCGACATCGGCAGGAGGTCGGCCGATGTCGGTCACCTCCAGGCAGACAGGGACCGACGTCAGTCGCCTGTGGCGGTTCCAGAACTATTCGTTGCAAGGACAGTTAGTTCGTTGAACCGAGTGTTTGCATGTTAAAGTCTAATTATAGTCTCAATCTGCGTGTCTAATTATTGTAAATTAGAAGTCTAAGTTATTGTTTAGTATGGGAGCTATTTATAGACCCATTGGCATGTATTGTAATCAGTGCAAAATAGAGGAAGGCAAGGAAGATCCTTCTAAGTGTAAGATCATTTGAGTTGTAGGTTGTTGCAAGCTCATGGGAGAAGATCTACATGGTAAGTAAGATCACTTTGAGATCTACTTGAAGTACTTTGAGTACTTGTGTACTGGCAGGGTTATTACTGACTGGTTGAAGAGGTGAACACCAACTCTGTATGTGATTTGTGTGTTGGGACCATTTTTGGTAGGAGAGTGAACTCTTGAAGAAAATTACTGTGTACACTTGAAGTGTGGGAAGCTTTTGAGAGGTGTGGAGAAGAAGTGGCATCTTCTTTATTGTATTTTCTTTCTGGATGAGTATTAATACAAGATAGTGTATTGTCTCTCATATTCTGTGCTATTTGTGAATTCTAGTTATTTGTTCATTCTGGTATAATTCCGTGTTTAGTTGCTAATACAAGGTAATCATATATACTACATGACACAACTATCTAGTACAACCATCTAACATAATCATCTAACACAACCATCTAACACAAGTGTTTGGCATAGTCATTCATCATATCATTTGGTTCATCCATTCAGTGGGATTATTTGATGTGGCCTTCAGTGGTTCCATTCGGCATCTATCTTTCAGTACAGTTGAATGGTCTTATGAAAAAAAGACAACTTTTTATTTTTGCTCCATCAAAATCATCATAGATTCGCCATCGCCCATAGAGGATTCGTCATAGCTATGAATCAAATTTCTCTAGATTCACCAAATATTTCTAATAGGTTTTCTTGTAGGAACTCTTAAAATTAACCCTACTTATGATTTATAGATATTATCTTTTATTAATGGAAAAGCTTCACCATGTATTTTTCCATTCATGTATTTTTTTAAAATAGATTATCCCATCAATTTTCTATCTCGGTTAGTGCAAGGTTATATAATAATAGTTGATACTTTCCTTTGGATATTGTTGAAAATAAGCCACACCCAGACCAATGATGGGTTGGCCATAGAGGGGCCAATAGCTCAGTTGGTAGAACACTCCAACAACAAATGGAAAGTCTTATGTGCAAGTCCTAGCTAGTCCATATGAATTGTAGCTCAACATTTGGTATCAGAGTCAGGTTAGGATCCCTAAGCACCTACATTGTGGCTCAATGAGGAGTGTTGGAAATAAGCCACACCTAGACTAATGATGTGCTAGCCATAGAGGGGCCAGCAGATCTGTTGATAGAGCACTCCAACAGCAAATAGAAGGTTCTAGGTTTAAGTCTTAGCTGGTCCATATGAGCCATAGCTCAATAATTGATTTATGCAGCACCACCAGATGTTAACATGAAATATGATATTAGATATAGATTTATATGGGTTCATGAGACTTTGATTAGAGATGATGGTACATAAGAGTGAGTAATGATGGGAACTAAATTTACTATGTAATCAAAGCATTTCAATTTTAAAATTAAAGTGGGTCTATACTTGTATGCTTACAACTCTTAACACATAACATAGATCTTTCATAATTTTTCTCTTTATTGATATATCAATACTCTGTTACAATGTTACATAGACTCTATATCTTTATACCTCCATTTTCTCTATTACAATATCTCTTTATAGCTCCTTATATCATACTTGTATTCTCATTATTCACTCTTATACACTCGTAACCTCTTATTCACATATTACTCTCTTGTATATTACATATTACAATTTGATGTACCAGTATAAATATTGACTTAATACCTTTTCCTAACCAATGAACATGTCTTCTCTTCAATTAGTCCATCCATAGATGTCGTTAAGGCCATATGATGTTGCAATTTACAAGGTAAAACCCTCTATTTTGTCTTTGTCAACACTTGTTATGTTAATGTATGTTCAAATCCTTTGTAGTGCATCTTTATTTTCATATTATGTTGTTGAAGAAATATGTGAACATATGTTATTGAGATCTTTCTCCTAAGAACTTGTGATTGTTGAGTAGAACATTGGCTCTATTTGTGCCTTTAAAATTGAGGTTTATGAAAGAAGTATGACGTTAAACCATGAAACAAAGAGTTGTGTTGACAATTCTTGAGGAAGCAAACACTTTGTTGGGTCATCTCTCCAATGAATAGGATACACATCTTTGATCCTCATAATGATTAAGATCTCGTAGAGAGCCTTTATTTCCTCTAAAGAGACAGTAAAACCTACCATGGATATCATAATACACTAGACACCTAAATACAAATTTCTTCTTTGATTCTATTTCATTATTGCAAAGTTTACGTGCATGACGATGTTGAAAAATAAATTACTTTGACTCCATGTAACTAACACTCATTAAAGCATATCTATAATTGACCGAAAAGAAATCTTAAAGCAAAAGAACACATAGTGTGTTCGGGAGTAATAATATATCCATCTTTTATTTGAAGATAGTGCTGCAATTAGTCATACATTTTTGTTAACAATGGTTCCAACGATTTTTGGCAAGTTAATTTTATATAAAATTTATATATTCTAATTCTTGATACCTTTATAAATGTATTTTCAACATATAAATATCATTGATCGAAAAATATTAGAAAACAAAGAAAGAGCAACCTAAATATGTACATCAATAAATAGGCATACAAACCATTTTAACAAATCATATATATATATATATATATGGTTCCCCAACAAAAAGTGGTTTGAGTCCTTTGTGCACATCACATGTTAAGGGGATGGAACTAAGGGTTGTAAACCGCTAAAATCCTCATTATTGTTAGAAGATATAAAAAAATTCATTTTAAAATAGAAAATAAATTAAAGAGCTCAATATATTCGGTTATGATAAATTCAATTCAAAATCCTTGACCTCGAACCAGGAGTTGTAGAATACTGCTAAAATCCTCGTTGTTGTTAAAAATACAAGAAATTCTTTTGAAAATAGAAAATGAAGCACAGAGCTCAATATATTACATCATGGCAAATTCAATTCAAAATCCTTGCCCTCTATACCCAGACATGAAATTAAAAGGAAGAAACATTAGATCGAACTCATCAGAATCCATTGCCCTCTCTGCATTGGCCCGCATTCTCATGATACCTCTGCTTGCTCAAATTTTTTCTGATCTTTCTCAGAACCTTCAGCCATTCACGCACAGATTGAGCAATACAAACAAATATCTGCTTTTTAATGCTCCCTCTCTTGGGAGGGTGCCTCATTGTCGTTCTCTTTTTTTGCTCCATATTCTGGCTATGCTTAATGATGGCGGCAAACTCCAATATATAGGGAACTAAACTTCCGCCATACGGCAAAATCGCAATAGCATTTTATTTTTTTTTGGATTAATTGTCCCTTGCTGACTTCCATGACTGTGACTGTGACATGTCCAAAAGACTGGTTCACTGCTACTAATAAATTATCGTATTCTGGTTTAGTAGGGAGGGAGCATTCAATGTTGTAGAATTTACAAATTATGTGATCTCACTTTGTGATGGGCAAGCCATGGGTAAATAATTCATCCATTCTCAATCGGTCAAAGTCTCAATTTTTGGGGTAGACACTTTCAAAAAATGGTAAAGAATTATAACAAATATGTATATAATCTATTTCTTAATTATTTTCATATTAGCATGGGAAGTGCAATGTTAGATTGATAACCGTCATCAAACTTTTATATAACGGTCAACTTTAGCGTATGCGTGGAATGACGACACAAATGACAAACTCTTTGAATATACTTTGTCAAACAGGTAAACACACCAAAGTTACACGTACGTAACATTTTGATAAAATAACAAACGTTATATTGTGTACATAAGATTTAGATGGAATAGAGATATTAAAAGGGTAATTTATTGTCCCTACCTCCGGAACTAATGAATCACTTTTTCATTATTTGTAAGACTATCGGTCGAAATAGATATGACAAAAAATTTATAAAGTTTTGGTTAATGTAGGTATAAATAATGGTATATTCTTTAACTCATTATTTGGGAATATTTTATGGAATTCAATGATGTTGTGTGATGAAAGGATGTTAACGGTATACCTGGAACAAAAATGTATAGAATGATGATGTTAGGTGTTGAGGGATTCATAACGATAATACGATTTTGCAAATACAAGTTATGTTCGACTAAATCTTTAGACCATTCTTGACTTCGGGCCCTACAAGGAGCCTATTTGCATATTTTTCAATGCATTTTGTCATTTTAGCATTACATTTACCAATTGGCCGGTACAATGACTCAACAACTGAGGATGAATATGACAAGTTCGAGGCATTGTCACTTGTCTCAAAAGAACATGATGCCACAAATGATATGGATTGAATCAACAATTGAAATGGTTTTTGCTTCTTATTATTATTTTGAGCAACATCCTCTGGTGTTGCCCTTACCGTTGCCATTGACCCTCCTAGGGATTTGATCCCCTGATCCACAAAACATTTCTCTATGTTGAACATGAATATATCCATAGATCAAGGAAGCATGAGCTTTGCAACAACACCATTTGCCATCCATTGGTCATCTTTCAATTATTTCATTTGTGTCTCGCATTCCATCCTTAATGCACATTTATAGCTCATATTCCTCAACACCTTATTTTTAGGGCTACAATTAATCCCCCTCCATATTTACAGATTGCATCAAGTAGAGCAGATGAGAAAGAAAGATTCCTAGAATAATGATGATGATCATGACGGCTCAAGTGCCCCATCTTTAGGTACTCCTTCACATCATGTGAAGTATGATCCTTTCGCTACCAATCCCACTTGCCCACTATATCACAAGTACAGTAGATGCCAAGTGCTCAAAGTAGGAAATTTTATTTGAACACTATCCACCCACCATCTACCAGGGAAATTTATGGATCTAGTTTCATATGGTGTATCTTTTTCCTTGAATCTTCCTGCAACCCAACAAGGTTGCATAATAAATAATTCAATATAGTGAGTGTTCCTTTACTACCATCTAAAAGCTGCAAGGTTCCAACACAACTAATCAATCAATAAATAAATAAAACAAATCCAAATACAACAATGTTACTTGGGCAGCAAATCCACTTGGTGGTGGCATCATAATCCATCATGTGTCTCTGTCATTTGTAACACTTTTATGAACATATAGACTAAAAAATCACTGAGTGGGCCATCGACTCATAAAGGCAAGTAGGGAATTTATAGTTAAAAATAAAAACATAAAAACCTCTCATGCAATTACTTCTATTTTTTTTAATTTTTTATTTTGAGTTGCCTATGCTAGACATGTGATATGGGTGGGAAATTCCAAGTAGTGTTTGGTTGCTTCATTAGTAGTGTCAAGAAAACCTCCATTAACATTTATGTTAAGTTTTTATTTTATGTTAATTTTTATTTTATGGTAAAGGTAGAATCTGGTCTACTGGAGTTGTTACTCTTAAACTATTCATAATAGGCCCCTGCATTATGGAAGGTACTAGGTGACAACCAAATGCACATGTGCACTCATCCACTGTTACGAGTCATGACAGAGATTATACATCACTCTATGTTATTTGTAATGAAGTTAGTTCCTGTTGCCTTTTGTAATTCAATCTTAATTATAACTTCATTGAATTTTGTTTCATGTCTTTTTGTATTGGATTTTGAGCTTAAAATTATATCATCACGACTTCTTCAAGTAGGCTTAAAATTTTAGTCTAAAACCAACTATTATGTAAAATGTGATTATAGGAAGATCATTTCTCTTTTTTTTTTAAGTATTATTAATGTTTTTTGCATTTTTGGGGGAATTTTTATGAAGTTGAGGGATTGCTTTTATAGTATTTGTGTTTTTCTTTTGTTTCTTTTATCAATTTTGCATCACATTTTTTCCTTTATACATACTTTAGTAACTAACTAAACCATCATGGTAGGGAGTGGTGAGTGGGGAGCAATGATCAAATTTGAATACTACTGGACAATTCATAAGAGGACATAAATCTATAGCCAAGAACAAGATACAAGTTCTATAGGCACAAAAATTTATGATGATAAATAATGTTTTAATTTAATGTTTGGACATAAAATTTGCAATATCAAAGAAAATTTAGTTAGTAATAAATCTTTTAAACAAAACAAAATACTGCCACCTCGTTTTGTACCATATACAATTATTTCATTTTAAGACACTAGAAAATAATGAAGTATAGAGAAAGATTTCCACATGAAATTATATTTTTCCTTAGAAAAGTAATTATCCATTAAACTTAAGCAAAATTCATAACCAAAGCAAATGCAAGTCACTATAACAATAGTGAAAGCTACAAATTAAAAGGAATAATTTTTTTTACAAGGCAGAAGCCATTGCAATTTTCTCATGACCTTGACATGTTCATTTTCCACCTTCCGCATTTGTTTTTCAACTTTTCTTAGTTACTATTATATTTAAATTTTGGCCTAGATAGATATTTTAATAGGACCTCCTTAAAAGTACTATTGCTAATCAAATTCAAATTACGATAAGAAATTATATGATATTAATTTCTATTATCAAGTTTAAATTATTAAAACAAGTTTTAATTATAACTACACATGCAAACTCAAACACAAACAATTTGTAATACAAAGGCAGGGATTAGCCGCTACACAACCCTTGTTAATATAGATATGTTTTTTAATAAAAAAATGTATTTTATTTTCAAATTTTGACATAGGATAGTGTTACAAATTTTATTAAGCACTTACAAATATTTTAGAGAGATCAAGAAATCATTAGAACATTTGTTATTGTTTGAAGATAACATTTCTAATGGAACCCGTTTGATGCACAATCTAGAGATTTGTATATTTCTGAAGTTATTTTCATTTAAATACAATTCATTACTTTTCCACATTTTATTAGAGTGGTTTCCAACATTAAGGGACTGATAATTAGATGATGTTGTAGATATTTGCTAATCTTCAACGCAAGCCCTTATAGTTCACATTAGTTTCCATAAGCTTTAGATATTGTGGCCAAGTCTCTTGGGCAAGGAGAATAAACTTTGTTTTATAGGTTATAAGTGTTGTAGATCAAAGCGAAGAAGCAAGAGATCAGGATCATGAGAATATAGTTTTCAAATTATTTTGAACCCTATCTCTCACCTATCTGAAGCATCCCCAATGCTTTGTACCTATCCAAAGTACCCACGATGATCTGTGCATTTGTCTCTAATCACTTTCAAATTTACTAGTAAGGTTGTTTTCATTACTAAGCACATATTTCCATATTAACATTTAGGTGACTCTTATTGATCCATAACAACCAAGAAAAAAATCCAACCTTTAGACAACATAATCAAAACCTAGTTTTAGTTCATGGCATTGATTCAATAGAAGTATTCCTTTTAACATGAATAAACTAATGTTTAACATCACAGTGACAGTTAGATAACCACTAATATCTATAGATAAATAATTATAAAACCTCCATAATAGAGACTATCAATTTTATCTGCACGATAACCACACATGTATGATAATAGTAGGGGATATTGTCTCATTTGATCTTTAAATGATTGAAAATATTTTAGTATGTGAGGGGAAATTCCTATGCATGATATAAAGATGTAAAAAATTTAATAATGCATTAGTGATCAGAGTTCATCTGTAGTTACATGTGAATGAATGAATAAAGGAACACATGGTAGTTTAGTCGACAAGATAGAAGACTCTATGATGTACTTGTTTTAAGGAACTCTTTGTAATATTTATTTGGCCATATAGATAACCAAATTTGGTACAAGTCCATCTTTTATGTCATTTATTGAAACTTTTTATGCATAAATTAATAATAGTGAATGAGACATATATTACCTCATTGTTCTTTTCATATTTATGAATTTTTCTACTGTTTATATATCTTGCCACTATATCATGGGCATCCCCAGTTTTGGTCATATGTCATTTTGAATGACTCTGCAGTAACTAGAAAGGATAGTCCTATGGCCATATTTATTTAGCATGGACTTGTCTAGGCATTACTTTAAGAACTTTTTTCAAGTCATGTTTCATTTTATTCTTATTTTTGTTTATTGGGTCTTATCTTAGGTTGAATTTTACACACCAATGGATACCAAATTCAAAATCAAAACATATATAAATGCAAGGCATCTCTAAAGCATTAACGATAGTTCTTCTCACTCATAAAAGTTATTAAAAGATTCTCATGCTCTATCTATAGGTCTATTAAAGATATATTCAAGGTTGAATCTTCATTTGCATACCTTTACCAAGGGTAGAGTAGGAAAAATAGCATTTATACATGAATTCACCATTCCACACATAAGTGGTAGAACTATATTTGAGTTTGAACCCTCTTCAGATTATTGGCAATGTAGTGAAGTGTTTGGTCTTTCAATAGGGATTGACCAAGGTTAGTCCAACTCAATCCCTTTTGATTCATTC
Source organism: Torreya grandis (assembly GCA_037957365.1). Classification (NCBI taxonomy): domain Eukaryota; kingdom Viridiplantae; phylum Streptophyta; class Pinopsida; order Cupressales; family Taxaceae; genus Torreya; species Torreya grandis. The sequence continues at coordinate 727,647 of JARHVA010001802.1, forward strand.
CCCTCCATATTTGATTAAAATTTGGTTTGTGTGCATGAAACTAGGGTTTTATTATTTCATGTACCTTACATAATATTATAGGTCCAAAGACACATCCACGACCTTAATTAATTCATGTGTAGGTGGTGAAATAATCAATTACATGTTATAGTTAATCAAGATAAGTTTGTGGTCATTAGAGTTAGGCTCAATGTGTCATTATCCATCTAAAATAGACATGCTCAGAGATATCTTCAGAATTGTCACTTCTATACTGTTGCTTTCTTTGTTTGGTTTTGCTAAAGTTTATCATAGTCAACTAGGGCAAGTTTGTAGTCAATGGACTAGAAAACACTTTGTCATTGTCCAGTTATAATAGACCTATCCATATTTTTTTCTTATTCAATACCTAATAGTGAGCTTGCACAATCACAACTTCTAATTTTTACAATTAAATAGTCAAAACATTTAATCGGTATCTATGTGTGAGCTAAGTATATTTATTCCTAGTACTTTCCCAAAATAACAACTTTCTATATTTGACATTTTTTCAAAATCAGAATTTTTGAATATTGTATATTTTAAGCAATCTAATATTTCTAATTTTACACCTAGATAACCACATAAAACACTTGTTTTATCAAAATAAGGTGAAACATATTGGCACTTTTATGTTTGATTATTGTTTGCCTTGTCTTAATTTTTACTTTAGGGTTTGATTTGAAATTTTGATTTTTAGACACTAAAGATATTTTATCTTTGACCTCAAGGATTCAAAATTTCTATTTCCTTACACAAAAATATTTGATTGTCATTTTTTTCAATTGTTATCTTCTCTTTGTTTTCCTGGAAATTGTGTTCCAAAAGTCTTAAAACTCATAGGAGTTGTCCTTTTTTGATAAAGCATTTTTTGAGTTTTACATGCATTATTGTGTTATGGGTATTGCCCTAATACTCAATCCATTAGATAACACTATTAATAAATTTTAGCTTCCACATATTTCATAGAATATCAGAAATGCCTAGGTTTTTTCAATCAATAGAGAGCTTTCGATTATTTGTTATTATAATTCATTGATAAGTGATTAACCTTGGGAAGTTACTTTCAACATACCCTAGAGATGGGATAGTGTGGCTATAATAACATTGTAAATGTCTGTAGATAGTGCCTTCATGACTAAATTCACTATTTACAACTAGGATTAGTATATCTGAGAGCTCACAAAGTAAGCACACCTTGCCTAGCTACACCCATTGATAAATTTTTTTTTTATATGATTGGTTTTTTGATAGCATTGAATGTGATATTTGTCATATTTGAGATATTGTGGGTTAAAAAACTCTAAAATAACATTTCAATATGTATCTAAATGTGAAATGCTCAATGATGGTCATCTTTTAGATTTTTTTTTTTAACAATGTTATACCTTATGCATATGACATTGAATGGACTATGAACATACTTGTACAATTTATGATGTTAATCAATAATATGGTTGTGATAAATATGATTAGAATTATGAAAATCAAGATGAATGGACAAAAGAGAAAAATACAGTGAAGCATAAAATGAATTAACAACTTTAGAAATTACATAACCCATTCCTCACTTATATCCTTTTTTCAAAAAGAGAAATAAAAAGAGCATAGTGATAATCAATATATTCTCATCCTTAATCTCTAAAAATTATTGTAATACAAAAAATAGTTAACTATAACACATTTCCTAACTTTTGACTAGACTCTTGCATTCCATTACTTTAATCAATATAAATTACAAAAGCATAGAATTCTATATAAATTTCAAAATGCTACAAATGAATGTGATACTCTCCCTCTTTAGAAAAAGGTAGATAATGTAGATGTATATATTCTACATTCTCCTTTATTCATAGTTAATGATATGTAAGATTGTGATAATATCTCTCATCCCTTGGAAGGAATAAATAGTGATATAACTCTATCTCCCTCTATTGAAATATTTTAAGTGCAAATAAATGTGAATTACAAATCCAAAGTGATATTATGGCACCAAATTTACAAGGCAATGCTAATGAAACATTATGAAAATATTTTCAAGATAATCATCCTTTACCCATTCCATATGAGGTGTACAATAATACCAATTGTGAAGATTCTTTACCCTCTCATAAGTCACTAGAATCTAATAAAGAACAATGTCATGATAAGCAACTTCAAAATGATAATTTAAGTGACAATATTCAACTTGTACTAATGTTGTCATAAAATGTAATCCCCAACCATGATATGATATTTGTCATGATCTTCTTATACCGACGTTTATGGATAATCAATTACAACCCATAAGACTTTTAAACCTTCTACCATTCATACCAATCATATTGTATCCATGATGCATGGCATTGGAGAGATCCAAAAGCAAGTTTTTGCTCTTAAATTACAAACTAGATCATGTTATGTAAATATCAAAGATAATGAAATTCTAGGATAACCCCTTACATAAGCTATATATGAACATACATATCCAAAATGTTTTGGTATTCCTACATTACCATTGTTTGATGGTTATGGAGATCCTTGTACTTAATGTTTATGCTATAGTTAATTATGAATTACAGCTAACTCTAATTAGAAATATAAACTATTTAAACATGATATAAGATGATATATAAATTAGAATAAAATAAAATATAGATATCTATAGAAACTAAGGTTGGGGTTAGATAATTGTCCTTACAAACTTATTTATTTTAGGCTATATTAACTTTCTGCATATTGTGATTATTTGAAAGATATCGGTGTTAGGAATTAAGGTGTCACAACCTTGACAATTCCTAAGTTTATTTTCCTATAACAAATTTGGCCTTTATTTGTGCTCCATAAAAATGGGGTGTGGGTTTTTTTAGTTGGCACTTTTACCATATGTCAATGCCTTTAAAAATGATTTATTAGTTGTCAAAAGATGCCCACTTAGTGGTATATCATGAAAGGTTATTTTTTAATCATGATATGCCCATTTTTATGAAAACTTTAATGGTCAAAAGTAGGGTAATATATTTTAGACATGAAATTACATGTGCACCACACCTCATGATAGGTGGAACACATGGGTGCACTTAGGAGCACATGGGCACCACACCCTATGAAAGGTTGAACACATGTTTGTAAACCAAAAATGATTTCCAAGATTCCAAAAGTCTATAAATTGAATACTTGAAGAGAGCTTTGCATGAGTTTGTTCTAGTTACTAAAGCTCTATGAAGTGCAACTATTTTTATCTTGATTGTATGTTGGTGATGCTCATGTGAAGGTTTACTCAATAAGTATATTGTAATCATTATTTATTTTTATTAATATATTTAGTTGCTTTGGAGTGCAAGGTTTTTCTCCTAAAAGAGTTTTCCCCACGTAATCACTGTGTTATATGATATAATGCTTATTTCAGTTTAATGTGTTTCTTATAATTTAAGTATGAAATTAAATCTATTTTGAATATTCTCCTCTCAAGGTTAGTGTAATCAGTTGTTTCGACAATCTTATATTTCTTTCAATTGGTATCAGAGTTAGGCAAGTTTTGGTTCTAGTTGTGGGTGGTTGGATTTTTTGATCTAATCTAGTTTTGAGTGGGAACCTATGTAGAAGATATTTGGAGTTTTTTTGTTACAAGAAATTTTTAAGATGGTGGCAAGTACATCTAGGAGAATAGAGGTTGAAAATTTTTCTAGTAGTAATTTTGAGATATGGAAGGTGAAGTTGGAAGATCTATCGATTGATCAAGATTTGTGGGATGCCATTGATGAAAGTGTTCAGAAACCTATAGATCTAGTTGAAGCATCAAAGTATGATGTGATGGAACAGAAAGCCAAAAGTCTCATCAGATTATGTATGTTTGAATCTATTCTGATTAATGTCTATGAAGAGACCATAATGAATAATTTATGGAAGAAACTAGGTGAGATATACCGAGTTAAATCTTTAGCTAATAAAATTTTATTGAAAAAAAAGTTTTATTCTTTGATAATGGAAGAAGGTGGATGAATTATAGACCAATTAGAAGAATTCATTATGTTGGTGGCTCAATTAGTATCAATTGGTGTGAGAATGGATGAGGAAGAGAGATGTCAAATTTTGCTTTGTTCTTTTCCCTACTCATTGGATTCTCTTATTATGGCTATAGGAAGTAGTTCTATAACCTTGAACTTTAAGGATGTTTTAGTTTCTTTGCTTTATAAAAAAATGATAAGAAAAGTTTTTATTAGTTCCAAATAAACCCTGAATGTTTGAAGAAGATATAAATAAAAAGGTAAGAATAATGAAAAGCACGAGAAGTCTATACCCAAGTCTAAGGGGAGATCCAAATATCTTGTAAATTCCAAGGTGAGTTGTTGGAACCGTGGAAAACTTGGAAACTTTTAAAAGGATTGTAAATAAGAAAAGAATTAAAAGAAGCAACATTATTATCATTTTAAATCCAACAAGGAAGATGGTAATGCATTCATTACAACCTTGGTAACTTGTGAAGGTAATGATTCATGGTTAATTGATTCAGGTTCATATTTTCTTTTGAACTCTAATATAAATTATTTTACTAAGTATGAATTTTTTGATGGAGGTAAGGTGTACTTGGGTGATGATTATTATCTAACCATTGTTGTCATGGTAGAGTAAAAATCAAAATTTTAGATGAAAGGATTAAATGGTTTGATGGTGTGTTGCATATCCCTGGGCTAGTTCATAAATTATTATCTATGAGAAAAATAATAGATGTAGGTGTGCAAGTTGTATTTTATGAAGAAGGCTATAAAATGGTAAGAAGTAATATGATGATATGATTGGCACTTTGTATAAACTTGATGCATACATAATTTAGTGTAATATTAAATATGTGAAGACTAAATCTGAGACTACTTTGTTGGATAAAGAGGTAATTACTAATTTTATAGATGGTCATGTTTTTGGGTACCTAAGGGGGGCCATTCTATAGAGTTAAAATTGCCTACATAGAAGACTATGTTATGGCACCAGAGACTTGGCCACATTAGAAAAAAAGGTTTTAAGACCATGAATAATAAAAACCTTGTTAAAGGTCTGATCTATTGCAATCTTGAATTTGATTTCTATGAGCATTCTATTTATGGGAAAAAAATCATGTTCACTTTTACTCAAGTTTTCATAAATCTTGTGGTGTATTAGATCTTGTTCATTCTGATGTATTTCATCCTATTAATGTTCCTTTGATTTTAAAATACAAATATTATGTTTCATTTATTGATGATTATAGTATAAGGACATGGTTTTACTTTATTAAGAGTAAATCTAAAGTTTTCAGTAATTTTAAAGAGTATAAAGCAATGGTAAAGTTTCAATCTGAAAGAAAATTAAATGTTTGAGGACTAAAAATGGTGGTGAATTTTTCTCTAATGATTTTGATATAATCTATATATATTTTGGTATATAGAGACAAAATACAACTCTGTATTCACCTAAATAGAGTGGAGTTATAGAAAGAATGAACCTAACTCTGATGGAGAAGGCTAGGAATATGCTTAATGGTGATGGACTAGAATAAAGGTTTTGGTTTGAAGATGTAGACACTACTTGATACATGATCAAAAAATCTCCTACATTGGTGTTTTTTGATAAAAACACCTATGGATACATGGTTAGGCCATAAGCCTTCATTGAGACATCTTACAATTTTTCATTGTGAGGCATATGCACATGTGCCAAAGGAGAAGCATACAAAATTGGAGAACAAGGTTGTTAAATATATTGTCATCAGTTATAGCCATAGTGTGAAAGGACACAATCTTTGGGGTCTTATAAAATAAAAGGTATTATATTATAGAAGTGTTATTTTTATAGAAACTAAGCCTTCTTATGTTACATAGAAACCAAAACAAACAAATAAGAAAGATGTGATTCAGCTTCCTCTTACGTTTGAGAAATTTGAAATGAGGCCCCAAGATAGAGAAGAAGTTGATGAGAGCTCATCAAGATCTGAATCTTTAGAAGAGGAGGAAGAGTAAGAAGAACCTCTACCTCAAATTCTTTGAAGGTATACAAAGAATAGATAACCACTAGAAAGGTATGGGTATTCTGTTGATAATTGGATATGTATATTTGCTTTGAATACTAACATTATTTAACCGATATCTATGGAAGAAGATTTGGGTATGAACGATGCAGATTCCTAAAAGATTGATATGGAATAAGAAATGGAAGATTTGAAAAATTATGACAGATGGGATCTTGTACCATTACCTGAAGGACATAAACCTATTGAATGCAAATGGGTGTTCAAGAAAAATATTGGTTCAGATGGTAGTATTGAAAAATACAAAGCTCTCTTGGTTTTAAAATGTTACTCTCAGGTTGAGGGTGTTGACTATGGTGAGATTTTTTTTCCTATTGATAAAATGACATACATTAAATTCTTTATTTATATTGAATCAAATTATGATTTTGATATTTATCAAATGGATGTGAAGACTACTTTTATTCATGCTAATTTGGAGGAGGAGATTTATATGTCATAGCCAGAGCACTACATGGTGAAAGGTAAAATAAATATGGTTTGCAATTTTTAAAAATCCCTATATGATCTCAAAACAGAGTTGTAGGATGTGGTACTATAAATTTGATACATATGTGTTGACTTTGGGTTTTGAGTGATCTACATATATTCATTGTTTTTATTATAAAATAATGGTGATAATTTCTTGGTTATTTCTTTATACGTTGATGATATGTTATTTGTTGGCAATGGGAAATTTTTGATTTCAGAGCTTAAATCTCAAATCTTGGAAAATTTTGAAATGAAATATCTTGATGCTATAAGACACATTCTTGGGATGGAAATTAGAATAAATAGATAGAATAGAAGGCTATGGCTTGGCTGGAGTAAGCATGTGAATACAATATTTAATAGGTTTAACATGCAAGATTGTAGACCATTATGTGTTCCTTTTTTAGTTGGGTCAAAGCTATCTATTTCACAATGTCCTACATCCTCATCAAATATGGAAGACATGATAAAATTTTATTACCAGAGTGAAATTGGAAGTTTACTCTATGATATGGTCTATACTAGGCCATACATTACCCAAGCAGTGGGAGTTCTTTCTCGTTATATGTATAATCTTGGTAGAGTTCATTAGGATGTAGTTAAAAGAGTCTTCATATATTTTTGTGGTACTTCAAAGTATTCATTATATTATTATAGTAACTTGATTGAAGTCATACATTTTGTTGACATTTACAGTTATGTGGATTTAGATTGGGTAGGTGATATTCAAAGTAGAAGACCCACCATTGCTTATGTGTTTACTTTATTTGGTGGTGAAATAATTTGGATGAGTAAGTGACATATTGTGTTTATTTTGTCAACTATAGAGAAATAGTATATGGTAGCAACTCACAACTATAAATAATCCATTTGGTTAAAAAGACTATGTTCAGATATTGGATTAAAACACGTTGTAGTGACAGCTCATTATGACAGTCAGATTGTTATTTGCCTAGCAAAGATCCTGATATTTCATGTCAGAACCAAACATATTGATGTATAATATCATTTTGTGAGAGACATGGTCAAGAATGGTTGGGTTAATTTGATTAAGGAATATACTTTGATGAATGTCTTAGATTCATTAACTAAGCTTATGATTACAAACCAGTTCAAATGGTGTTCAGAGTTTATGGGCCTCTCGACCCCTAAAAGTTGAGTTCATGATGGTATAGTTCCCCTAGCTCTTACAAGGTATTTGACAAGTGGGATAATGTTAGGAATTAATGTGTCTCAACCTTGATAATTCCTAAGTTTATTTTCTTCTAATAAATTTGGCTTTTATTCATGCTCCATCAAAATGGGGCATGGGGCTTTTAGTTGGCATTTTTACCACATGTTGGTGACTTGAAAAGTGATGTATTAGTTTTCAAAAGATGCCCACTTAGTGGTATATCATGAAAATCTCTTTTTTAAGCATGATGTGACCATTTTTATGACAACTTTAAGGGTCAAAAATAGTGGAATCTATTTTGGACGTGAAAGTACATGTATACCACACCTCATGAGAGGTGAAGCTCATGGGTGCACATGGGTACAGATGTGATCACATGGGTTCACATAGGTGCACATGGGTGCACATGAACACCACACTGCATGAGAGGTTGAGTACATGGGTGCACATTGGAACACATGGGTACACATGCGAGCACATGAGCACCACATCTCATGAGAGGTTGAGTACATGGGTACACATGGGAGTACATGGGTGCACATGGGAACACATGGATTCACATGAGAACACATGGGAGGTTTAGCTCATGATTTTGTAAACCATAACTAGTTTCTAAGTTCTTAAAAGTCTATAGATTGAAGGATTGAAGAGATATATTCATGAGTTTGTTCTAGGTACTGAAGCTCTATGAAGTACAACTAGTTTTATTTTGATTGTATGTTGGTGATGATCCTATGAAGGCTTTATCTACAAGTATATTGTAATCATTATTTATTTTCAATAATATATTGCGTTGTTTTGAAGTGTGGGGTTTTTCTCTTGAAAGGGTTTTCCCCATGTGATCAATATATCATGTTATACTACTTATTTTAGTTTAATGTGTTTTTTATTATTTCTATAGCATGTTAAATATTTTATTGCATATTCTAATCTCAAGGTTAGTGTAAGGAGTTGCTTCTACAATCTTAAATTACTTTCACCTGGAAACATAGATGAATCATAAAATAGTCACTTGTTGTTTTCTAGGATAAGTTTGTAGGAGGTGGACATGAGCATAGTGCGTTGATGTCTCTTACTATGACTTTATCCTATCACAATATGAATTGAATTTGAAAATATGGGTTTGTTATCCTTTTTCTGTATGTGACTTGTTTCTTTGAAGAACCTGAATCGATGCATGAAATACATGTAAAATCAAAACCATAATCCTCCACAAAAACACAAAAGGAGATCAAATTTAAAAGGGGGAAATCTAGGAAGTGAGAATGGCCAAGCTATCATCAGAAAACACCTTATTGACTGAGTGTTGCATACATAGTCCAAAAGGGACTCAAGTTAATGTATTTATTCCTTTAGAGAAGATCGTGTAAATGCAACCAGAAAATTTGATTTGAATTATTGATAAGGGCTAACCTCAACTTGAAATAAACAATGTTAGACTTGGCAAAGGGATGCAAAATTGTAGGAGGATTTGAATAGGGATATTTACCTAGATAATAGATGATTTTGAAATCAGAAAGATAAGTGCCTTGAAATAAAAATACTAGGTCCTTTCAGGTGTGACCCTTGCTGCACTTTTTATAGAGGGATAATAATTTTTCAAATGCTTGTGATCTCAAACAATATTAAATCCTATGATCATTTTCCTCATATACATCCAATTGTGCCTTTAGTATTACATTCTCATGATGCAATTGCATATACTCTTGGAAAACACTATGACTTAGATCCATCGATGGAGATGGAGGTGGCATATGTAGTCTCATGATTTTTAACCTCAACTGGTCATGCTTAATGATAAGTGCATCTTGCTCATCTACCATGTCATCATGTGATGTTTCCACTGAAACATAGGTTTTCATCAGTATAGCTACATGATCAAATATTAGATAATTCTTTCCCAAAATATCTTTTATTCCACTTAGAACTTCTTTACTAGGCACATGTTGTGTGAGCACTTGGAGGGATGTATCGATAATGTTCTTCAAATAATCATCACCCCTTGTAAAAATAAAATCAATATGTAAAATAAATATAAAGGTTCTCAAAATTAATAAAATTATATACAAAACTTTAAATACACATTCTTAGTCATAGGCTAATATTAAGGATCAACAACTATCACACCACCTACATGCACTCCATCTTGTGCTACAAGAGCATCCACCACTACTAAGAAAAAAATAAGCCACCTATAGGTTGACCAACATCATGTAAAGGCTAATGTATAGAAAACATCATAAACATTAGGTGTATGTATCACTATATTATCATATTATAGGGGGATGGGAGCTAGGTTTATAGGATTAGAACAACCCACATCACCCTCTTGCTATAGAACCTTAAAATATCAACTCCATATGTTTGTTGTAGGAGGAACATCTTTAGGGGTGCCAAAATATCTAATAACATGCTCCAATTAAAAAGGTTCATAAATATCTGGCGATAAATCATGTAGCTAAGAACTAACCTGAATATATCTCTAGTTTACTCTATCCTCTCAACATCCAAAAAATCCTCTATATGGCCTCCACAAATTATCAATAGAATTAAAAAAATCAAATATCTGGTGGGAATCCATCTTATCAACCCTCATAACTCTAGTCATTACTACCCAACTCTATCCATATATACATGGATACAACCATCCACCACAAGGCACCCCCATAGGCTGGATAAACAAAATGTTCTCATAAGCCCAATAATGAATAAGTGTAGTTGATCCCAACTCACTATCAAAATCCTATCGATTAAACCTATGAAGGTACTTATATAAATGGGAAAGTGTGATGTGGCCCAAAGAGTATCTCATCCTGTGATCCTCGATGTCACGTAAAAATGTATGCATCTGATAATAAATGGTATCCCCACCACCACCGACTACAATAAATGATTGAAGTAGGGAACATAAGAGTTTATGCAAGCATGAAACATCTGCCAACACAATCTTTGATAGTAAGATAATAGTATCCTTGGGGGAATTATTTTCACCTAGAGCATGTTTTTTCATATACAAGTGGGCTTGGCTAATATGGGATACCCATCAACACCAAATAATGTCACTTGTCATTAAAAAATCAATAATCACATAATTTTCCACACATATTCCAAGATGAAAGTCATATCCCCTTTAGGGATCCAAAAAATGAATGTGTATGAGTCCCGTAATTTAGATAGGGTAGTAATCATGTGCATGCATATGGAATCAACTACCCAAAACATTCTCACTACCAGATGCATATAGAGTAGCTCTCTTAGAATCTATTAATGGTATAGCTTGAATAGTCTCCATCATATGACCATGATAAAATTCCCCAACCCACATATTACCCTACACCCACAAGTTCAAAAAATATCAAAAACATAATTAAAAATTTTAATCAACTTAATTCAAAGCATATAAACTAATGAAATAACACTTTTTAATGGATAACACTTCAATCCTATAGATAATTTCATGGATAGATCTAGGGTAACCCAAAAAAGTCTACATATGAGTCTGTTGAGAGGAAGACATATCCATGGATAATTATACTCACTCAATACATATCTAATGGACCTTAGACAATGTTGGTCTAGAAAGGACATGATCACATAACCTCTAAAAATGATTCAAAATACTCAAAATCCATAATTTTTCAAAATTTGCATAAGTCAAAAATTGAGTTTTTGGTTACCAGGGTCAGTTCATCCTCCAATTACAAGTTGGTTGAAACTTGATTGAACTATGTCAAACCTTCTAATCTCTTATATAGCCTTATGTATCTATCAAATCTCAAAATATTGAAGTTTCAATATACAAATTAAGTTTATTTTTCAACCAATCTATTTATATGAGTCGACTTTTTATTTTTTTTAAAATTTAAAACCTTCTTATTTGATTCCACAAACTTGTCCAAGAAATTTATCAAACAATATATATCAAAATCACTCCCTGTAAGTTACCTTAGAACACACACAATGTGTTTTCCCACATGGTACTATTTTTATCTCACCAATCAACTTTTTTTAAAATGCAAAATTTTACGCTTACTTATACATATTATCTCCTACATATATTTTACCCTTCGACAATTTTTTTCATATATAATCAATCATCATACCCTAAAAATCAAAATATTAAATTATAAAAAAACTCAATCAAAATTTAAGTAAAGTATATTTCAAAACATATACCTTATTATTTTGATAGGACACACTTAATTCTCTCATGCCTCGCATCGAAAGAGGGGCTTTCATCATGTTTATTACAAAATATAACTCACAACACTATAAAAGATTCAAAATGGATTAAAATGGTAACATCCTACATGTTTATGATAGATTCAAGAATATACATATTAATATTTGGGGCACATGACATACAGGTACCTCAAAACTAGATCAAAGACATAATATAAAGATGTAAATAATTAAAAATCAAATTATATAATAAAGTACCATTTTTTCAAAAGGGTCAATTTAATTCAAAAATAAAGTGTCTGATAGATATTAACACATCAATACATATTTTTTGGGGCATATGACATACATATGCAATTACTTTTGTAAAGACTCAAGGCATTTAATCATACACATTTGAATGCCTATGCATGGACATGTGGAAAATAATTAAAAGATCAAATTTTTAGATTGCAAATTCATTTTACAATTGAGCATATAGATACACAAAATTATATATATCAGTAACATATATTAAAATAGGGCACGATACTCATTCATGCTCAATCTTATTCAAATTGGAAAATGCAAAGTTTCAAAGTGTAATGAGCAAAATATTCAAATTCATTCATTTCAAAAAAAAAAAATTATAGAAATGTGGTCATGATGTGTAATGAATACTCTTCATTCACTTTTGATCATGCAAAACATAATCTACATCCACCTCTATTTGTTTTATTCGAATAGTAGTGATTTGCATTTGAGTCTAGTGACACTCAACGACCTCGACATCACTTCTAACGAACCTAACATGTTTCCACATTTTTTAGGATTTAATACATGGAACACTTTTTCCTCATTATTAAGAATCAAAATAATGCATCTTTATAACTCATGTAATTGATTGGTTATATCTAAATTTTGAGACTTGATCACTCTCAACTCTTCAAATAATTCAACATAAGCAATTACAATCTCTAAGTACTCTAGTAAGGGGGCACATCTTTATCAAAACTCTTATGAGTTATATATGGTCATGGGTACACTAACACCTAACAAAATATTTACCTCCCCTTTACCACTCGATGGACTATATTTTTCCCTGGATAGGAAATGAAAAGATTAAAATCAACCTCTATCCACTTGGCATAACAAGAGCATTCTTGAAGAGTAGCATAATATATAAAACTATCCTTGTTCTCTACCCTTTTAAATTTTAGATTTCATAGAAGGAAATTAACTAATCTATGTGTTATTTCAAATTTTATCATGATTCTATGGGCACAATAAACACTTCTAAAGATAAATTATGTATGTACACATGAAAAACACCACAATAACATGTACACTCAACTTCTTGAGGTCTTGCTAAGAAAACTGACGTAATGGATAGATGGATAGGAGAATTTATGGATTGAATTGGTTAAGATAAAGAATGATATTTTGGATGATGTGTGGTAATGGATGGTTGGGACGGTACCAAAAGAGCTCTACTCACCGTGTTCATTGAGGGCCTTTAATTGGGAAGAGATGGAACTCCAAGGTCCATCTATATTAGTGATGACAAGGTAAAAACATTACTAATCAATGCTAGGAACAATGAAATGGGTGTAATTCAATTGGATTATTATGGGGATTTGATCAAACCTATTAAGTTGTAAATGATCAATAAATTTTATTTACAAAGTGAAATAAAATATTATGAGGTTAGTCTCGATAAGGAAAAAAAATGGAAGATGAATGACTAATCTTGGATGAAGTTGTATTAATGACCTTGCAGATGAGGGGGAATGACTAAGAGAGGCCCAAGAATTTATTTTTCTCTCCAAGATAGGTAAGATATTTAACTATAAGGTTCATAATGGGGTGGAACAAAATAATTATAATATGAGCTCTATGATAATGTCACTCTATTAGTTAGCAATAGGAAAAGGAGATTTGACCCTAGGGAAAAGACCTACTCTAATAAGATAAGGACATTTTAGAAGTGTCATGGAAGAGGAAAACAAAAATTGTTGAAGTTTATAAAGCATATGAGTTTGTCTGGATAATATTTTTGAAATTATATACTTATTTTTTTGAATGTTGTGGCAAGGTTTAATGCTTGTGCTCATTTTGACAAGGCTTTTTGTAGATACTTTGAGTTGTTTTGAAAAGAAAGTGAATTAATGTACTTGATAAAAATAGAATGATAAAAGCAATAAAGTATTGAATACTAAAATAAAATGAAAGGAAATTGAATATTTTTTTAATATTTTAGATGTATGCAAACCTAAATTTAATATTCAGAATGAAATATACAAGTGTTATTTTTTCCTAGCTTACAAGATAACTTTTCTAATTCAACCTAAATTATCTAACTTTGGTTCTAGTTTTTTTATCAAAATAATATGAAATATTACTATGACAATGGTCTTTCCTAACATGAAAATATGAAATCGAGTTTTGAATTCCTAGCAAGCATACTTACTAAGGACATCATAAAATTGACTTCACTTACACAAGCAAGAAATTGGTTTTGAAAGCTTTGAATGTTTATGCATGAAATGAAATATTATAAGGATGACATACTGAAATTTAAGTCTTCTAATTTTATGAGTTTAATATCCTAAAACAACAATCTTTCACTAATAAAATGTATAGATTCTGAATCTAATATACATGGTTTGAATATCTAAATTGTCTAGGTTTGTGTGTGTGTATGTGTTTGAAAGTTATTAGTATATAAAATAATGTATAAAATTTAAAGTAAACTAATTTATTTGGATGTACTTATGGTTATGTCTTACTTAATATACCCTATGTGATATGAAACACTATATTATTCAAAAGAAACTAACATGCAATTACAAAACAAGAAATCTAGATTATGTTTTTGTGTAATAGAGCAAAAAATAAGCGTCTATTTTATTTTCTATGATTTTTGAAATATGCAGAGTATATAATAAATAAGTAAAATTAAAATATTATAATCTAATAAATAAAACTAAATATTGAAATTAAATCCTCCAACCTAATCCACAGTTATGATCAAGCAAAGGCAAAAGATTGTTGTTGTAAAAAGCTTCCTTAAGAAGCTAGTTCCTTTGCTTAACATGACCATAGGAAATATTTAAAAAAGGATTGTAACAAGATAAAGAGAATAATAATGATGAAATTATAGAAAAGAGTACAACTATACTTTGGTTAGTTGGTTCACTAATATCAAATACTTTGTTGTTGATCTAACGAATTATCTCCTCTGAATTTGTGTAGATTTGATACAAAAATGACCAAAGATGGAGCAAACGTTTTTCCTAAATTAAAATAATGTAAGATATGGTTCTTTAGATATTGAAAACACCCATATTTAATGTAAATTTTGGATCCAAAAACCATCTAAGGTTGACATACTTGTAGAAGAAGAAAGTAGGTTGTATGTATGAGTTTAACTATTTACTGACTAGAAGCTAAACTTAGGAGGCGTAAATATTGATAAAAATAAGAGTGGGAGTGATTTGGGTTTTCATGAAGGTAAGGAAAAATAAAAATAAGAGAGAAACATGAATAAAATTATGTAAAACATGTGAGAACTAAAGTCTTAAATGCCAAATTTTAAAAAACTTGTATATTGTAATGAAACTACATCATAAGTTGATGAGACCACCTTGTCAAATGACACTTCTACAAAATTTATGTTTATATCATGATATTTTATTAAACTTACAAAACATAATGTGTTCAAAATGGGTGGTTTCATCACATAAACTGGTGATTTCATCCTAAATGAGGCATCTTAGAGATTAAGGACAAAATGACTCTGAAAGTGTAATTCAAGATTGGAAAGGGTGCTAATGATAAATTAAGGAGTAAGAATATCAAACAACACTAGGTCTGAACACATTTTTGGATATCCTTGTGTTATCATTATATTTTTCTAGAAAATATTACACCATATAATTTTTGGGTGCATAAATATTTTCCTATCTGGATGATGTGCGTCCCAAGTAGTGGTGCACTGAAGGGGAAAGGGAGGGTTTAAAAACTTACCTTACCTATACAATGCAACAAAACCAATCAACACCCCATTGTAACTTGTGAACATAAAATATGAATCAAGTGTAGCTTAATGAAAAATGTAAAAAATAATAAATAATAAAAACATGGATGAGATTACTTACTATGTACGTGGGGGTGAGTATATCACTTAACCATCCTATTAGGGGACTAAATCTAGGGCTATGACATGAACATATAAAATGAAAATGAGAAACAAACATGCTAAAAAGAATGAAAACCATTTAAATGTGTTAGTTTTGAACATAAAAACATGCTATTTTGAAAATAAACATATCCAAAAGTGTAAAAATATGAATTTAGAAGGTAAAATACTAAAATTGGAAAATTTTTAGTCTAGTTAAAAGACTATATATTCAAAAACTTACCAAAAATATAAATAATTTGTGCAAATTCATTTGTGAGATTTTTGAGCTATGCATTCATAGTGAAGGATTTGAGCTAGAAATCATCTAAATAGACTAACACAATGAGGATATGGTCAATGTACTAGTAGGAGGATGAATAGGTCAGGTCCTAGTTAGTTTGGATGATTTTTAACGTTTTTGTACAAATTTCAAAATTTTGATTGAAATTAATTTTAATCCATTAAATTTTAAATTTTATTGCACAAATGGGGTTGGGGGATTATGTAGGGTAGGAAAAATACAAAATCTATTTAGTTTAGTGGTTTTGGGCCTTTTGGGGAGGGTTTTGAATTGGGCATGACCAAAGGATGAAACTGTCACATAAAGGTGAAACTACTGGTCTTCAATGAAATGGTGATGTAATCACCATAGTTAATAGGATAGGCAATGATGTAACCACTATCCATGCAGTGGTGGCATAACCACCATGGATGAAGGTGAAACCACCTAAGGTAGTTTCATAATCGTTGCATGTAAAAGGTGATAGTTTCATCCTAAATAGGAAAGGAGTTATTTTTAGTTTATTTTAAGGCTAAAAAATAGGCTAAGGTTGTTTTGGGGTATTTTTTTTATGGTCTATGCTCTGATCCAATTTTTTTTATCCACACTTATAATCATTAGAACATAATGTAGATCAACACAACATAATAGATATTAGTGGGCCAAGATGCCCAAATATTCAATATATGTAGAAATAGAATAACCCTTAAGGTAAGGCAACACCATAAAATAATCTTTATTGAAGGAATAACTCCACAATTCCACTTTGAGGGGGACAACCTCAAATGTCCTTCTACCAAATAGAAGACTCAACATGTACTTTATTGATTAATTTCCTTTATAATGATATTCACCTCCTCTATATAGACCTCTATATAATTAATAATGGATGGGTAACCTCCTAATCCCAATGTAGGCTGACCATTACCCAATGCATTAATTACACAAGTTACTCATCTATCTTAATATATTGAACCCAGATAACTAATTAAGGGGGGTGTGTGCCATAGGTCATTATCTTCATCAATCCATATACATAATATATCATATACCTAGGTACATAGTAATTTTATAATAAGGGAATACATACGATAGAGTCAGGTCATATAGTCAGAGTGGCCACTATATATTATGGCACTTTTGATGGCCAATGAACTAGCCATACTAGATAGAGATGAGATATTAAGGATTTATCAGGTGGGATCATGCCCCCATTGACAATATTTCTATGAGATATTTTTACCTAATAAGATGTAGATCAAAACATTTGTCAATTTCTACAAGCTACTAGAGAGTGGACATTCACTCTAATTAACATCTAGCAAATTTTAGACTTTTTGATGGTAAGTCAGATTGTGACAATATGATATGCTACTGACATGGGAGAGGTTGCACCTAAGGGAGGTATAAACAAGGCGTGGCTTAGGAACCATAACCCATGACTTTCCTCAGCATCATGACCCTCTCATAGGAGGATGACAGGATATTAGGGCTATCTATTATATATGTATATACACATTTTTTCTTGATTTTTGAGATATTGAGACACAATTTCCCTCTATAGAGGTGATTTTAATGAGACTTGATTGTATAATTGTTAAATCACCAAATTACACCCTAAGGAGAAGATAATTAAGATCTCTCCAAGTTTGGGGTAACATGGGATTAGCCCAAGGCTGTGGGTGACCTATGGTTGGGCTAAACCTCTAGTTTATGGGGCTAGCTCCACTGGTGCATCAATCATGGCTCAAATCCTAAAACTACTAACTTGTTGGGGTGAAAAGGGATAGGAAGAAAACATGAAAAGAAACCTATGATAATGGAGGTGATGCACTAATATGGTTTATCCACTCTATTCAACCCTAAACAACACTAATAAACAAAATAAGTGATTGAACCACTCTCTCCAAAAGCTTTTGAGAAATAGTGTTTTGCATAGAGGTTGTTCTAGATGATCAGAACATGAGGGTCATGATTCGAAGGTTTGATTTAAGACACTTACTAGTCAAATTCTACTCCAAAATCAACCACTAACACTTTTACACACTATGAAACCTACATAAAAAAATCTACTAGCATTTAGGTGAGGCAAGGATCTAGAAAGGGAGAAAACCTATAACTTATGAATATCAAAAAAAACATATAAAACACTAGAGACTAACATGAAGAAGTTAAAATAGTCCTTGTATTAGCTTAAAAGGTGAAAAAATACAAGTTTGGGTAGAATTTATTCATACCCAAAAAAGGGATGATTACAATGGCCTTAGATCCTCGATTTATAGAAAAATGAGAAGGTGAGAGAGAAAATATGGCATAGAAGGAGCATGTGGAGGTCATGAATGACCTAATTTACTCATACTACAATTACAACATCCATCATAGTCCCCTCAACTCTCCATGCATTGCTTGGCTAGTTGATGTCCTTCAATGAGTATGGT
Source organism: Torreya grandis (assembly GCA_037957365.1). Taxonomy (NCBI): domain Eukaryota; kingdom Viridiplantae; phylum Streptophyta; class Pinopsida; order Cupressales; family Taxaceae; genus Torreya; species Torreya grandis. Next base: position 746,412 of record JARHVA010001802.1, read on the forward strand.
GTAGAGATGGAGTGGTGGAGGCCAATTCAAAATTAAATGACTCTATTCAAATCATTTCCATTCAAATTTGGTCAAAAATTTCCTCTCTTGAAAGTTACAAAGGTGGAATCATGGTCTAATTAGCCTGTAAGGATCATTAAGCAGCCCACCTTCCTTTGTGCATGTTGACTAGGCTTAGAAAACTTCCCCATCCTGCATTATGAACATGAAGTGTGCCTTATCACCTTCATGAGGTAGTTACATGGTTTTTATAAACTACATTAACTCCCATTAATATCCCTCTCACACTAATTATTTCCTCCTTTAGTTGATGAAGTAGGCCTATTAGGCAATTAGGCCTAGTCTCTTAGGAATGGGAAAAATAAACATGTTTCAGGTAAGAACCAACATGCTATCCTATTACATATGCCTTAAAATATATATACACCTTCAACTCTACCTCGTTTAAGTGACTAGGACTCCTTTCACTAGCTTTTTTAGACTGGCCCTTTTACTCATGTTAGGAGGCCCCTTATCCAACGGTAGCACAATTGATTACTTATATATGAGCAATTGAACACGGAAATTATACCAGAATGATTAAGAAACTAGAAACATGAGACATCAAAGAATTTGAGAGACAATACACACAATTGTATTAGATAATACTAGAAGAAAATACAAATAAGGAAGATGCCACTTCTTCCTCCACCTCAAAGGCTTGCCACACCTCAAGACCTTCTTCCCTCTCTCTCTTGCTCAACACAAAACCAACTCTAAAGCTTGAGTTACAATTCCTCCTTGAATGCTATAGCTGATCTCCTTGACCTTACACCTGTAGATCTCCTTGACCTTGCTAGCTTCAATGCCTTTACTTGCCTTAGAATTACTTTACAATACATGCCTTATGGGTCTATAAATAAGATCCCATGCTTACAAAAAATAGACATCTAACTACTAAAATTAGACACACAGCTCGCGACTTAAAATAGTCTCTTAGCATGCAAACACTCGGTTTAACTAACTGACTGTTTGTAAACAACAGTTTTGGACCACACAGGCGACCGACGTCGGTCCCTGCTTGTCTGGTGCTGCCGACGTCGGCCGACTCTCTGCCGTCGCCGGTCTCCTTCTCCACTGCATCTGACCAACATCGGTCATACTGCCGATGCCGGTGGCTCTGGTTCTTCAGCATCCTTTCTTCATGTGTGTGCAAACGGTTGAAGCTTTTAGCTCCACACCCTAACAATCTCCCACTTGGAGATAAACAGATGCAACCTGTACCTGTACCTGTACACCATCTATTTTGTTCCTTAGGCCCTGTATCCCTCTTCAAAGCCACCCTTGAAGACCAACCACCACGCAAACCTGTGATGCTATCCCTGTCACCTATGCCACAAGAATTTTGTTGCTCCCAAATTCTTCATGACATACTTCTGAACCAACTTTACCCTTAGCTCAGAAAACTCCCTGTATATGCAACCCTGCAAAAAGTAACACAATACAATAACAGGATAATGTAGCTAATATTATCCAACCTGGTAAAGATAAAATACAATGGTCAAACCTCCATTGCCCTGCAGCTAACTCAAGACCATATACCATAGCCTTCTGTCTCAGATGTCCATCCACTCTCTTCTCTAAAATGGGAATCCATCCCTCTATCCAGCTGACAACTCCACCAACAAGTACCTGTTTGGCTTTACTCCAAGGACTCACACTCCTCATCCATGTCAAGCTCCCACTGTTTCTGGATTCTACCTGCATTTCTTCCTCCATCTTCCTAGTTCATGACTAACAGTAAGCAATATAAAGAAGGTGAACAACGAATATGAGGTTCACATACCTTTCCTGACCTCCACATGGGTGTTTGAGACTTAGTAATTCACCCAACATCCGTTCCAATGACCAATCTAGGCCATCTCCCAGTCTGCTCCCGACCGATGTCGGTTCCCTGCACTGACCCTGACTGCCGATGTCGTTACCCCTGGCCGACGCCGGCGTCCCTTTTGCCGACGTCGATCCTGATGACCGACGTCAGACTTCTCCTATCCAACCTACCGACCCTGCTGGTCTGCACATGACCGATGTCGGTATCTGGATGACTGACGTCGGTGCCAAGCTACCGACATCGGTGTCTGTGTGTTCCTGTAAGTGATGAATTTTTCATCTGCGAGCTCTTCTTGGATCATACCTCTGTCCATGCTGCCCTGCTCAGATTTATTCAGTCCCTGTGACTGATCTTTGTTCTTCATCTCCTCCATAAACACCAAGGCTTCTTTGTTCCTGTCAAAGGCATCAAATTTTTTCTTTCTGCAATGAACTATATCTATGCACATACCTTTTGAATCAAGAACTTCCATTCCCTCCCTGTTCTTGTGACCAAGCCTATTAGGCCACATCTGCGAATCTACACCAGAAGTGGAATCAGTAATACAAGTAGACAGATAAAGAGTATCTACTTTCTTACCTCTTGCTAGAACAAGTGCTCCCTTGGTAACCTTCCAAGAATCCGCTGTGAGGGTTATTGTGCATCCCTCATCTCCCAACCTTCCTACAGAAATCAAACTCTGCTTCAGAATTGGAACATGCATGACCTCCTTCAACACCCACGTGTTGTCAATATGCAATCTCAGCTGCACTTTCCCTTTGCCAACTATCTGACAAGGCGTACCATCCCCTAAATAAAGAACTCCAAAATCTCCCTGTTCATACTCATGAAACAAATCTCTGTTTGGGGATGCATGAAAAGATGAACCAGAATCTAATATCCATGATCCTACATGACTATCCAAAGAAAGTATGAGAGCATCCTATACCACAATATTTGCATCCTTTGCTTCTTCAATACCTGCATGTTGATTCTCTTTATCTCTCAACCAACACTCCTTCTTTGTATGTCCTTTCTTTCCACAAAACTAGCAGGTAATACCTTTAGACTCGGATCTCCTTCCCAACCTTGATTTCCCTTGCTCAATCTTCTCCTTTTGCCTTCCTCTGCTTTCCACACTTAGAGCGTTCCCTGATGATTCACCTGTGCTTCTCCTGCGTATTTCCTCATTCAAGATCACACTCACAACATCATCAACTTTTAAGATTTTAGAAGCAGATGCAGAGTTACTTACTGCCATAACCATACCGTCCCAACTTTCAGGCAAAGAACATAAAATCAAGAGAGCCTTTACCTCATCATCAAAAACAATGTTGACTGAAGCTAATTGGTTTACCAAACCATGGAAATCACTGAGATGAGTATGTACCGAACCTCCTTCCTACATTTGCAAAGTAAATAGCTGCTTCATAAGGTATACCTTATTAGAAGCCGAGGGCTTTTCGTATAAATTTGCCAAGGACTTTATCAACTCTTCCGTTGTTTTGCACTGTGATAAGCTAGAAATCACAGAAGCTCCAAGACTCAACCTTATGGAACCGAGAGCCTTCCGATCAAGAACACTCCATTCTTCATCCTTCATATCTGTGGGCTTGCATGCAACCCCACCCAACGGTAAGTACAGATCCTTTTGATACAGATAGTCCTCAATCTGCATCCTCCAGTGTTGATAATTCTTGCCGTTAAACTTCTCCATTCGTAGCTTGCTTTCTTCTGCCATTGCTGAACTCCCACTCAATCAGAAAACCCTGTGAATGACCTGTAATCAAAAAACAATAACCTGCTTCTTGTAAATCGTAGCTCTGATACCAACTGTTAGGAGGCCCCTTATCCAATGGTAGCACAATTGATTACTTATATATGAGCAATTGAACACGGAAATTATACCAGAATGATTAAGAAACTAGAAACATGAGACAGCAAAGAATTTGAGAGACAATACACACAATTGTATTAGATAATACTAGAAGAAAATACAAATAAGGAAGATGCCACTTCTTCCTCCACCTCAAAGGCTTGCCACACCTCAAGACCTTCTTCCCTCTCTCTCTTGCTCAACACAAAACCAACTCTAAAACCTGAGTTACAATTCCTCCTTGAATGTTATAGCTGATCTCCTTGACCTTACACCTGTAGATCTCCTTGACCTTGCTAGCTTCAATGCCTTTACTTGCCTTAGAATTACTTTACAATACATGCCTTATGGGTCTATAAATAAGATCCCATGCTTACAAAAAATAGACATCTAACTACTAAAATTAGACACACATCTCGCGACTTAAAATAGTCTCTTAGCATGCAAACACTCGGTTTAACTAACTAACTGTTCGTAAACAGCAGTTCTGGACCGCACAGGCGACCGACGTCGGTCCCTGCTTGTCTGGTGCTGTCGACGTCGGCCAACTCTCTGCCGTCACCAGTCTCCTTCTCCACTGCATCTGACCGACGTCAGTCATACTGCCGACGCCGGTGGCTCTGGTTCTTCAGCATCCTTTCTTCATGTGTGTGCAAACGGTTGAAGCTTTTAGCTCCACACCCTAACAACTCAAACCTGTAGGTGAAATTATAGGGAGAATTATGAGAAATTGGTGATTTGGAAAGGTGAAATATACCTCACACTACCTTCTTCCATGGTCTGTAACCTTTCATCAAGTTATGTACTTGTTGACAATTTTTACCCTACAAGTCAAAATTGCAACCTCTACCATTCAAAACTTTGTAGTTCATATTGTGAATCATTTTTGAGTCCTAAATAGTCCAAAAGAATTGTTTAAGTCTACATGGTCTCTTTATTTCGAGAGAATTATCCAAATAGAAATCTCGAAGGGCATCCTCAAAAGCAATTTCATTTCTTTCAAATAAGATGAAGGGTCTATTTCATTCTTCCAAAGGGCATTTACAAAAGTTTGAAGGGTCTTTTCCTTTCTAGAGGAGTCATTTCAAGGGGCAAAGGCACTTAACAGAGTTCTAAAGGATTTACTTTAGGATGATAAAGACACAAATCCTAAAGATTTAATTCCTCCAAACTTTTTTTCTAAAGGAAATGGACATTTATAAATACCCGAAGGGTAGAATCCCTTCGGGAAATTTATTTTACAAAAACTTGAAGGTCACTTGGAAAATGCCAAAGGGACATTACCAGAATCTCAAAGGGTATGTATCCTTTGAGAAAGTTCATTTGCAAGAATATCGAAGGGTAGAGTCCCTTCAGGAAGGTTCATTTCAAAGAATTCTGAAGGGTATGTGCCCTTCAGGGAAGTCATTCCCAAAAGGCCAAATGAACATTCACAAAAATTTGAAGGGTTAATTCCATGGAAAAGTGGACTGTGTCAAAAAGTTCAAAGCACAGGTGGACAGATAAATTTTTGCCGAAGGGAATTTTGGAAAGACCACAAGGTCTATTATAAAAAACCTGAAGGGCACCTTCCCATCAAGAAATTCCATTGTCAAAATTGAAGGGTCACTTTGCAGAAGCCCAAAGGGCAGTTTCAAAAGCCAAAGGGTAATAAGGAAAGGAAAGACACAACCATTCCTTCAAACTTTTTGTCTAAAATAAAAGAAAGGCTCTAGTAAGAAGTCCAAAATAATTCTTTCAAATAAATTCTCTGAAATAATTCCTTTGGAAGACTTTCTAAGTGGATAGACTAATCAATTAGGATGAAGAGACACAAACAATTTGTTCAAGGGAAAATAAGCAAAGATAGAAGCCTAAAGATATATTTCCTTCAAAAAATTTATCCAAAGGAAAATAAAGGGAAGAAATTTGAGAGGTAATAAGCTTGAAGGAAGAGACATGCCAGATAAATGACAAAGGAAAGTAGACACAAGAAAGCAATGGACAATTTATCTAAAAAGAATCAGAAATAAAATGCAAGAGATTTTAATAACCAATAAATAGATTAATGTATTATACATCATGTAATGTGGTCCATAAATAGGATTAGATATGTCCAAGACATGTAGACATTTCAAACATGACTCTTTTAGTTCTAAAATAGAGACTCATTTGCATGAAGAATTCAAGGAGTTTAACATTGGAGAGCTTAGCACAAGATTTCATGTATGCACTCTTGTTTGTCTCATTCATCTGAGCCTTTCAAACATTTCCAACAGTTCAATCAGAGTTATAAATTCAATTTTGGTAGTGATTTCATGCAAAGGAAATCCTTTCAAACATTTCAACAGCTCAAGAGGAGTTCCATATTTAGAGATTGGTGTAGCATCATGCATTTAGACAGATTAGTCCAAGCTTGAGCCCACTGTCCATTTTCAATGCCAAAGGGTTTTTCATGCAAGATAAAAGAAAAGAAGATATTTTTAGAAGGATTTGTTATCTTGGCATAATAGAAATTAGACTTGGTTAATGTAAGAGTTGACCTCCTTTTATATTTTTAGTGTGAACCTCTTAGTTGTGTGTTTTCTATATAAGTTGGCTTTTCAACTTTGAATTGTATCCCTCTTTTGGCAAGATCAAATTCTACCAAAGACTGAGTTTGTAACCTTTTTTTAGATTAATAAAAGGATTGTTTTTATTTTTTAGAATGCTGGTATAGTGTATTCATGTCAGTGATTTGCATATGTGATATGATTTCTCTTCCTTGTCAAGTCTTGATCTTAACTAACAACATAGTTGATCAGTTTATGCAGGTCATGTTCTATGTTTGATGTCATTTGGCTGAGTTTATAGTGGATATAAGTGGTTGGTTAATGGCTTAAATTAGGCCTATTCTTTCATTTCCCTCAATCTTGGATCACCAGATAAAACCTTTTCATTAGATACTTATGCATATTGGTCAATTAGATTTGAAAGTTCAACCCTTTTCTTGTCTAAATCAGTGTTCTTAGGATCTCAAATTGAGTGGATCAATAAAAAAAATATAGGTGTATCACCATCATTAGATAGGATTTACATTCAAGTTTCTCTCTCTTTTCTTGACAGTTTGTAGCATAGAGAAAATACCCTTATTGATACACCAAAGGGAGCTAGCCCTTAGAATATAGAGATTCAATCCACTGATTAGGTCACCCATAGCCTAGGATTGTTTCTATGTTTTAGTAGACTGTGAAGGCCTGAAACTACCTTCACAGGGGTGCAAGTCTTCTTGACAACAATTTTTGGCATGCCTAGTGGGACCCATTGGAGTTGGTCTTGATGAAATTGTAGTTACAATAGTGTTCTTCAAGAATTATTTGGTGATTTCAAGCTCAAGCAGTTACTTCTAATAATACAATCATAGTTTCCATGTAATTTTATTTTTATTGAATTATCATGAATGAGTTTTGATGGCTATGTATGAAGATAATTCAAATGTTATGTTTCCTTAACAACCCAATGATGGATCATACCAGCCTTGTCATGATACCTATGAGCCTCTTTATGAGCCTAATCAGCCTTATCAGGAGTATTATCAAAGCTATGTTAAGCCTTATCAATTTTCTCATGATCCTTATTATCAAGAGCATAACTCTTATCCTCCTTGTGAGCCATATCAGTCTCAAGATCAGTTTTCACCTTTCCCATATGGATATGATGTTTCATATGAGCAGCCTTGGATCCAAGAAATAATGGGTGAAATAGATCTTAGAGTACTAGCATATGCAAGAAAAAATTGTTTAAACTCTCAGTATGAAGAAGTGAATGGTCTATTCCAAAATGTGTCTAATGATCCAGAAGAGATAAATGAGCTATGTATTTTTGTATTAGATAATATGGAGGCTTGGGAAAGGCAAAAAATTGATTTGAGCCACTTGTCTACAAAGGGTTCTTGTGTTCCTTATTCCCATGAAGTTCTTAACCATGACCAGTGTGTGCCGAGGGAGATTCCTAGTTGGAGTCAAGAGCTTATTCAAGAGACTATTCATGAGCCTAAACCTTCTTATAGTCCCATTTCCTCACCAAGCATCCCTTAAGTTTGAGTTATCCATGAGGACAATGATGTTTTAGACAATGGCCAAGTAGAAGGAACAAAATACAAAGGTCTTTAAGAGTTTCTCTTTCCCTCCTCTCCAAAACTCCCTAAGTAATTCCATTTCCCTCAAGATTCCAAAATATAATCATGATCAACCTCCCATGCTTCATTTTCCCTCTCAAACAAATGAATTTCATCACCCTCCCACCATCTCCCTTATTCAAGAGGAGCCTATTCTCTAGAAGATTGAAAAAGGGGTTGTAGCTATAATGCAAGTTCTTATAGAGTGTGAAGAAGATGTTTCAGGTGTGTTTGTGGAAGAGTTTCACATTGATACTTCACTTAAGGTTGTAGTTGAGAATCCAATTATAGTTGAGAGTGAGAAGGTTGATCTTGATGAGAAAGAACTCCAAGAGGAGTTGGTACAAATTGAAGTCATAGCTGAGTTAGAGATATCTCCTATTGAGAAGGATCTAGATAAATTTCAAGCTGATCCTATTCAAATTGATCAAAATGAGAAACATAAGGATGATTGGTGGTTGTACCTTGAATATTTGTAAGAAATTGAAGATCTCTATATGGATGTGTTGCCTATGAAAGAGCATGTTTATGATAAATTTGATCAATAATCACCTATTCAAGATCATAATATATATTGGGTTGCCTATTCAAAGCTCCTTGAAGAGATGGATGAACTTGTAGTAGTTGATAAGAAGGACGTGGTAACTCAAGAACAATGTATAGATGAGATATACTTGACAAGGTGATAGATGACAAGTAGTATGAAAAAGATCAAGAAGTACTTGATGATTTTGTCTTTGTTGGTGATTGGTTTGTTGTTGATGACTCATTTGATATGATGCTGATATAGTTGGTGGACAAGAAAAATGCCTCATCAAAGGTTATGATTAATAAACATCCTGCGTTGCAACTTGTACCATCTCTTGGAATGAGTGAGTTCATGAATTTCCCTTTTGATCTAAGTAGATCATGATTTGTCATGGTTAGTTAGGTTCTTTGTTATTTTGGTTTTCCTCCAAGTTATATTCAAGCATAGTAGTTTCATTCTATTTTTTTCCAAATAAGTGCTTGTTTGGACATTTGCTTTACTTAGTTTTCCTTGCTTTGTGTGTTTCCCTTCTATTTTGGAGGATGAAGGTTATCTCATGCCAAAAGAGAGTTTACAGTCATGGATCAAATATATAATTTCTTTGTGGATTCAAAACTCATGTATATGGCTAGGTTCTCAATCATAGCAGGCATGCTTCCCAGCTAAGTCACCAAAATGTTGACAATTTTTACCCTACAGGTCAAAATTGCAACCTCTACCATTCAAAACTTTGTAGTTCATCTTGTGAATCAGTTTTGGGTCCTGAATAATCCAAAGGAATTGTTCAAGTCTACATGGTCTCTTTCTTTTAGGAGAATTGTCCAAACAAAAATCCTAAAGGGCATCCTCAAGAACAAGGTCATTTCTTTCAAAGAATATGAAGGGTTTATTTCATTTTTCTAAAGGGCATTTACAAAAGTTGGACAGGGCTTTTCCTTTCAGGAGGAGGCATTTCAAGGTGTAAAGGCACTTAACAAAGTTTTGAAGGATTTCCTTTGGGAAGATAAATACAAAAATCCCAAATATTTAATTCCTTCAAACATTTTTTCCAAAGGAAATGGACATTTACAAACACTTGAATGGTAGAATTCCTTCAGAAAAGTTCTTTTACAAAAACCTGAAGGTCAGTTGGAAAATGTTGAAGGGACATTACAAGAATCCTAAAGGGAATGTGTCCTTCAATAAAGTTCATTTTTAGGAATCTCAAAGGGTAGAGTCCCTTTGAGAAGGTTCATTTCAAGGAATTTTGAAGGGTATATGCCCTTCGAGAAAGTCACTCCCAAAAGGTCGAAGGACCATTCACAAAAATTTGAAGGGTCAATTTTTTGGAAAAGTGGACCATTTCAAAAAGTCTGAAGGGAAGGTGGATAGATACAATTTTACTGAAGGGCATTTTAGAAAGGCTATAAGGTCCATTACAAAAAACTCAAAGGGCACCTTCCCTTCTAGAAAGTCCATTGTCAAAATTGAAGGGTCACTTTTTAGAAGCCTAAAGGGCAGTTTCGAAAGCCAAAGGGTAATAAGGAAAGGAAAGACACAACCATTCCTTCAAATTTTTTGTTTGAAGGAAAATAAATGTCATGACAAGAAGTTCAAAAGAATTCTTTTAGACAAATTATTTAAAAGAATTCCTTCATAAGACTTTACAAGCAGATAGACCAATCAGGAAGGATGAAGAGATGTAGACAATTTATTCGAGGGAAAATAAGCAAAGATAAAAGCCCGAAGATACATTTCCTTCAAACTTTTTATTTGAAGGAAAAGAAAGGGAAGAAATATGAGAGGTAATAAGCTTGAAGGAAGAGACGATCCAAATAAATGCCAAAGGAAAGTAGACACAGGAAAGCCATGAATAATTTATTCGAAAAGAACTAGAAACAAAATGCAAGAGATTTCAACAACCAATAAATAGATTAATGCATTATATAGAATGATAAGTGGCCCATAAATAGGATTAGACACATCCAAGACATGTAGCCATTTCAAATATTACTCTTTTAGTTCTAAAATGGAGACTCATTTGCATGAAGAATTCAAGGAGTTTAATTTTGGAGAGCATAACAAAAAATTACATGCATGCACTCTTGTTTGTCTCATTCATTTGAGCCTTTCAAATATTTCTAGCAGTTTAAGTGGAGTTCTATATTTAATTTTGGCATTGATTTCATGCAAAGAAAATTCTTTCAAACATTTTATCAGCTCAAGAGGAGTTCCATATCAGGAGATTGGCATATAATCGTGCATTTAGACAAATTAGTCCAAGCTTGAGGCCACTGTCCATTTTTAACGCCAAAGGGTTTTTCATGCAAGACAAAAGACAAGAAGATATTTTTAGAAGGATTTTTTATCTTGGCATAATATAAATTAGACTTGGTTAATGTAAGAGTTGACCTTCTTTTCTATTTTCAACACCAACCTCTTGGCTGCTATATGTTTTCTATATAAGTTGGCTTTTCAACCTTGAATTGTATCCCTCTTTTGGCAAGATCAAATTCTACCAAATACTAATTTTGTAACTTTTTTTCATATTAATAGAAGGACTATTTTTATTTTTTAGAATTCTAGTATAGTGTATTCTTGTCAGTGATTTTCATAAGTGATAGAATTTCTCTTCCTTGTCAAGTCTTGATTCTTACCTAGAAGCATAGTTGATCAGTTTATGTAGGTCATGTTCTATGTTTGATGTCTCTTAGCTGAGTTTATAGTGGATATAAGTCACTGGTTGGTGCCTTAAATCAGGCCTATTCTTTCATTTCCCTCAAGCTTGGATCACAAGATAAAACCTTTTCATGAAATACTTATGCATATTGATCAATTGGAGCTGAAATTTTAGCCCTTTTCTTGTCTAAATCAGTGTTCTTAAGAGCTCAAATTGATTGGATCAATCAAAAAAATATAGGTGTATCATAATCATTAGATAGGATTTCCATTCAAGTTTCTCTCTCTTTTCTTAGCAATTTGTAGTGTAGAGCAAAGATCCTAATTGATACACCAGAGGGAGATAGCCCTTAGAATCTAGAGATTCAATCGACTGATTAGGTCACCCACAACATAGGATTGTTTCCATGTTTCAAAAGACTGTGAAGGCCTCAAACTACCTTCATAGGGGTGTATGTTTGATTGAAAATAGTACCCTGAAATCATCACTAAACCTTATAAAAAGAATGTTTTTGATGGATCCATACAACTATTCGTACATACCAAATCCATGGTCAAGAACTCCTCAGAGAGCATCATGTGATTTAGGTGTCTTTAGGTCCAATTTAAGGCATTTATGTGCAATTTTTTTAGGTTTTATTCCATTAGGTCTCTATTAGGGTTTATGCAAGGTTTTAGTGGCATACCATCATAATGATGGTTCATAAATTTCAATTCTCAAACACAAAAACATTTACCATGGATTTTTATCCCATATACCCCCTCAAATCTCTTGTTCTACTCCTAGTCTCATGCAACTTATATAGTGAGTTATGAATGAAAGTTGGCAGATCTCAAACTCCTTGTTAAGCATTTTATGTAGTTTTTAGTATTAATGAATTTTCATATATTTTAACTCTTAACTGTAACTCTTTCCTTAATGGATGGTTAGTGCATAGGGTTCCCTAATCCCCCTAAGATAACTTGGTCTAAGTAATCTTGCTTGGTGAGATATGAGCATTGGAGTTGGCAGTTCAAGATGGCAAACTAGGGCTAGTGTAGCTCAAGAGATGTAATGAGACTAAGTTTACTATTTATTTATATTCCTCTATCTAATACATCCTCTTTATGGTCTAAAAAATCATCACATACCTTCCCATAGCCTTAAGTCTATTGTGGGGTCTGGATATGCCATGAGGGGGAGATTGGGGTTTTTAGGCCTAAAGATGGTCTTAGGCCTTATAGACCTAAAATAAGTTTGATACACCTGTATGTGAATTGGTGACTTAAATTTCACTATATCATCCCATTACACCTAATATACACCTTCTACACCTTCCCTTATCTTCCCAGACCACCATCTCTACCTTTTTTCTATAGTAGGTATGCCCTAAGTATCATTGTTTAGTCTAGGTGATTGAATCAATTGTGTTAGAGGCCTAGGTAGGATCTGATATCCCTACTATTGATGGATTTGGAAAATTATTTTACATGATTTCATATCTTGATAACACCTTTGGTATTATACCTCCCTTCAATTCTTCTATCTTTACTCCCTCTCATACTCTTGCTCAACGTTTATGAGCCTCTGGGTTAGTTTGACCCTAAAGGTATGTAAATACACTTTGTTTCATCTCTTTGAGTTAAAATCCTATTGAATTACCTTTTGTAATTTTTATTATGCTCCTCTTATTATTTTAAACCTAAAACACTTCCCAAATGTACAATATCTTCAAATTCTATACACAGGCCTAGAACTACATATTTTAGGCCTAGTAGGCCTAATTAGGCCATTAGGATATCTTTTGCTTATCTCAAGGACCCAAGGATTCACTAATGTTTATATCCTTAGGAAATAATTCAATACTCTTTCTTATCTCTTTTTCATTCCTCTTCACCAAACATGTTTCATCACATTTTCATTCTCTTACTCATGACCCTCCATGGAGGTGGTAGTCCTACATCTTTAAATGTGTGAGAGAGTGGACTTTTTTTCATGAAAAAATTCTCCCCACTTGTTAATGCTGAAATATTATATATTGAGTTTTAAATCTTTTTTCTCTTCATACACTTCAATACACCCTAAAAATGGATCCTTTGCTTAACTTACCTTTTATTTACCGTCAGGCCTGTAGATGCAACTTTGAGTTTCTTTGACTGAGGTTTAATATTGAAATGATTCTTCCACAGTCCTGTATGGATTGATAAATAATTTTACCATGTTATTTTTTATTCTTACAACTTTTCTCAACTTAAATATGGCTTCTTGTTTAACTTCCTCCCCACCTACAGTCAGTCCTATAGATTATAGTTTTAAGCTCTTCACTATGAGTGGTTCATTTGAGAGGTGGGATTTTCCTCATTTTGATGTTGCATTATTTAATTTAATTCCATAAACATAGTTATGACCTCTCATTTCTCTTTCTTTCCTTATTAATCTTTTTAATCTCATCATACCTTCAGTTTATTCATTCTTGTAACCACAACCATGTGTGTGCACTTGGGGATCTTGACTAAGTTTATCTTCTAGTGTGGGTTGATGGTATTGTTATCTATTTGAAACTAATTTATCCATCTTAAATAATCTTCATATGTCCTTATGAATATATTTAAGGCTCCTTAATTTCTTCAATACCCCATCCCAATAGTCTTTCATTTGCTTAATCTGCATAATAAGTCTGTAGGTGCCTAAATGAGAGCTTGTCTCTCAAGGGATTGAAGATGAGAATGGGTTTTGAGTATAGGGAAGTGATGGGAATGAAATAAAAAACATAGATAATTATTTATAGGTTAATTAAATATATTACTTTAAAATAAACTAATTATTCTCTACAACTACCCTACTTTCACTTTGCAAAGGAGATTACATTACATGAATGGTAGTCACCTTAGAAATAGGAATTTGAAGGTGTTCTTTGGTATGATTATTTAGATAAATTTTTATGGTATATAAGGCTTAAATTAATTATAATAAACTCTCACCCAAACTAAATCCATCATTCACTTCCATTTTCATGCCTTGAAGGCTCTACAACATGAGTAAATATTGTCTATAGCTTGCACATGTGATAACATGGATGTTTACTTAATCTTTAGGGCCCAAACATGTGAAAAAGTAGTGGATAATGGTGAATATATATTTTATAAACCCATGAAATTTACATAAATTTCCATTCCTCTTTCATCATTCGTAGAAATGGAGAAAATGGAGCAAACCAAAACCCTACCTGAATGGATGATACACTGTGACCCCTTCACCTTAGTGATTGTAAATAAAGGATGGAGAGGTAATATAATAATAAATTTCACAAAATGGAATCTATCTATGGTCCCCTCCTCTACCCAAAGTCTTAGGTCCTCACATTTTCTCTCTTATCCATACCAAATAGAAACTTGACTAGATTTTTTGAGCTACCCAGGAACTTGTTGGAAGAAGGGAGTTAATTTTTGACTTATTTGAATTGATATATCATGGATTATTCCATATAATGTTTTAAATAAGTCCCCTATGAATATTTATAACCTCTTATGATCATGGATGTACTATATAGATCCAAACAAATATGAAAGCAACTTTAACCTACAACTTTCCTACAGTTTCTCAAGTTTCAGACCTTGAAATTCCATTGGTGGGAGGGAGGAGGGAAATAAGGAGGTAAAGAACATTTCAAAACATAAGGTATGGGTGGGGAAGCTAAAAATTCATATCTTTCCATGTGTGGGGCCATTTCGATGGATGGACAGTGTGTTTGACTTCTAAAATGGACCCTTTATGCAAAAAGACACCTTGTCATGACAATAGGATGGAAATGAGACCCTTTTAAGACCATTAATTGATCTTATGACATAAAAACATACCCTTTTAAATTTTTTATAATGTGTATTTTGACTCATATTATGTTTGGAGGGTCACTTGATGACTTGGAGGGCTAATTAAAGCAATGATATAGGTTTAAATGAACATACCATAGAGGGCAACCTTAGATACATTATTAAAATTCACATTAAGACCTAGACATGATTTGGACACCCTTCACATTTTCTATCAAGGTCTCTCCTTAATAAATGGCTTAATATAAGCTTAAATACAAAGAGAACCAAAAACCTTAATCCCTCCAAATACCTTAATTTTTTCTAATAAACCTTAACTTTATCAAACAAAAAAAGACCATTCTCTAGGATTCAAAAGACTTTTAACACCACTCCACTCACTCAAGGACCACCATGACAACTTAACACATCACCTAATAACTCAAAACATGTTATTATATGATGATCTCTACAAGTATTATATAACACATACAATGACACCTTAAACAGTGCTACAAGGATTAAAATGAGCATTTAGAAGACCATGACAAGCTCTAGACCACCACATACAAGCTTGGATGGGTGTCACGAAGAATTTTTTTTATTATAAGGGTTGGAATTTGACCTTTGAGGCCAAATTATCAATATCTTTGGTGACTCATAGGGGTTAACCAACTTGCTAGTTAAGAGAACCAGTTATATCATGCATGATAGTCATGGTTCAAATGAGAGACTTCCTTGACTGAGATGAATCTTCATGACTACTAAATTTTATACCTTAAGAAATATAAAAACTCAAAATACCCAACAATAAACAAAGAAAACACGACAAGACACACAATAAAAAAGTAACACCTAAACACTTAGAGAGCAACAAGATAAGACAACAAAGTAACTAAGGCAACTAACACACCATACTTGTGTTGACACACTTATTGGAAACAAGACAACAATCTAATATAAACAACTAACCTGAACACAAATTATTTATCCTCTAGGATCAAATGGGAAGCTCATTTTATCACCATGGCACCATGAGGTCACATTATCATGTGTTGACTGAAGCCTAATCAGGGATTATTCATGGGATGAGAACCTCCACTTGAATTTAGAGATATTGGCATGCTCATAACCTCCTAAAATAGTAATTAGAAATCCTTGTTCCATTATCAAGTGCATAGGTTGAATATGTGAATCCAGAACCCAGTCATATTCATTTCAAACTTGCCTATTTTGCATGAACAATCTCATTTTTGCCTCACTCATAGGCTGTTCTTGATCAAGATGAATAGTTTGAGGTAGATCTTATGGCATGCTTAGAGTGTTGAATTCAAAGAGGGTTGAATCTGACTTCATGATATCTTGGACCATTGAAATTCATTTTCATTCACCAATAGTGAATAAATACCTACAAATAGGATGAGAGGTTGATGTCCTTATTTTAAGCCCTCAAATAAGCCATTTTCACATGAACCAGCCTCTTGGGATGGCCTGGCTAGAGGGTTTCCTTTATCTTATTTGGTGATACTACCTTATTCAACCTAAATTGAGTCATTAAATACTTCAATAAGAGAACAAATTGATCTTATGATGTCAAAAAATAATTTTTATTGATCCTCACATAGTTCTAGTTTGCTTGGGTTTCCTTGCTTCATAGGAGTTGATGTAGGAGTAGGCATAACATAGCTTGAGAAATATTTTTAAAATTTACTTCCTTGAATCAAGGAAGTACATCTTTCTCAAGCTATTTTATGCCTACTTCCAATGATACATCAAAAACTACCACCATAGTTTGACATTCTTCACTTGCCTCCTAAAAGATAGGCTCCTTTTCAAGAAGTGGAATGGAAGATCCTTGAAAGAACTCTAGAAGATAGGTCAGATTTAGTGTTGTCATAGAAGTTTCATTATTATTACTAAGCTACTCACTTTTGACAACCAACACCTCATTCTCCTTCTACATATTATATTGAATGGACCTTCATGATGGGAATTGTTTGGATTCTTGAGGATGGAGGGATGGGGATTGAATGGTTTCATATTTCTATTTAGCTTTAACATCTTGTTTTAGGCTTGACTCCTTTTTGTTTCCCCATGAATCCACTACTTATTTATTATTTGGAACCTTGGATTTAGGAGATTCCTCTATTTCATATGTTAAAGCTTTGAGATTGCATGAAGGCACATTCTTGTGAGATTACATTACTCTTGATACTACCATTAACTAAGATAAATGTTCATTTGCAAGTTTAACTTCTCTAGTTAGGTCATCTTCAAAGTTAAGTCTCATCTGATTAGAGATCTCCTCAGGTTGATTGGGAAAGGAATGATTCTACCAAGTCTAATATTCAGTCCTATCAACACATATTTATTCCTTCTTTTGAATAGTTTCTTGGATAGATTTCTAAGTAGGGAAGGCTTGATGAGCTTGTGGGGAACTTGGAAAGTTTTAACATTCATATGACTTGGTATTTTGAGGAGGGATGGGATGATCAAAAGATTACTAATATGGAATGGAGGAGGGCACATGAGGTTGATTACTCTATATCTATTTCCCCTCATAGACTACTAACTTCTCCTCTATACAAGATATTAGACCACCTATGTCTAACATATCACTAGTTGGCCTTGATTAATTCTCCCTCATAACATATTTCCACTCTCTCTTGATTGGATGCAATGAGTTCCTCACATTCCTAATGAGATGAGAAGGAACCTATTGACCATAACCCCTTTGTGTATCAATCCCAACCATGTATCTCTCATAACTCAAGAGAGTCTACTTAAGGCTTAAAATAGACTAGTTTGGGACATGTCTAAGATCACTAGGAGAATCATGATGTTTCCAAGAATTATTATGAGGATAGGTAGGCTGAAAAGGAGATGGACTTAGGGTGTGAAGTGACATATATAATTGTTAATCAAGTTGAGGAGGTTCAACATAAGACTGATAAGGGTTAACATGTTGTTGGTGATAAGGAACATATGGTCGGTATGGGTTATGATATAACTGATAGGGCTGTGTAGAATAAAAATCACTTTAATATCCAACAATTAGACATTATAAGGAAAAATGAATAAAAAAAGTGAGCTATCAAAAACAAGATGTTCTTATCCTTAGATGAAAATATCCTGATGACCACTCTTGCCATGATATTTTGACTACAAATCTACCACTAGAGTACTTGAAGATTCATAAGATCACCAAAATGATGCAAGTGAGTGCTTTGATTAATTTAATCTTGATCCCACTAGGCATGTGAGAACTATTAACTCACCAAACTACACCCTTAGGAGAATATGGTTCAAACCTCCCCAAGTTTGGGGTAACATGGGATTAGCCCAAGGCTGTGGGTGACCTATGGTTGGGCGAAACCTCTAGTTTATAGGGTTAGCTCCCTTGGTACATCAACCATGGATAAAATCCTAAAACTTATATCTTGTTGGGTTGAAATGGTATAGGAAGAAAATATGAAATAAAATCTATGTTACTGGAGGTGATGCACCAATATGGTTTATCCACTCTATTTGACCCTAAACAACACTAATAAATAAAATAAGTGACTGAACAACTTTCTCAAAAGGATTCTAAGAATTAGTTTTTCATGTAGAGGCTATACTAGATTATTAGAGATTGAGGTTCATGAGTAGAAAGTCTGATTTAAGACACTAGTCAAATTCCACTCTAAGCTCAACCACTAATAGTTTTACACACTATGTGACCTACATATAACAATCCACTAGCATCTAGGTGAGGGAAGGACCTAAAAGGGAGAAAAACTACCACTTATGCATATCAAACAAGCATATAACACACTATAGACTAATATGAAGAAGTTGAAATAGTCCTTGTATCAACTCAAGAGGTGATAAAGTACAAATTTGTTTAGAATTTCTTCATACCGAGTAGAGGGATGATTACAATAGGCCTTAATTTATATAAAAATGAGAAGGTGAGAGAGAAAAATTTGGCATGGAAGGATCCTATGGAGGTCATGAATGACCCTAATTTACTTAGACTATAGTTATAATATACATAACAGTCACCTCAAATCTCTATGCATTGTTTGGTTAGTTGATGTCCTTCACTGATTATGGCATAGAGATGGAGTGATGAAGGTTAATTCAACATTAGTTAACTCTATTCAAGGCATGGATATGCCAATTTGGTCAATCAGTTCCTCTCTTAGAAGTTACAAAGGTGGAATCATGGTATAATTTGCCTCCAAGGATCATTAAGCAACCCACCTTCCTTTGTGCATGCCCCATCCTACTTTATGAACATGAATTGTGCCTAGTCACCTTATTGAGGTAGTTACATGGTTTTTTATCACCTTAATTAACTCCCCTTGACAACCATCTCATGTCAATAGTCTCTTCTTTTAGTTGACCAACTATGCTTATTAGGAAATTAGGGCTAGTCTCATAGTGCGTGTTGCTTAGGTGGCCATACAACCTACATAAGACCTTGGGAATTGGAAAAATGAACATGATTTAGGTAACATATTATACCATGACATGTGTGTTAAAATAAATATACACCTACAACTCTACCCTATTTAGGTGACTAAGACTCATTTTAAAAGCTTCTTTGGACTGGCCCTTTTACTCATACTTATAGGTGCATTTACAAGGAGAATTATGTGTAGCTGGTGATTTTTAAATGTGAAATATGCATCACACTACCCTCTTCCATCATCTAAAACCTTTCATCAAGTTATATACCCTAAAATCATCACTAAACCCTATAATAATAGTATTTTTTGGTGGATCTGTATAACTATTCATACATACCAAAGCCATGATCAGGACCTCATCAGAGTGCATCATGTGATTTAGGTGTCTTTAGGAATTCAAGGCATTTGAATCCAAATTATTTAAGTCTTCTTACATTAGGTCTCTATTAGGGTTTATGAAGGGTTTTATTGGCCTACCATATTAATGATGGTTCATAAAGTATAAGCCTTGAACCTAAAACCTTTTTTCATGGATGTTTAACCCATATACCCCCTCAAAAATCTTGAACTGATCATGGTCTTATTCATATTGTGCAATGAGTTGTGAGTGAAAGTTGGCAAACCTCTAACTCATTATTAAGTATTATGTGTAGGGTATAGTGTTAGTGATTGGTCATATATATGAGCTCTTAAATGAAAATATTTCCTTCATGGATTATGGTGATTTCATAGGGGTCCATAACTCCCCTTAAGACCATTGGTATTGAGTCATCTTGATTGATGAGATATGAGCAATGGAGTTGGTAGTTCGAGATGGCAGACTAGGGATAGTGTAACTTGAGATAGGTAATGAGAATATGTTGACCATTTCATTATATTAATCTATATAAGACATCATCTTTAGGGTCTAAAACATCATCACATACCTTCCCATGGCCTTATGTTTGTTTTGGGGTATGTATATGCCACAAGGAAGAGGTTGGAGTTTTGAGGCCTAAAGATGGTCTTAGGCCTTATAGGCCTAAAATCTAAGCCACCTATAGGTGAATTTGTGACATCAATGTCACTAGATCATCCCCTTCCACCTAATCTCCATATTTTTCACTTACCATTATCTTCCCAAACCATTATCCCTACCCTTTTTCTCTAGTAGGTATGTCATGAGTATCACTATTCAATCTAGGTGCTTGAATCAGCTATGTTAGAGGCCTAGGTATGATATTTTCTCCCTACTATTTATGGAGTTATAAACTCATTTGACATTCTTCCATACCTTGGTAACACTTTATGGATTTTTCCTCCCTTCAATTCTACTCTATTCCCTCTCATACTCTTGCTTAGGGTTTATGAGTCTCTAGGAAAGTTTGACCCTAGAGATCTACAAATGCACTTTCTTTCATCTCTTTTGAGTTCAAAACATAATAAATTACCTTACAGAATTGTTATTACCCTCATATAATTATATTAAACTTTAAATAATTCCCAAATGTACAATCTCTTCAACTTCTATGCATAGGCCTAAAACTGCTTCTTTTAAGCCTAGTAGGCCTAATTAGGCCATTAGGCTCTCTTTTGCTTATCTCAAGGACCCAAGTATTATCTAATGGCTGAGAGCCTTAGGAAACAATTAAATACTCTTTTTTATTCCTCTTTCACTCCTCTTCACCAAACATGTTTCATCACATTTTCATGCTCTTACTCATGATCCTACTTATAAGTGGTAGTCCTACATCTTTGACTATGTGAGAGGGTGGACTTTTCTTTCATGAAAACTTTTTCCCCACTTGTCAATTTTCACATCTTATCTATGTATTTTTAAATATTTTTTATCTTCATACACTTCAATACACCCTAAGAATGGCTTCTTTTCTCAACTTGCCTTTTATCTATTATCAAGTCTGTAGATGTAAATTTGACCTTCTTTGACTGAGGTTTTATCTTGAAATGAGTCTTCCATAATACCTTATAGATTGATAAATTATGTTACCATGTTTATTTTTTTCTTCTTCTACCTTTTCTCACCTTAAAAAAAGGTTTCTTGTTCACTTTCTCCCCACCTATAGTCAGGCCTATAGGTTACATTTCTAGGCTCTTAACTGTGAGTGGTTCATTTGAGAGATGGGATTTTCCTCTTGATGTTTTGTTGTTTCTTTGAATGCCATCAACATAATGATGACCTCTCATTCCTATTTATATCTTGTTTTAAATGTATTTGGAGTACGAAAAATCTTCGAATTAATAGTTGTTCTAACTTCACATCCAAATTCCTTATTATGCTTACCTAAATTTTCTACAGGTTCTTTAAACCACTTCTTAGTTATGACTACTTCTCTAAATTTTTCATGTATAATATTTTTAGATATCAATATAGTCATAGAGGATACATCCCCTTGGACTTAGTGAACCAAGTCTAGAGTATCTATCATACTCATCCTTGAACCTAACCTAAATTTGTGTTTCATCATTACTTCTTAGAAATATTTCCTTTATTCTTGCTCATACAATCATTACCTCCATAGCTTCTCTTTAAATATATAAATACTATACCATCATAAGACCTTGGGAATTGGAAAAATGAACATGATTTAGGTTTGAACCAACATACTATACCATGACATGTGCGTTAAAAGCAATATACACCTACAACTCTACGCCATTTAGGTGACTAAGACTCATTTTAATGGATTCTTTGGACTAGCCCTTTTTCTCAGACTTATAAGTTAATTTACAAGATAATTGGGTGTATTTGGTGATTTTTAAATGTGAAATATGCCTCACACTACCCTCTTCCATCGTCTAAAACCTTTCATCAAGTTCTGTCCCCTAAAATCATCACTAAACCCTATAAAAATAGTATTTTTGGTGGATTTGTTTAACTATTCATAAATACCAAAGCCATGATCATGACCTCATCAGAGTGCATCATGTGATTTAGGTGTCTTTATGAATTCAAGGCATTTGAATGCAAATTATTTAAGTTTTCTTCCATCAGGTCTCTATTAGGTTTTATGAAGGGTTTTAGTGGTCTACCATATTAATGATGGTTCATAAGTATAGGCCTTGAACATAAAACAATTTTCCATGAATGTTTATCCCATATACCCTCTCAAAACTCTTGAATTGATCATGGTCTTATTCAGCTTGTATAGTGAGTTATGAGTGAAAGTTGGCAGACCTCAAACTCATTATTAAGCATTATGTGTAGGTTATAGTATTAGTGATTGGTCATATATTTGAGCTCTAAAATGAAAATATTTACTTCATGTATTATGGTGAGTTCATAGTTGTCCCCAAATCCCATTAAGACCACTGGGCTTGAGTCATCTTGCTTGATGAGATATGAGCATTGGAGTTGGCAGTTCAAAATGCCAGACTAGGGGTAGTGTAACTCGAGATAGGTAATGAGAATAAGTTGACCATTTAATTATATTCCTGTATCTGAGACATCATCCTTAGGGTCTAAAACATAATCACATACCTTCCCATGGCATCAATTTAGGCGACAATTCGGGTGACAGTTCCACCCCAATTGATGATGGAACTTTTGGGAGCCATAACTTTTGCACTGTAGCTCCAATTGACTCACCGTTTGAACTGTTGGCAAGATAATAATGAGGAGAACATCATGAAATGTCATGGATCTCTGATAAATTAGTTTTGACCCCAAAAAACCCAATGGAAATTCCTCAAATTTCAATTTTAGTAGTGCAATCTAAAAATAGTAAGTTTCTAAAAATAGTAATTCACCGAATTTTGTATTGTTTTAAAGCATGGAAGTTGAACCACTTAATCTCCCTCAAAATTGGTGACCTTCCACATCCTCCCCATACTTTAAAAATATGTATAAATGAAGATGTAACCCAAAATGGAAAACTAGACATCTCTTCCCAGAGATAAGCATATAGTTATATTGCTATCTTGAGTAATAATACATCTCTTCTCAGAGAATTCATTGTTACTGTGTTATTTATGTGTTCTTGAAATATTTATCAACCAAAAATTTTGATTTTTGGATCACATCATCCTTAGGGTCTAAAACATAATCACATACCTTCCCATGGCCTTATGTTTGCTTTGGGGTATGGATATGCCACAAGGAAGAGGTCGGAGTTTTGAGGCCTAAAGATGGTCTTAGGACTTATAGGCCTAAACTGAGTCTAAGACATGTATAGGTGAATTTGTGACATAAATGTCACCATATCACCCCTTCCACCTAATCTCCACCTTTTTAACTTACCATTATCTTCCCAAACCACTATCCTTGCCTTTTTTCTCTAGTATGTATGCCCTGGGTATCACTATTCAGTCTAGGTGCTTAAATTAGCTATGTTAGATGCCTAGGTATGATATTTTCTACTTGATTTTGATGGATTTATAAACTCATGTGACATGCTTTCATATCTTGGTAACACTTTTGGGACTATTCCTCCCTTCAATTCTACTCTTTTCCCTCTCATACTCTTGCTTAGGGTTTATGAGTCTCTAGGAAAGTTTGACCCTAGAGGACTGCAAATGCACTTTATTTCATCTCTTTTCAGTTCAAAACCTATTGAATTACCTTGTGGTATTTTCATTAGCCTCATATAATTATTTGAAACCTAAAACACTTCCCAAATATACAATCTCTTCAACTTATATGCATAGGCCTAAAACTGCTTCTTTTAAGCCTAGTAGGCCTAATTAGGCCATTAGGCTCTCTTTTGCTTATCTCAAGGACCCAAGTATTATATTATGGCTGAGATCCTTAGGAAATAATTCAATACTCTTTTATATTCCTCTTTCACTCCTCTTCACCAAACATGTTTCATCACATTTTCATGCTCTTACTCATGACCCTGCTTGTAAGTGGCAATCCTACATCTTTGACTATGTGAGAGGGTGGACTTTTCTTTCATGAAAAATTTCTCCCCACTTGTCAATTTTCACATCTTATCTATGTATTTTTAAATATTTTTTATCTTCATACACTTAAATACACCCTAAAAATGGCTTCTTTTCTCAACTTGCCTTTTATCTATTATCAGGTCTGTAGATGTAAATTTGGACTTCTTTAACTGTGGTTTCATCTTGAAATGAGCCTTACATAATACCTTATAGATTGATAAATTATGTTACCATGTTTATTTTTTTCTTCTTATACCTTTTCTCATCTTAAAACAAGGCTTCTTGTTTAATTTTCTCCCCACCTATAGTCAGGCCTATAGGTTGCATTTCTAAGCTCTTAACTGTGAGTGGTTCATTTGAGAGATGGGAGTTTCCTCCTGATGTTTTGTTGTTTCTTTGAATGCCATAAACATAATGATGAACTCTCATTTCTATTTATATCTTGTTTTAAATGTGTTTTGAATACCAAAAATCTTGGAATTAATAGTTGTGCTAATTTCACATCCAAATTCCTTATTATGCCTACCTAAATTTTTTACAGCTTCTTTAAACCACTTCTTAGTTATGACTACTTCTCTAAATTTTTCATGTATAATATTTTTAGATATTAATATATGCATATAGGATACATCCCCTTGGACTAAATCAACCAATTTTGGAGTATCTATCATACTCATCCCTGAACCTAACCTGAATTTGTGTTTCATCATTACTTCTTAAAAAGATTTCCTTTATTCTTGCTCATACAATCATTACCTCCATAGCTTCTGTTTATATATATATCACACTATACCATCATAAGACCATGGAAATTGGAAAAATGAACATGATTTAGGTTTGAACCAACATACTATACCATGACATGTGTGTTAAAAGTAATATACACCGACAACTCTACCCCATTTAGGTGACTAAGACTCATTTTAATAGCTTCTTTGGACTAGCCCTTTTGCTCAGACTTATAGGTGAATTTACAAGGATAATTGTGTGTAGTTAGTGATTTTTAAATGTGAAATATCCCTCACACTACCCTCTTCCATCGTCTAAAACATTTCATCAAGTTCTGTACCCTAAAATCATCACTAAACCTTATAAAAATAGTATTTTTTATGGATATGTATAACTATTCATACATACAAAAGCCATGATCAGGACCTCATCTGAGAGCATCATGTGATTCAGGTGTCTTTAGGAATTCAAGTCATTTGAATGCAAATTATGTTAGTTTTCTTCCATCAAGTCTCGAATAGGGTTTATGAAGGGTTTTATTGGCCTACCATATTAATGATGGTTCATAAAGTATAGGCCTTGAACATAAAACCTTTTTCCATGGATGTTTATCCCATATACCCCCTCAAAAATCTTGAATTGATCATGGTCTTATTCAGCTTGTACAGTGAGTTGTGAGTGAAATTTGGTAGACCTCAAACTCATTATTAAGCATTATGTGTAGGTTATAGTGTTAGTGATTGGTCATATATTTGAGCTCTTAAATGAAAATATTTCCTTAATATATTATGGTGAGTTCATAGGGGTCCCCAACTCCCCTTAAGACCATTGGGCTTGAGTCATCTTGCTTGATGAGATATGAGCATTGGAGTTGGCAGTTTGAGATGGTAGACTAGGGGTAGTATAACTCGAGATAGGTAATGAGAATAAGTTGACCATTTCATTATATTCCTCTATCTAGGACATCATAATTAGGGTCTAAAACATCATCACATACCTTCCCATGGCCTTATGTTTGCTTTGGGCTATGGATATGCCATAAAAAAGAGGTTGGAGTTTTGAGGCCTAAAGATGGTCTTAGGCCTTATAGGCCTAAACTGAGTCTAAGCCACCTATAGGTGAATTTGTGACATCAATGTCACCAGATCATCCCCTACCACCTAATCTCCATATTTTTCACTTACCATTATCTTCCCAAACCACTATCCCTTCCCTTTTTCTCTAGTAGGTATGCCCTGAGTATAACTATTCACTCTAGGTGCTTGAATCAGCTATGTTAGAGGCCTAGGTATGATATTTTCTCCCTACTATTGATGGAGTTATAAAATCATGTGATATGCTTTCATATTTTAGTAACTCTTTTGGTATTATTCTTCCCTTCAATTCTACTCTATTCCCTCACATACTGTTGCTTAGGGTTTATGAGTCTCTAGAAAAGATTGACCCTAGAGGTCTGCAAATGCACTTTATTTTATCTCTTTTGAGTTCAAAACCTACTTAATTAATTTGTGTCATTGTTATTACCCTCATATAATTATTTTAAACCTGAAACATTTTCAAAATGTACAATCTCTTCAACTTCTATGCATAGGCCTAAAACTACTTCTTTTAAGCCTAGTAGGCCTTATTAGGCCATTAGGCTCTCTTTTGATTATCTCAAGGACCCAAGTATTATCTAATGGATGAGATCCTTAGGAAACAATTCAATACTCTTTTTTATTCCTCTTTCACTCCTCTTCACCAAACATGTTTCATCACATTTTCATGCTCTTACTCATGGCGCTGCTTGTAAGTGGCAGTCCTACATATTTGACTATGTGAGAGGGTGGACTTTTCTTTCATGAAAAAATTATCCCCACTTGTCAATGTTCACATCTTCTCTATGTATTTTTAAATATTTTTTCTCTTCATACACTTCAATAAACCCTAAAAATGTCTTCTTTTCTCAACTTGCCTTTCATCTATTATTAGGTCTGTAGATGTAAATTTGGCCTTCTTTGACTGAGGTTTCATCTTGAAATGAGTCTTCCATAATACCTTATCGATTGATAAATTATGTTACCATGATTATTTTTTTCTTCTTCTACCTTTTATCACCTTAAAATAAGGCTTCTTTTTCAACTTTTTCCCCACCTATAGTCAGGCCTATAGGTTGCATATCTAGGCTCTTAACTGTGAGTGGTTCATTTGAGAGATGGGATTTTCCTCTTGATGTTTTATTATTTATTTGAATGACATCAACATAATGATGACCTCTCATTTCTATTTATATCTTGTTTTGAATGTGTTTTGAGTACCAAAAATCTTGGAATTAATAGTTGTGCTAACTTCACATTCAAATTCCTTATTATGCCTACCTAAATTTTGTAAAACTTCTTTAAACCACTTCTTAGTTATGACTACTTCTCTAAATTTTTCATGTATAATATTTTTAGATATTAATATAGGCATAGAGGATACATCCCCTTGGAATAAATGAACCAAGTCTGGAGTATCTATCATACTCATCCCTGAACCTAACCTAAATTTGTGTTTCATCATTACTTCTTAGAAAGATTTCCTTATTCTTGCTCATAAAATCATTACCTCCATAGCTTTTCTTTAAATATATAAATAAGTTATTCTAAATACCCTTTTTTGACCTATTCACATTTTCTATTTTTGTTATTTCCTCTCTTTTTAGATCAGTTTCCAATTCTTGACTAAGCTCTATGTTCTCTTTGGGTCCTACATTCCCTTCCATTTGTTCCAATGTCACTCAACCTTAAAATTTGGTTTCTTCTTTCAGATATCTAGTTCCTCTAATTTTATTCACAACTTTCCTTCTACTCCTACTTATGGTTATATGTGTCCCTTCTTATTCAATATTTTTTCTTGTTCCAAATTTTTTGTTATCATTTCTCTCTTTGAAGTGCCTTAATTATTTTATCATCTTACTTCTATACATTATATATACTCCAAGTTTTTTATATAGGTTCCTTAGTTCAATTATTCTTGATTTAATTCCTTCTAATTCATATTTATATAGTGCGTTAAGTGACTACCCTATATTGGCTAGAATCGACACCATGGATTTTTCCACAACTAACATATTCAACATTACGATTTAATTAAAAAAATTTCATCTGATCCCTCTAACAAATAAATCATATTTAACTTCAAAATCAGTATACCCCTAAACAAAAATATCAATAATGTACCCATAAATTATATTACTCACCCAATTTTCATTCACATGGGTTCTTTTAGCATCTGGGTTGCACATCATTTCCATTTTTTCTTTGATTTACACAAAATGTTATGTTTTAGATGGTATAAAAGAATAATACGTAAGCTGATAGCACCTAATGTAACTAACACAAAAAAAATCATAAATTTATCTGTGGATGTGCTTTAAAATAATCTCCACTAAAAATACTACCATTATTGTATTCTTCCTCTAAAACCTTATGTATCCTCACATCTATCCAATTTTCAAGGTCACTTTGAGTAGGGAACCATTTAAATATATTTAGGTTCCAACAATAGAATCATTTTTAGTAACAGTCCCTACAATCACTTGTTAGGACATGTTATATGTTGTAGTATGAGAGTCTTATGATTAGAACCTTAATCGTTACAAGAAATTATAGATATAATTAATGCCAAACATAATGAAGTTTCATACATAAAACTTTCTTATTTCTCATCATTAACATATATGCACTTATTATCCTCCTTATTATTTAATGAACTCAAACTTAAGTTGTATACAAGAATACATTCATTTTTAAGATATGTAAAATCAAGATGGATTTATATACATTCAATAAAATTTCTACAATATGTTATACATTTGAATAGTTTTATATATTTTCTCCATCTCTTTATTATTTTCCTTAATCAAATTAGAGCATATAAAGTTTGCAAAGACTATATATTTTTGTCTTCTTGTTCTTTCATTTTATGCACTAAATTATTTGAAGTATCCATTAAACTTCCACATGTTTCATCAACCTAAATGAAAATTCCTTTTATTAAAAAAATTGTTGTGGTGTATATTTATTATAGGCTTATCATACAAATGTGTGTGAGAAATATACTTCCCACCTTCCTAATAACAAAGGAAAATTTATTGGGTGGTTAAATTATTTAGTCCAAAAAATGACTAGTTAGTGATATGATCCTACTTCTATCATGACTTCCACTCTGATCATGCTATTTTAGTCCAACTAGTTCTTGGAGGATAAAAATTTATCCAATATTGAAGAGAGAAAATATTTTCATTCCCTACAATTAGTCGAAGAGAGCCAAATTTTATGTGGATTGACATCTCAAAGATTTGAGTTTTTAACAAACCCCTCAAAATTGTAAAAACTGGGTGGTGCGCAAAGTCCCCCTTTTCCATTTAATCTAGCCTCATATTTAAGTCTCAACTAACAATCTAGAAATTCACTACATTTTTATATATAATATGGGATATCTGATTGCAATACTTCTCCTTCAAGATATACCTTTGAGAATCATACATATTAACCATCAAGAAACTATAGTTAGTATTCAAATGTACGAAGTTATAAACCAACCAATATACACTAACCATGGAATCCTTAAAATTCCAAAGCACTACTAGAATTACTATAGTACCATTGACATTAATACAATCATTTCAATCTTTAGGATCATGTAGATATTTAGACTATGATATTTTAATTTATCAAGCTTATTTAAGTAAAAACAATCAACATATATGTCTATATTTTTCCACCATTATTATAAAAATTATCATTATGGATGTGCATTAGTCCCCCTAATATTCCATGATATGGCATTCATTGAGTAGGTTTTACCCACTTAGTGCTCCCCAAGATTTCATCTAGAAGTTTATGTCTCCATGTCATTATGTCTGCCATTGTTTCTTTGTAATGTTTGTCACACAAAATGTATCTACCCAACTTCTTATGACCATAAAATGCTTCAATTTTCATTATTATATTGTTTAATAACTAAGTTGGATTCATTCAACTCCAAGTTTGAATCCTTATTTCTCCTTTGACTATCTTAATATTTATCAAACTGATCCCCTTACATGTTTATTTTTCTACCTCAAATTAATTTCTCCTTATTGGGATCCTCAACATGAAAGCATCAATCACTAAATAATATAGAGTGATCCTAATTTCTATCAAGGAATACGGTCCCATAGTCAAATCAAAATGTTATTGTGAAAATTTTTAATTCATGATAACACCCCCAATTGCACTTCTAATAAGTAATTAGGGGAAATATAGACCAATGATAAAAAAAAATGGTATAATGAATATTTTTACTCTATGTCCTAATGGAAAATACTTAACAAACCCATTTAGAGTACCATACAAGACAAATCCACATAGTTAAAATTACGCATGGTGAAAAATCAAGAACTAGTGTTTGTGGGCTAAGAACCAAGTTTCAATTATTCTTTGATATGAAATCATTGATTTTATTCAATAACATGACAAAAACTAGGTTAAATGTGTAAAGGGATCATAAAATAATTCATTAATGCTACATATACATATGTTTGTGAATGTGAAAACATAAAATTAATTTCAACATCATGTCCAATTAACATTGATTGAGTTTAAAACCAAATTGATCCCATTTGGTGTGTTAAGTTGATTTAGGAAGTTATATGTCACAAATTGGTTCAACAAGCACCTCATATTACAATGTCCAAGGCACATCAACATTTGAAATGAGATAGAAGAGTATAAATTTATTGATATAAATCAAGTGACAAATGAGTTACTAGTATTAAGTTAGATTTATATTTTCCAAGATTAATTAATTTTTACATCAAATTCATTTTACATATATTTCATCTATAAAACGTCCCTATTTTCAAAGTAACACAAAATATATTAGTCCAATGTGTCAAAATGATTAATAATGTGGCTATAAAATGGCATTTTAAAATATGTATACATTTAACTAATTTTAAATTAATTATTATTATTCAAATACAAAGTCAGTAAAAGTCACAAAATCAATTTAATTGTTATCATATAAAAGAGTGCCCAAAATAATAAAAATAAAAAGAATGGGCTAAGTCTGGTGGATTGAAAAAAATAACTTTAGGGTTTAGGTAGTTTCAATAATTTATGAAACTACCTTTAAAAAGTGAAAGTACAAAATGCTAAATTTTCAAGAAGTTAGGGTTTATATTTTCTTTTCTCCTTAGCCCAAAACTAGGATTATTGCAACTTTGTCTACAACTAAGTTTTTTCCAAGAATTTATGGATGAACCATAAGAATAAGTGATAAGATCAATTTCAGGTTTATAATTTTTGATTTTATTTATTTTATAAAATCATTCATTTATATTTGTAGATTGAGAAATGATTAAAATCCTGTAATTTATAAATTATATACAAACTTTGGGTTAAAACCCTTATGGGTAGAATTTGTGCTAAACACACAAAGTTTGATTTGAGAAGGGAATTTATATCCTAAGATAACCATTTTTTCTCTCATGACACTTATTGTTTTGCATTTTTATTTACATGCTTGGAAAATATTTCAATCATTTTTATTGAAATCCAAGATATATAGGTGGCCTTATGCATTTATTCCACTATGGGTTACTTATTATTACTTCCATCTCTTCTCATTCTCTCTCCATTCTCCTATTTTTAATTCATTTTTTTACTTTATAGTTAAAATTACTCAAAATTCCAAAAAACCCCATCATACGAGGGAGTTGCCCCTCTCAAATGTAAAGAAAAATCATCCATCACACAATAATTTCTCTAATGTTACAATTTTTATGTTTTTACCCATTAGAAAAGTCAATGAAATAATAAATAAAAATATGAAAACATAAAATATTGCCAACAAGGTTTGAATAAAGTTCCTTTTGCAAGTTCTAACCTTAGCTGACGTAAAATACAATATGTTCAATTAAATAAACAACTAGGTTTATGACCCTCACAAAAATAGTATAAAATTATATCTAATTTAAAGATCATTTTAGGGTTTGATTAAGGTATTAACACTAAATGGGTCCCTTAAATCACTTAGGTGAAAATGTCAAGTTTAAGTCCAAGTCATTTGTTTGAGTCAATAGGTATGTAGGTCGAGGGTACTTTTACCATTGTAGGAGTCAAAAATTGACTTTGATTGCCAAGTGTAGGCTCAAGGTTAGTTTTAAATTAATAAAAACTTCAAACATAGTATAAAGTCTGGATTTAAAACTCAATTCATACCTTGCAATTGATATCAAACATGATGATTCATAACAATAACAAGTCAGATGTTGGGGATCAACCAACAATGATTACACTTGTGAAAGCAATAAACGCGGAAATAAATTAGATAGATAAGTAACTAGAATGATAAATAGCACAGAACAAGAGATACAAGAAACCACCTTGAAAACTTGTATTAAAACTCTTTACAAAAAGAATACAATTGAATAAACTTCTTTCTTCCACACCTCTCTCAGATGCACAAGATCTCTCACTAGATCTCTATTCCTCAAGAGCTCTCTCTCTCTCTCAAGTACAATCAATTCCAACAACCTGGATTGATACAATTCTATATTTTCCTTCAAACATTCACAATGTTCTACTCATACAATTCCACACACTAAGCTAAGAAGATCTTTCCTACATATAGAATTAGGAAACTTGAGCATGCACTTACAACCAACAGTTAAGCCACTTGAACAAGGGCTCTAAAATAATATTGCTAATAATAGAGACGCAAGCTTAAGACTACAACTCAAACTCATCATGCAAACACTCGCTTCTGTCCTCAGAAATAGCATTTTGGACACACAGGTAACCAACATCGATTCCTGTTACTTGCCTGTGACCGTCGCCGGCCGACCCACTACCGACGTCGGTGTCTATGCAACTGCACCTGACCGATGTCAATCGATCCTGACCGATGTCGATGTCTGTGTAGACCCAAACTTGTTAAAGTATGCTCCTTGGTGAAGCTTTTAGCTCCACACCCTAACAATC
The DNA here is from genome assembly GCA_037957365.1 of Torreya grandis. Taxonomy (NCBI): domain Eukaryota; kingdom Viridiplantae; phylum Streptophyta; class Pinopsida; order Cupressales; family Taxaceae; genus Torreya; species Torreya grandis. Next base: position 779,309 of record JARHVA010001802.1, read on the forward strand.
TCCCACTTGGAGATAAACAACTGCACCAGTACCTGTACAACAACATCTTCTAGCTCCTCCATCTTCAGCTCAATCATGAAGACCAATAGAATTTGAATGAAGATTAAACTTCTCCTTTGTAACCGGCTTGGTTAACATATTAGCAGGATTCCTATCTGTATGGATCTTCTCCAGCTTCAACTCACCATCTTCCAATACCTGTCGTATGAAATGGTACCTTAGCTGTATGTGCTTGGTTCTTGAGTGAAAGGCTGAATTCTTACCCAAATGGATTGCACTCTGACTGTCACTATACAATCTGTAACTCCCATGCTCCCTTCCAAGCTCTTCCATGAACCGTGTCATCCATATCATCTCTTTGCTAGCTTCTGTGGCTGCAATATACTCTGCTTCTGTAGTTGACAAGGCAACAACCTTCTGCAACTTAGATATCCAGCTAACCGCCGTTCCATCTACAGTAAAAACATAACCTGTGGTGCTCCTCCTGCCATCCAAATCACCTGCCATATCTGAATCTACATAACCATGTAGAGAAGTATCTGAACCTCCATAGCACAAGTGTCTACTGTTGGTTCCTCTCAGATATCTAAGGATCCACTAAACTGCTTTCCAATGTTCCTTCCCTGGATTGGCCATATACTTACCACTCCCACTACTTGGGCAATATCTGGTCTAGTACACACCATTGCATACATCAAACTCCCTACTGTGGAAGAATATGGAACCTTACTCATGTACTCTACCTCATCATGTGAATTAGGACATTGTTCTTTACTCAACTTAAAATGTCCAGCCAAAGGTGTGCTTACCAGTTTAGCATCCTGCATATTGAACCGTTTCAACACCTTGTCCACATAATCCTCTTGAGATAATATCAACCTGTGATTTTTCCTGTCTCTCTTAATGCTCATGCCAAGGATTTTCTTTGCTGCTCCCAAATCCTTCATAGCAAACGTTTGAGCTAATTTCACCTTAAGCTCAGAGATATCCTGCATGTGTGATCCTGCAACCAGCGTATCATCTACATACAACAATAGAATAATATATCTACCATTATCAAATCTCTTGAAATATACACAATGGTCTAATTGACACCTACTGTAGCCATGCTCAATCATAAACCTGTCAAATTTCAAATACCACTGTCTAGGAGCTTTCTTGAGGCCATACAAGCTTTTCTTCAACCTGCACACCAACTTTTCCTTACCCTTGACCTCAAATCCTTCAGGCTGTTCCATGTATATTTCCTCATCCAAATCTCCATGAATAAATGATGTCTTAACATCTAGCTGCTCAAGATGCAAATCCTCAAAAGCAACCAAAGACAATACAACCCGTATAGAAGTCATTTTAACAACAGGAGAAAAAATCTCACCAAAGTCAATACCTGGCTTTTGTGCAAATCCTTTCACTACTAATTTGGCCTTATATCTCATCTGTCCATTCTCACCTTCCTTCAACCTGTAGGTCCATCTGTTCTTCAGTGTTCTCTTACCATCTGGCAACTCAACCAAATCCCATGTTTGGTTCTCTCTCAAGGACTCTATCTGCTCAACCATGCCATGCTCCCACTGACTCTTGGACTCCACTTGTAATGCTTCTTCAAAACTCTCTGGTTCTCCACCATCAGTTAGCAATAAATAGTATAAAGAAGGAGAATATCTAATTAGAGGCTTACTTACCCTTTTTGACCTCCTGATGGGTGTCTTAGACTCGTTCTCAACATGCTATCCACCCAAATTCTCTGACAGTGACCAACCTCGGCCACTTGTAGACCTGTTACTGGCCGACGTCGGTTCTTCCTGACCGACACCAGTGCCTGTCCTGCCGACGTCGGTCTCTGTATGACCGACATCGGTTTTTGTACTGCCGACGCCGGTTCTTAACTTGCCGACGTCGGTCTCTGTGTTTTCCTGCAAGTGATTATTTCTTTTTCCCACGAGCTCATTTTGGACCATCACTTCGTCCAATTCTCCATTGCTCTGTCTAGATTGATTCAGCTTCCTCATCTGATCACTATACATCACTTTTTCATTGAAAACAATATCACGGCTCCTAATTACCTTATTAGTTCCTAGATTCCAAAATCTAAAACCAAAATCATATGAGCCATAGCCAATAAAAGTGCACCTCATAGACTTAGCATCAAGCTTCTTTCTATTTTCCTTATCTATGTGCACAAAGGCTTCACAACCAAAAACTTTGAGATATGATAGATCTACCTTTTTACCTGTCCATGCCTCTTCTGGAATTCCACCATCCAGAGATGTAGAGGGTCCTCTATTAATCAGGTACACTATGGTGTCAACAGCTTCTGCCCAAAACTCTAAGGGCAACCCAGCATGCAATCTCATACACCTTGCACGCTCCATGATTGTTCTATTCATCCTTTCAGCAATTCCATTCTGCTGAGGTGTCCTTGGAACCGTTCTTTGCCTACGGATTCCATGTGTATAACAATACCAATTGAACTTAAGACTGCAGAACTCACCGCCATTGTCAGATCTCAAGCACTTCAATCTTTTGCCTATTTCATTCTCAACCATAGCTTTCCAAATCTTAAAAGTCTCAAAAACATCATATTTCTTCTTAATACAGTAGATCCATACCTTTCTTGTAGCATCATCTATGAATGTAACATAGTACTGTGATCCTCCAATAGAGGCTACCTGAGCCGGTCCCCACACGTCTGTGTGAACAAGCTGCAACTTATGCCTTTTCTTAGTAGACCCAGTCTTGAAAAAACTAACCCTTTTCTATTTTCCAAATACACAATGCTCACAAAATTCTAGATCCATACTTTTCAAATCTGAAAGCTTACCTTTAGACTTAAGAATTGACATCCCCTTCTCACTCATGTGGCCAAGCCTTGAGTGCCACAATTTAGCATCCACATCTGAAGTAGATAATACAGAAGGAGATTTGTTAGTAACACAATTACACAAATAGAGAGTACCTTCTCTCTTACCTCTGGCCATAACAAGTGCACCCTTGGTCACCTTCCAAGATTCTACTGTGAGAGTTACTGTACAACCCTCATCCCCTAACTTTCCTGCAGAAATCAAATTTCTCTTCAAGCTAGGAACATGCATCACATCTCTCAACACCCATGTGTTTCCATTCTACATCTTCAGCTGCACTTTACCTTTACCAATAATCTTACAAGGCTCATCATCCCCTAAGTACACTATTCCAAAATCTCCATGGATATAGTCACTGAAATATTCTTTGTTAGGGGTAGCATGGACAGATGCACCAGAATCTAATACCCAAGATTCTATATTATTATGCAAAGAGAAAATTAGAGCATCTTGTGCAATACCTGCAACCTTTGTCTCTTCCTTTCCTTCGTGTTGATTGTCCTCCTTAGGCTTTGACCAGCAATCTCTGCTTATGTGCCCCATCTTTCCACAATTCCAGCATTGTGGCCTCCTGCCATTTCTGGATTTGGATCTACCTCTCCCCTTAGACTTAGATCTTGATCTCCTCTTGCTCTTCTCTTTTTGCCTTCCCCTACTCTCGAGATTTAAAGCATTCCCTGATGTTTGCTCTGTGCTTTTCCTGCAAATTTCCTCATTCAAGATAACACTAACATCCTCAACTTTTAAAATATTTGAAGCAGATGCAGTATTAGAAACTGTCATTACCAAGCCATGCCAGCTTCCAGGCAAAGAACATAATATTAAAAGAGATTTTATTTCATCATCAAATACAATATTGACTGAACTTAATTGATTAACAATTCCATGGAAATCATTCAGGTGATTAGATACAGATCCACCTTCTTGCATATGCAAATGAAATAACTGCTTCATAAGATATACCTTATTAGTAGCTGAGGGTTTTTCATACAAATTTGCTAACGTAGTCATTAACTCTACCATTGTTTTTTGCCTATGATAAATTAGATATCACAGTGGATGCAAGACTCAGTCTTATAGACCCCAGAGCCTTTCTGTCAAGAACTTCCCATTCTTCATCCTCCATGTCCTTGGGCTTCTTTGCAATCCCACCTAACGGTAAGTAAAGATCTTTCTGATACAGATATTCCTCTATCTGCATTCTCCAATGTTGATAGTTCTTGCCATTAAACTTCTCCATTCTCAATTTACTTTCTTATGCCATTGCTTCTCCCACTCAAACAGAAATCCCTGCAGAAACCCCTGTGAGCAACCTGTAATCAATACACACTACATAGATCTGAACCACCTGTTAGTGAACCTGAGCTCTGATACCACTTGTTGGGGATCAACCAACAATGATTACACTTGTGAAAGCAATAAACACGGAAATAAATCAGATAGATAAGTAACTAGAATGATAAATAGCACAGAACAAGAGATACAAGAAACCACCCTGAAAACTTGTATTAAAACTCTTTACAAAAGGAATACAATTGAAGAAACTTCTTTCTTCCACACCTCTCTCAGATGCACAAGATATCTCACTAGATCTCTATTCCTCAGGAGCTCTCTCTCTCTCAAGTACAATCAATTCCAACAACCTGGATTGATACAATTCTGTACTGTCCGTCAAACATTCACAATGTTCTACTCATACAATTCTACACACTAAGCTAAGAAGATCTTTCCTACATATAGAATTAGGAAACTTGAGCATGCACTTACAACCAACAGTTAAGCCACTTGAACAAGGGCTCTAAAAATAATATTGCTAATAATAGAGACGCAAGCTTAAGACTACAACTCAAACTCATCATGCAAACACTCGCTTCTGTCCTCAGAAATAGCATTCTGGACACACAGGTAACCGACGTCGGTTCCTGTTGCTTTCCTGTGACCGTTGCCGGCTGACCCACTACCGACGTCAGCGCCTATGCAACTGCACCTGACCGACATCGGTCGCTCCTGACCGACGCCGGTGTCTGTGTAGACCCGAACCTGTTAAAGTATGCTCCTTGGTGAAGCTTTTAGCTCCACACCCTAACATCAGACTCAATAAGTCACTAAGTAAAATGAAACTAAATCAATGTGTAGATGGATGTTGGTTGATTGTAGCATAAACTAATCAATAAAAATAAAAATATTGGTGTGATAGCCTTCATCTATCCATGCCAATACATCAATTTTTGGCAATAATCTATAATCATCAACCGTCCTAAACAACAATGCAAGTAATGTCATAAATTCAATCATATTAGGAGTGTGAAACATTAAAAAATGTTGGCATAAAACTCAGCAACAAAATCATAAGCATACAAAAAAAAAAGTTTAATATGAACTAAAAGAGATGAAACACACATTAATATTTACGGACATAAAAACAAAACATGTTTTCCTAACATTCTATCTACCCTTCCCATGCATGCACTCATTTTGGTTCATTGACAAAGATCTTTTCATTGAGTTGCATTTGTAGTTTTCTATTGCATGCTAATATTTAAGCATATATCCAAATCTCCCTAATGATGCATCCATCTTCCTAATGGGAAGAAGTTGTATTCTGATCAAACTCACCATAACCAAAAGATTAGTTTGACTCAGTTAAGATATTAAATCAACATGATAATCATAATAAAACTAAAAATCAAATATATATGACATTAATAGTTCAAATTTTATAAATTAAGAAAAAAATTCCATTTTAATATTTATTATTAATTCAATTATGAAAGCAAATCACAACAATCACTATACGTAAGTCAATTCCATTTGACATTAATAAAATAATCAAGTCAATCTATTTGACCTTCAATCATAATCCAAATGCATAGAAAAAGCTCCATTTTTTTATGTTGAGGAAAATAAGATGTAACAGTGGAAATATAAAAATCAAAAGTTTGATTCTTGGCTCAAGTGGAATTTAACTTAACAAGAGGTCTACTCCAAATATCTTTAGAAGAAAAACACAATGAAAAGGGTGGTGGTTAACTTAACTTCCTTTCCTTTTAAAAAGTACATTAGACTAGCATCGTGGATCTTAAAAACTATATTATTATCTCATTAGACCTATAAAATTTTTCTTTTAAAAAATTTCCCCTATGAAAATTTTCCCTAAATTTTCAAACAACAAACATAAATTTTCAAACCACAAACATTTGTTTTAGGTCAAGTTTTTGAGTTCCATATTTTTTTCCATTGAAATAAGATGGTCGCATGGTCCTATGGGTCAAATATAATATTATAACCTACCTTGACCAAATACTTCTATGAACCTTTATGACTTCAACGAATGTCATCCTCTTCATTCCTCCACAAAATTGAAAATCTTAAGATAGGTTTATTCAATCTCTTATGGGCCTATTATTAAATTTAATTCGGGTTCATAAAAAAAATATACCTTCTAGCATCCCACCTTGCTTCCAAGTCATCAACCAATAATATTTGACTTTATTCACCATGTATTATCTAGCTTTTATTTGGATATATTTCGAATTATCAACACAATAATCTCTGACTTTATTTTCCACGTTATATCTATCTTCTATTTGGATATTTTTTGAATTCCCGCTACTAGTGTGGGGGTGTTCCTTAATCCATGCATCCCACAAAAGATTTGTTTGTGAGCCATTTTTCACCGTTCGAAAAAGCTTATCTATAATTAAAAAACCCAGCCTCTCGTATTCTTTTATAGATAATAGATCTTCTGAGGAGATATTTAGTCATGAATTTCTATTTTGCTTTTATATTATCCTGAGAATTTCTTCTCAGTAACATAATTTTCACCGTTCAAAAAAGCTTATCTATAATTAAAAAACCCAGCCTCTCGTATTCTTTTATAGATAATAGATCTTCTGAGGAGATATTTAGTCATGAATTTCTATTTTGCTTTTATATTATCCTGAGAATTTCTTCTCAGTAACATATTCTATTGTTTACAGATGAAGTTATAAACATTGTCCTAAGAAAGGACTTGGAACTTGGGTTTTTGGTTTGATCCTTACTAAAACAAAATTATATTATTTAAATAATTTAAGAGATAATTCTTATAGAGGAAAGTAATAAAGAGAACCAATACATCCAATTTTTCTAAATAATTTGTTTAAGGTAACCCTCTTAGATGAGGATAATCATTTTCATTTCCAATTAGAAAGGTTAATGTGTATCATTTCAATGATTGTATTATAGGTTTGATTGTTACCCTTTCCTTTGATCAATAGGAATGCCACGGTAAGTGAGCCTTTTCAAAATCCATATATCTACATAGAAAATTTAATTAATTTTGGATCTATCTTGAATCCTTACCATAATTTATTAACAGACTGTGAATCTCTTGGACCTCTTGGGCAATGGGTGAGGTAAAAATAAAGGTATAATCTACCATGTCCCCTTTCTAAAATAATTAATTAATGGTCAATATTAACCCATTTTATTCTTTTGTGGGTTAATTGGGCAAGCATAGGAAGAATAACTATTTAATATTTAATATTGTTCAATTAATATCTCTTTCAAGAGGAAAATTAAATATTTTGAGGCTCAAAAATAGGAATTTGGTTTTGTGTCATGAGAGGTGTCCATTTGTATGAAGATTTCAAAAATATTGGTAAATCACAAGTGGTGGGGGAATTTATGACAATTTATGACAGATTATGACAACTGTCATACCCAAAATAGCAAGAAATCCAAGGAAAACATGGGAATATTGGGTGCCCATCTCTCTGATGAAATATTGATACAAAATATGTAATTTTGGTCATTTGGGGGCATTATTGATTTGATATTTTCTCTCAAACTTATAGATTTGCAGATTGTGGCTTCAATGGATGAAACCCCATTGAATCAATAAGGCTTGTGGATGAAATCCAATGAGTCTCATGTGGTAATAGGATGAAATCCCTTTGATCATAAGGAGCATCTTCATCCATAGGTTGCACAAAGCTTCAAAGATTCAATAGTTTTTAGCAGTTCCATTGTTTGTGTGTGTAGGGCTTCATGTGTCACAATAGTGGCTCTAGGAGTGTTCAAATTTGATTATGTTGTTATGTTACTTTTATTTAAGTTTTGTAGCTATACATTTTCATTTCATAGTGCCATAGATCAGCTCTAGGAGTTTTGGGTTGTGTTGTGCTGTTTTTTTGGCTTGTGGGTCTAAATACACAATGTGTATTTTAGCTTGTAATGAAGATTTGGTGGTGTAGTTTGATGTTGTGTTTGTTAGGTTTTTTATGAAAATATTTTAACTATATTTCATGTATTTTATTTTTTATAATCAAACAATATCATTTTATCCTATTTTTGGTACGTTTGGGTGATTGTTGGTGTTGGCAGTTTTTGTGGGTTTTGCCTAGATTTTGGCTATTTGAAGTTGTAATGTTGTTTTTGTTGTAGATAAATGGAAAAAACCTAATAAAATGTAATTTCCATTTGAAAATCAATTAAACTAATTTTTTGTAAGTTTCAGCATATTGGGTGTTAATTCATTTCAAGACTAGCTAGCTAGTTTCATCAATTTCGGTGTAGTTTTGGTGGATTTGTCAAAGTTACATTTTCAGATCTGATATTTCATATTAATTTTGAGTGTGATCATTTGTTATCATAGAATTATATTTCCATCTTTTAAAATTTTCATATGATTCATGATACTGAGTGACAGAGAAATTAGATATTTGAGGAGAGAACAAAAGAAATTGTAATTGGAGGAAACAATGGTAGATAAAAGAAATGTAGAAGAAGATGATGCTTCAAGGAAATTTAATCAAATGATTGAGGCACAAACCAAACTTTCTAAAATGTTTGGTCAGATGATACAATGGATTCAAAACAACAACAACAACAACAATGGAAATAATGGTGTTAGTACTTCAAGTGCAAAAAATAGTAACAATGGAAGAGGGAAGGAGATTGAGACTCAAAATTCAAACACCTAAAGAGGAACCTGGATAAGTTGAGTCTAAAACTACTAGTTTTTTCAATGTAAAAACCCTTAACAAATGGCATGGAGAATAAAATTGCTTGATAGATGAGATCAAGAATGATATGTCTTGGGGGAAATATGTGGAGTTCTTGAGAAGAGGTGAATCTCAAAAGAAGGGAAAAGTTAAAAATAAAGAACTAAAACACAAGTTGGTAAAGTTAACCGCAGCCTTCTTTGGTAGAAGTGAAAATATTTCAACTAGAGCTTCACTGTACAAGATAGAGACATACTTTGTGCTCAACCACATGACAAAGAAGGATGAAATTCAGTTTGCCACCTTGCATTTGGAAGGAGAAGCCTATGAATGGTGGTACCATGGTTGCACTACTCTAGGACATGATCAGGTATAGACCTTTGTTGAATTCAAATAGAGGATTCTTGACAAGTATGAATTGAAAGAGGAAGAAGAATATTTTATCCAATTATCTAAAAACAAGCAAAGGAGTTTAGTAAGTGAATACAAAGTAGATTTTCAAAATATTATAGTGATGGTGCCTGAAATATCAGAAAAAATAAGAGTTCATTTATTTATTACAAGACACACTAAACCTCACTTTGCAAGAAGCTATCAAGAGGGCTCTATCCCTTGAGCCATTAGTTCCAAACACTATTTTCTCACACTCCTCGAAACCAAACACATAGCATCATAAGGGAGGATTCCATAAGAAACCATTTCATGCACTTGCACCTATATAAGAGAATACAACTCCTAATGTCACGAAGAAGATGGATGAAGAAACAAGGAATGAGCTTAGGAGGAAAAAACTTTGTTTCTCTTGTAGAAAGCCTTGGGTCCCTAGACATAGGTGTTTGGGAAAGGCACATGTCAATTACATAGAGGTTGTTTTAGACAAGGAATCAGACTTAGATGATAATGAGGAGCTTCATGATATAGAGGAGCCAAAACCTGAGGTTGAAGATGAAGAGACTACAAAAGAAGGATCATTAGCTACACTTTCTAGAGCACCTAGATATCATCCTTTCAAGGTTCAAGGAGTGCTAGCATGGTAGTAAATGACTATTTTGATGATAATGGGGAAACCCACAATTTTATTGATGAAGGTATGGTCATGAAAAGGGGGTTGAAGACTAAATAATTCAAAGGGTTCAATGTCACTGTTGCAGATGGATTCACTATACCATGCACCAAAGTGGTCAAACAATTGAACATCATTATGGGAGACTATAAGGTTTGTGATGATTTTTATGTTATTGGTATTGGTGAAACTAATGTTGTCTTGGGTGTTCAATGGTTTCATTCTATTAGAGGATACTATTAGAACTATCAAACTATGGATTTCAAATTTTAGTTTGAAGGCAAGGAGATTACACTAAAAAGGATTTTGAATGGAGCTCCAAGAGTGGTGACAACAAAGAAGATGGAGATGAATTTGAGAAGAGGTCAAATTTCATGGGTATCCACTTGCTTAATCTGACCTTCAATCTCTCCAAATGGAAAAATTGAATTTCATTTTGAAATTCAAGAAATTTAGATAAACATAACATTGTTTTTAGCGACATACCCTCATGATTACCTCCAAATAGGGGATTTCATCATGTTATAGAGTTAGAGAAGGATGCCAAACCTATTATAACTACTCCATATAGACATCCAAGGAGTTACAAAGAAGAGATAGAGAAAACTATCAAAGAGCTCTTGGACATGGGATTCATTAGACCAAGTTTTAGCCCCTTTGCATCATCTGTAGTTCTTGTGAAGAAGAAGGATGGCACTCTAAGTATGTACATCAACTATAGATATTTTAATAATAAAACCATTAAGATTAGATATCCCATACCAAGGATAGATGAACTTATTGATGAATTGCATGGAGCTATTTACTTCTATAAGATTGATTTGAGGTCAGGATACCACCAGATTCAGATGAGAGACAAAGATTTGGAGAAGATAGATTTTCAGTGCCACTATGGGCATTTTGATTTCTTGGTCATGCCCTTTGGCCTCACTAATGCACTAGACACTTTCCAATCATGCATGAAAAAGGTATTTATCAAGCAACTTAGGAAGTTTGTCTTGGTTTTCTTTGATGATATATTGATCTATAGTAAAAAATAGAAGGAACACTTGGAACATTTAGATATAGTTTTGGGTATTCTAGAACAATAATATTCCTATGCTAACTTTTCAAAATGTGAGTTTGGATTAACTAAAATTATTTACTTGGGATATGTCATAAGTTCTAAAGGTGTTCAAGTAGAGCAGCAGAAGATTCAAGCAATACTAGATTGACTTCCACCTACCAATCTTACACAGTTGAAAGGTTTCCTTGGGGTATATTTCTATTATAGGAGGTTTGTGAAAGGGTTTTCTCAGATTACTATCCTATTGAATGATTTGACTAATAAATTAGCTTTTTCATGGTCTTAAGAAGCTTAGAAAACTTTTGACAAGTTTAAGTAGGTAATGAGTTCATGCCCTATGCTTGTTATTCCTGATTTTTCATTGCCCTTTGTAGTTGAATGTGATGTTTTAGGTGAAGGTGTTGGGTCTATCCTAATTTAAAGAGGAAATCCAATTGATTTTGAGATTAGGAAGCTTAACAAAGTAGAGAAGACATATCATATTTATGACAAGGAAATGTTGGCAATTATAGATGCACTAGAGAAGTTAAGACAATATCTTGTGTGTGGAAAGTTTGTTGTGAAAAATGATCATAATAGTTTGAAGTATTTCCTTGATCAAAAATATTTTAATGATCACCAAAAAAGTTGGGTAAGCAAGCTGCAAGCATATGATTTTGAAATAGAATATATTAAGGGTAAAAGAAATGTGGTAGCAAATTTACTTTCTAGGAAGCCAACTCTATGTTCATTATCTTCTATTTCTGCTGAGTGGAAAGATACCATCATTGTTGAATATGTCAAAAATACTTTTGCATATAATGTGTTGGATGATTTAATATAAGATGATAGATATACAGTGATTAATGGGCTGATTTATTAAAAGAACTAAATTTTCCTTGTTCCTAAATCAAAAATCAAGGAAAAAATTTTAAGAGCTTTCCATGACACTCCCTTGGCTGGCCATCAAGGTTACTTCAAAACATACAGGTAGATATGTGATATATTTTCTTGGAAAGGGATGAAAGAGGATGTCCATAAGCATATCAAAGAGTGTATGACTTGCCAAAGGAATAAATGTGAGCAGATTTTTCCTTCAGGTCTCCTACAACTGCTTCCAATTCTTGAACAAAAATGGGAGAGAATTTCAATGGACTTTATCACAAGAATTCCCAAAGTACAAGGTAAGGATTGTGTATATGTGGTGGCAAATAAATTAACAAATTATGCTCATTTATTTCCCATCACTTCAAAATTTAAGGCTTCTCAACTAGCAGAGTTGTTTTTCAAAGAGTTATTTAAGCTGCATGGTTTGCCAAAGAGCACTTTTAGTGACAGAGATAGTAGGTTCTTTAGTTATTTTTGGAAGGAAATATTTCAATTGATAGGAATAGAGCTCACTCCAAACACAAGTTACCATCCAAAAATGGATGGATAAACAAAAATTGTTAACAAGTGGATAGAGGGGTATTTGAGGAGTTATGTTTTAGATCAGCAAACTACTTGGGTCAAATGGTTGCACCTAGGAGAGTATTGTTACAATACATCACATCATATGTCAATTGGTATGCCTCCATTTTGATCTCTTATGGTTATCATGCACTTTCTTTTATTGATTTGATATTTTTAGAAAGTAGAGTACCTGCAACTAGTGATCTTATCAATCATAGTCAAGAGTTCATGAGGTCACTAAAAGATAACTTGAGGCAAGAATAGAACCAACAAAAGATATATGCAGATAGGAAGAGAATAGAAAGATATTTTGAGGTGGGAGAATTGGTATTTCTTAGATTATAGCCATATAAACAGAGCTTTTTGAAGAAGAGTGGGGATGAAAAGCTTAAGCCTAAGTTTTTTGGGCCTTATAAGATCATCAAAAAAATTGGTGAGGTAGCTTATGAGTTGGAGCATCCTCCAAATAGTAGGATACATAATGTATTTCATGTTTCTTGTTTGAAGAAGATTCTTGGACAACAGATTGTGCCTTCATTTGATTTACCACCTTTGGATGATGAAGGGAAATTGATTCTGATTCCTGAAAAGATTTTGGAAACAAGGGATAAAAGATTAAGAAACAAGAGCACTTCAGAATATTTGATCAAATGGAAGAATTTGCCAGTGGAAGATGCAACATGGGAAGGACCAAAAAATTATTGACCATCTAGACTAGCATTGATTCAGGACAAGAAATTTTTAGGAGGGAGGACTTGTCATGTTCCCTTTCTAAAATAATTAATTAATGGTCAATATTAACCCATTTTATTCTTCCATGGGTTAATTGAGCAAGCATAGGAAGAATAAATATTTAATATTTAATATTATCCAACTAATATCTATTTCAAGAGGATAATTAAATATTAAATTAAATATTTTGAGGCACAAAAAGGGGCATTGGGTTTTGTGTCATGAGAGGTGTCCATTTGCATGAAGATTTCAAAAATATTGGTAAATCACTAATGGTGGGGGAATTTATGACAATTTATGATAGATTATGATAACTGTCATACCCCAAAATAGGAAGGAATCCAAGGAAAATATGGGAATATTGGGTGCCCATCTCTCCCATAAAATATTGATACAAAGTATGTAATTTTGGTCATTTGGGGGCATTGTTGATTTGATATTTTCTCTCAAGCTTGCAAATTTGCAGATTGTGGCTTCAATAGAAAAGACCCCATTGAAGTAATAAGGCTTGTGGAGGAAAGAGTCTCAAGTGGCCAGAGGATGAAATACCTTTGATCACAAGGAGTAGCTTCATCCAAAGGTTGCATAGAGCTTCAAGGATTCAATAGTTTTCAGTAGTTCCATTGTTTGTGTGTGTAGGGCTTCATGTGTCACAACAGTGGCTCCAAGAGTGTTCGAATGTGCTTTTTTTATGTTAGTTTTATTTTAGTGTTTTATCTACATATTTTAATTTCATATTCCTAGAGATCATCTCTAAGAGTTATGGGTTGTGTTGTGTTGTTTTTTTGGCTTGTGGCTCTGAATACACAGTGTGTATTTCAGCTTGTAGTGAAGATTTGGTGGTGTAGTTTGATTATGTGTGATGTAGGTGTTTTCTGGAGATATTTTAATTATATTAGACTATATTTCATATATTTTATTTTTGATAATCAAACAATATCAGTTTATGGTGTTTTTGGTACATTTGGGTGATTGTTGGTGTCGACAGTTTTTGTGGGTTTTGCCCAAATTTTGGCTATTTGAAGTTGTAATGTTGATGCTATTGTAGATAAATGACACAAAATTGATAAAATGTCATTTCCATTTAAAAACTAGTTAAAATCATTTTGGATAAGTTTCAGCATATTGGGTGTTAATTCATTGCAAGACTAGCTAGCTAATTTCATCAATTTCGGTGTAGTTTTGGTGGATTTGTCAAAGTTGCATTTTCAGATCTGATATTTCATATTAGTTTTGAGTTGGCTCATTACATAATCAAAATATTTGAGATAAATGTGGATAACCATTTTTAAATCTCATAATCCTCTTATTTTTATTTATTCTTGAGATGATAAACTACCTTCCCAAGGCTTCTACCTTGATGATGTAGAGATGCAGAGAGATAGAGGATCTCCTTTTAAAAAGCCAAAGAATAATTTTTGTTCAGCCATTAATAGATAATGAACTTTGTGTTGTTCTAACAGCTATTGATCTAGTCTCTCAAATCCTTATGAAAGCTAAAGTGTTTCAAAACTTTATCCAAAAAATCCTAACTGCCTTTGTTGTAAGCTTTGATGGAGTCCAACTTGATTAACATTTAGTTTCTCTTGCTTGAGGATAACAAGTGAAAAATATTGAGCTATAAGTATAACTTTAAATATTTTTCTTCCTTTGACAAAACCTACTTATTCCTTAGAGATGAGATCTAGAAGGAACTTACTCAATATTTTTCCAATGACCCTTGAGATGACTTTGTAAACTATATCACATAAAGAATTTGGACATATGTCCTTAGGCTTCTCATAACTAATTTTTTGGAGATGAGAAAAATGAAGGTAAAGGTCATAGATCTAAGAATTAATTTAGAATCTCTAGGCTCTTGCACTAACTCTTATTGGTATTTTCCTAACAAGTCCAAAAAGTGCTAGAAAATGAAGTCTAAAAATATATTTGGACCTAGGTATCGATCGCCAACCATACTAAAGTGCGCCTTTTAAACTTCAACCAAAGAAATGATTTTTGGATTGTAATCCAGATAAATATTTTTCTCCTTCAATATGTCCATTTATTCCTACTCAAACACTCCTTCCTAGTAGTCTGCGAGACATTGTCTTATCTCTTAGGGTGGTTCAAGATTGTGGCCATCACTGGTATCTAGCTTACCAATGAGGTTTTTATATATTCTCATTTTGCATGATTGGTGGAAAAAATTTATACTTTTTCCCCTTCTTTGAGCCATCTCATTCTAGGATTATGTTTCTAGAAGAATCTCTCTTGGTATGCTCCCTCAAGGTTATTGGAAATTAATTTCTCAACTATAAGAATAAAATTTGATATATTTCTAGATAGAATTTATTTCTAGATTTTGTTAATGTGATCCTCTTGAACTTCCATTTCGTTGAACATGTTTTTGAAGGAATTCCTATTCCAAGCTCTCAACTGAGCTTTGAGGGACTTCAATTTCTAAGAGAATAAAAATATCTCCATTATATCTATGATCATGGGTTTTCCAAAACTCCATGTTAGTTTATCAAGCTTTGGGTGCTCCAACCACATTTTATCAAATCTAAAAGGGAATCTTATCGAGTGGTTATCTTCTTCAATCCAAAAAATGATTGGTTAGTGATTTGATTCTACTTCCATCATGACCTCCGCTCTAAACATGATATCTTAGTCCACCCAATTATTAGAGGCTAATAATTTATCTAATCCTTAAGAGATTAAATATGCCTTTCCTATGGTTATTTGAAGTGAACCAACCTTTATGTAGTCAAAAATCCTAGAGATCAGAGTTTTCAATGAATGCACCAAAAGTGGCACAACTAAGTTATGAGGAAATTCCCCACTTTTCCATTGAATCCAACCTCATATTTAAGTCTCCACCAACAATCCAACAATTGTATAACTTTTCCTCTATATTTTAGGATATTTGATTCTAGTGATCCTCCTTTTGCAGATACTTTTGAGAGTTGTACACATTAAGCATGGAGAAACTCAAGTTCTTATTTTGACTTACCACTTTGCAAACCATCCAATATGCAGTAGCATGAGAATCCTTAATCAAGATTTCTTTAGGATTCTTAATCACTTTTAGACATCATGCAATCCTATCCACACCAATACCAATCATATCCATCTTTAGGATCATGTAGATATTTATACTACATGATACTTCAATTTATCAAATTTATTTAGCTAGAAAATCAATGTATATGGTCTATGTTTTTCCACCATTATTCGCGATATGTAGGAGGCATTAAGGACCCTAATGTTCTATGAGATAGCATTCATTAAGCAAGTTTCATCTTCTTGGTGCTTCCCAAAATTTCATCTAGAACTATTTGACTCATCGTCATTATTTCTACCATAGTTTCATTTTGACATTTGTCATAGACACTGGATGTACCGAAAATATTGTGACCATACTTAAATTTTTGATTTTTTGTTTTTAAATTGTCAAATGATCAAGTTAAAATTTTCTATTAAAACATAAATAATTAAGAATTGACATATAATAATATATTAATTACTATAAGATAAAAGTAAAACAATTTATACATAATATTAAATATAAGACAATATTTATTATTATTAAATAAAAGTTTGAACAATAAATATAAAATACTATCATAATTATTATTATAATATTGGTAAAAGTCATATTAATTTATCCATTTTCAAATTTGAAACTCTTTATTTTTTAGGTCAAAGTCATATACATTTCGCGTATATATGCTCATTCAAAAGTTTTAAAATTGACCAAATCTATCTATTTTGTCTCCTCAACCAAAAAAAGACAAGTCAAGATTAGGCTTCGTGGTACGCAAGTGCCAATACATCAACTTGTAAGTTTTGTACATATATTATCTTATATTTAAATGTTGTTATTATAATATTTAATATTATAATAACAACATTTAAATATAAGATAATATAAGTACAAAACTTACAAGTTGATGTATTGGCACTTGCGTACCACGAAGCCTAAACTTGACTTGTCTTTTTTTGGTTGAGGAGACAAAATAGATAGATTTGGTCAATTTTAAAACTTTTGAATGAGCATATATGCACGAAATGTATATGACTTTGACCTAAAAATAAAGAGTTTCAAATTTGAAAATGGATAAATTAATATGACTTTTACCAAATTTTTGTGATTATATTTAAATCTTTGATTTTTACTTTTAATTGTCCAATAATTAAATTGAAGTTAATATTAATAATTACAAATTGATATATCATAATATAATTAATTATTATTAAATAAAAATTAAAATAATTTATATAATATTAAATATAAATTAATATATATTATAATAAAATAAAAGTTAAACAATTATATATTGTTCAAAACTTACACTTACATATTGGCAGTGGCGTACCATGAAGCATAATCTTGACTTGTCTTTTCTTGTGGTGGAGACAAAAGAGAGAGACTTGGTCAGAAGAAAATCGTTCTATTGATAATTGCAAAAATCAATTTTAAAACTTTTGAGTGAGCATATGCATGAAAAGTATAAGACTTTGACCTAATAGATGAAGAAGTTTGAAGTTTGAAAATGGATAAATTAGCATGGCTTACAGGTGAAGAAATATAATTCTCGTCACTAATGAGATCACAATTAAATTTTCTAGATATTAGATGCGATATATAACAAACAAACGTTACAATCGAATCTGTTGTGAAAGATGAAATTCTTTTTTCCAATGGAAATCTGACATTAAATTTTAGTGGTCAACTACTTTTGACAGATAGAAATTGCCAGCAAGACACAATGGATCAAACATAAAATTTAATTAACAGTTGAATTATTAGACATACAATTTAATTAATCTTTAGTTAAGTTCC
This sequence comes from Torreya grandis, assembly GCA_037957365.1. NCBI lineage: Eukaryota > Viridiplantae > Streptophyta > Pinopsida > Cupressales > Taxaceae > Torreya > Torreya grandis. Next base: position 797,277 of record JARHVA010001802.1, read on the forward strand.
CTATATAGCGGAGTTTTACAGGAATCTGCAGACATTCTTGCCCTGTTTCCACTTTGATCTCAGTTTTACTCTAAGAAGTTGTGCTTTGTTTGCGAGTACATCTACTAATCATCGGCAGAGTATTGAACATAAAGAATCTTATTCAATTGTAGCGAAGGAGACTTCTGCAAGTGGGAAGATGCAGGGAAGTATGGCCATGAGGCACTCACCCAACAGAGGCAGCATTAAAAAGCAGATATTTGTGTCTATTGCTCAATCAGTGGGTGAATTATTGAAGGTTCCGACAAAGGGAATGTAGTTTGATGGATGAGATATGATATTTGTAAGCAGGAAGATGTAGGATATAGGATATGTGTTTCTATTGTATAATCAGTAGGTGAATCGTTGAAGATTTTGAAAGGAGTTGTAATTTGATTGATGAAGATGATAATATGTTACAATTATTTTTTAATTGAATGAAAATATAAATCTTAAAAAAGTATTTAAATTTTAAAAAATGAATAAGATAATGTTTGTGCATCAAAATAGAAGACACATTGCAACTAAAATTTGGATTTGGCGGCCTAAAATTTGAATTTTGTAAATATGAAATGGAAGCAAAGTTGTCTTCAAGACTGGAATTTGACAGTCACTTATGGCTGTCAAATGTTTTTTTTTTTTTTAAAAGTGCCTTTCATTTTAATAAGTTAATAAATTTATAGATTGTCAAAAACTTGTAGATTTCTATATGTAAAAAAATTGTAATAATCAAATAAAAAATTATATATTAGCATAACTTTGTTTTGGTCAGTATTCTATTGCAATGTTTTTTATTAGATAAGCAGGAAAAAAGGGTCTTGAACCTTTTACAAAGTTGTCCCACGGGCACAAAAAGCTTCTAACGAGGCAAAAACAACACACTAACAACACATACACAACACTAACAGAAAACAAGAACTAAAAAACCAGACAACACACACAAACCCAGTAAAATAACTATGGACTATCAATAGTCCCATATTTGGCAAAGAACTCAACAATTTCCTTAAAATCACTAAGACTATTCACACCCACATCCCTTAATTTGTTGTCAAAATCCTTAACCGCAACAAACATAACATCCACATGATGAAGAGACTTGGCAGCGAATTCAACCATTATTCTCCATTTTTTATGCATGTTATCCATTTTGGCCTTGATTTCCGCAACTTCCTCTGTCGTCTTAACACACAATGAGCAGCGATCTTTCTTTACTTGGCCACGGGCCTCAACATCCTCCTCAATCTCATCCGAGTAGGGCTCATTCATTTCAAGAAAATGGCTAGTTCCCTCAACCTCTTGCTTCGACTTAGAAGGGGTTCCGTCTTCACTAACCTCAAAAGTGTATTCAGAAAAATCAGTGTCATCAAAAATGACAATGCCTTGAGGGTTCAGGGATGGGATTCCAGCAATACAGTTGGACCTGCGAACACCCACGCTACCCCCAGCCTCACTCTCAACTAGGTTATGACTCAAGTCCACATCTTTCCCCGACTCCTTAGTGCCCCTAATATCCTCCTTTGCAAATTTAGTGTTTTTGGATTGAACGTTGCCTTCTTCCTCAACAACTTCCGACCCCTTTTAACAGAGCCTTTCGCAATCCTCTGGCTGGATGTCCCAATTTTACCACAAGGTGACTTAAGGGAATAATCCTTGAAATTAGAGAGGAGGGGTCCTAATAAGGGTGCTACCGTTTTCAATTTTGGGTCACTCCAACAGAGTTTTGAGGGAGGCTTTGAGGGACCCGGTAGATTTTTTGCCCTTACCTTTAACAACATAGGAAGGGTGAGAAGGGGATCCTTCCAACAATATTCCATTGCAATGTTACATTCAATAACAAAATAGGTTATAATATCTTCAATAGATCATCTACTATCATAAAATGTAATGCCAATAAAAAAAACTAAATTCTATTAAAAATGTGGTAATTTATTATCTAAAACCTAAAACAGGTTACAAACTGTCAAATTTCAGGCCCAATTATATTTAAGAGTAAGCGAAAGTTCTGTCGATCTGTTTCTGTGGTGTAACTCAAATGCTTTTGATAACCTATACTTACCAAACTCGAATCGAGATAGGTTATCCACTGGGCTCATTTATATCCCAAGAAGTCTGTAAGGAGTTCTTATTGAAGTGTTGTAAAAACGCAGATTTCCATCATTTATTTTGAATTTTTTTTGGGGTGACCTAAATTTAGGGGATAGAAAACTGTTTTCCTGTTTGATGTTCTCGTGTATGTTTACATTTATAACTCAATTAATCGGAATTTAAATCTTACAAATTAGACAAATTATATGTTTTATATTAAATAAGTTTTTTTTCCTTTAATAAATTACATTTAATTAAATTAATTTAAATTTAAATCTCACAAAATAAGTAAATAATATAAATTATTTTTTTCTTAATTAAAGATTACGGATGGTGATCCGCAATGTAAGGTGGAAAATAAGAATACAATTATTCTAAAAGTTTTGAGATTGAGTAAATAACATATTACATATTAAATAAGAGTGTCATGCGCCACGTCCCTATTGGAGTTTAGAATAGTTTTAAATTTATTTCAAGTATTAATCATAGAATGAATATTTTTATCAAGCATAGTTACTTAAGAATAATTATGACACTGTTTAATTGTCATAATAAATTATCCATAGTGATAGTATTTGTTGTTAACACTATCTACTTTCATACTTGTAGAATGCAAGTGGACCATGGTTGTAAACAAATTGACAATGCCAAAATACGTGCTGAGTTTGGAGGATAGAATGCATGCTCATTTTTACAATGTCAATTCCCTATTAATAGTAATATACTTGGCACAACCAAACTACATGCGTGAATTGGAGAACAGAATGCAATGTCAATTTTACATTGTTAGGTTTCCTTAACCATGGTTGATAGGAAACGACTATCGACATTGCGCACCCAACATACATGTGATTTTCAGGTTAAATTTTTTAGCTTCTTTTCTAGAAAATTGAAAAATAAATTCTTTGTGATCTGGGTCTGTTACTTGGAATCTAGAAAAGCTTGTTTTGGGTGGCTCTTAATAGACTAGAAACTACTCGTAAATAATGTGATGGTCAAACTTGTCATTTATTATCATTTATGTAGTATACATGTGCAAAAGTTATTGGTAAATAACGTGATGGTCAAATTAAACATCTATTTTAGTTTGTGTAATATATGTGGGCAAAGTGCAAGTATTTAGCACATTTTATTCTATTGTTCATTTCTCAAATGGTTTATTTATGTGATTTATCTAATGAGCTCAATTTTTTGATCTCTCAATATATGTAAGTTAAAAAGGTGTGAAAGTCTACCAAACAAAAAATCAATTCCATGGAGCTAATTTAACCAAAATTAGTTAATGGAAAAGAGTAATGCATGTATATTTGCAAACAATTATAGACATAAATCTACACTGAACTCACTTTAGACGCACCAAAAACCTCATATACAATAGAAAATTGTGCACAAATTTTACCACAAATAGTTATGAGAGACACTATGGAAAGATATGTTATAACTCTTATTTTTTTATCTAAAATTTCAATCAAATATTTAATTATATCAATTTGAAAAAAATAATAATTAAAGATTTATCTAAAATAAACAGTAGCTACATGCACAACCTATACCACAAATGACAGTGAATTTAATTTGACTACAATCTAATTAAAAAATAACTACCAATACACAATATGTTTAATGTGTGTGTGTGTGTGTGTGTGTGTGTGTGTGTGTGTGTGAACATAATCATTAATGACATTTATGAATTTGAACAAGATGAAATTTAGTGAAATAAATTTGGAACTATTTATAATATGTCACACATATATTTAATTACATATGTTAAAGATTATTAAACTATTTATTATTAATAAAATAAAATGATGAATGAAATTTAATATTTAATTTGAAAAAACATACTTAAAATTATTATTTAGTAGAAATTTTTTATTTAAATATAATATAAATTATATATTTTGTGATACTAATAAAATTATTTAATTAAATGATGAATACAATTTAATATTTAGATCACAATTTTTTGAAAATATTTTGTCTAATTTTAATTTGAGATTTTGGAATTTGAATTTTGGTCTACCAAATTTTTATATTTAAATTTTACAATTTGTGAAAACATCAAATCTTTAAATTTAATATTTACTTTTTTTAAAATAATATTTAAAATAAAAAAATCAAAGATGTTCCTATTGAAATGCTTCACATTATATGAAATAATAAAATATAATTACATAAGGTTACAAAGTAATATGATTAGACAAATCAGGGCTCAAACTCCATACTCCAAAAAAAAATCAACGGATATAATTAAAGATTTTCATTAATTGTTAGAAAAGATTTAATTGAATATATTAGATATACTAATAAAATTATTTAATCCAATAATGAGTATATATAGCTTTGTTTAGTCGATGTAAAAAAATTAATTGAATATGTTAAGGATTATATTATCTTATGTAATAATTCAATTAAATAATTTATAAAATTTTATACAATTTTCAAAATGACATTTAGATGCAAGGAATTTTTTATTTTTTTTGAAACTCCTATTTATTTTTAGTTGTAATACTTAAATATCTTGAACTATAATATATGTAGTATTATACTATTATTTTGATATATATATTGTATATAATAAATAATTAATATTATATGTAATAAATAATATTGTATTAGACATAGTTCATATGTGATGTTTTCAAGATTTATTATGATATTTTTGATTTTGGACTATTTTATTATATAAGAATTTAACTAGATATTAAATATGTATTATTTTAAATTATAATAAAAATAATTGATATAAATATATTATATGTAGTACAACTATATATATATATATAAAGTGTAAGTGTATTTGTGTTTTATATATGTGTGTGTGTAATCTTATTATAGATATTAAATATTTTAATTTTGTATTATCTATTGAATTAGATAATGCTATTTATTAATTGGTCTATAATTAAAGTTTTATTATTTTAGTGACCAATTTACAGATCCACACGGAAAAATGAAGTTACATATCGCCGATAGATCAACAATTGTCTTTAAAACATGCACAAATTTGTTTGGACTACTCAAAAAGAAATCTGGATATATACACAAATGACGTGAAGTGTTTGGCATAATTGCTGAAATAAAACTACTTTAATGGAATTCTATGCCTCTAAAGTAAACACAAAATAATTTACCTGATGACACTTTAAGGATTTCTAATATAATATGTCGAGAAGATGCCATCCCTCGAAATGTCAAGGTTGCAAGGTATGCATAAATTGTGTTCTTTGAGAAGGCATTGGAGACATTCAAGTCAATGCAATTTGTAGAAGAGATTTCATAAAATATGATGGTTATAAGTCTTGTACACTTTTAACAAATCTATTTATGTTGAGTTTTGTCTCCTTAAATATGTGAAGCTTTACAATCTCTTACTCAAATATAAATTTTCCATTTAAAAAAAAATGTTGTTTAATATTTTTTAATAATATAATATATATGAAAAAACAAGCTTAGTAAATCCTTCATAATTTTAATGTCTGAAACTGTTCATTTATATTATAAATCTTATCCTTGATCGGAAAACTTTACGTGCCTTAATATTATCCATTTTTATAAAGAAAATAATTAAAACATATCTCATTTATATTTATTAATTACTATAAGTTGTTGCTTAACAGCAAAACTTACTTCTTGCGCTTAAATCCAAAACGTATTTATGGGAGGCGATGTTCTTCAAAAGTTACAACATACAAAAGCTGCCATGTCTTACTTTAAATCCAAGTAATCATACAAACAAGGAATCGCTTTACAATAAATGAATTCCACCATTTTACACTATATCAAGTGTGGGTGCCATTAAAACTAACATTAATGCCTCTATTGGCACCTTCCATCACAGTACAGATTTCATTGGCACCTTCACTTACATTTACCTGACAAGTCAAATGTGTCAGTCTCCCATTGTATGTATCTTTTCCCGAATCTCAATGTAACTATAAAAAATTATATTGGATTGTGATTAAATAATATGACATTTATTTTCTTTGCCAGCAAATTTCACATGGTACTAATATGGTACTGTGCATGATGTCAGTAATTTGTTTTATAATAATATGTATACAATTTTAATCAATCAAAATATAACTAAATGTTTTTTTAATAACAAATGTATAATTTAATTATTGAAAAGTTTCAATTTTTTCAATACTAAATTTTGATTAGTAGAAAAAGAATAAATTATTTAAAAATTAGATAAAATTGATTTCTTTAATTCCGTGCAAGCAGGGACTAATAAGTTTTGAATTCTCCTTTAAATCTCATAAAAAAATAAACAAATAATATTTTCTATACCAAGCAAGTTTAAAATTCTCCACCAAATCTCATAAAATAAATTGTACCAAACAAGTTTTAAATTCTCCACTAGATCTCATAAAATACACTACCACATTTAATAAGAATTTGTGACGTTTCATATTATAAGTGCTCAAAAAATGAGGCCAAAAGAGGGTTGAAAATGACACTTGTTTCCTAAACACATAAATACTTGAACTTTAACCCCCAAAAAAATTGAGATGCCCATTTTTTAAGAATAACATTATAGTTAAAATTTCATTTTATTTAATTAAATATACATGAAACATATAATTTTATAATTTAGATTTCTATGTTCAATTAAAAGTTCATATAATTGTAAATTTATATAATTGTAGACACCTAAACTTTACATAAAATTCTTATTTTGTATTATATTTTTATTTTTATTTTAATTTAATTAATTTAACAAATTTATATATTTTAATCCATTTTTAAGATGGTTGTAATTTTATATGAGTTTTATTTAGTTTACTGAACCTAAAAACACCTCAATGTTTATTTAGAAGGTATTGATTAGTACATTTGAATTACTTATCATCTATGATTTAGCCATGCCTCAAGAATTGAGCCCCACTTATCTCTTGGAAAATCCCATAGTTTTGCGAGCCCATCTTGGGCAAGCATGTAACCCTACAAGTTTGTACCTTTTAGCTTTTTGGGTTCTCCTTCACGTTGTCCCTCAACTTACGTCTTAACCTTTTGCATTTACATTTTTAAAAGTTGGTTAGCATACATGAGTCATCCTATACCATCCTATAATACAAGATCTTGCGAAGCCATTTGGGTATTTACGGAATTAAGAAAAGAAGTATCATAATCAATAAAAAGAGAATATCCATCACATCAAAGGTAAAACCTAGAGCCAATATTCTCCATTCAATTTTTGCATAGTTAACAAACTTGCGACATTTATCCATTTTGGTATCTTTATAAAATCCCTTGTTCCAAAGGAGGGTAATTGTAATTATAAAATCCCTTGCTTTCAAGCATATGGGATGTATAGTTTGACATGTTATTTTGACGGTTTCTTGACTCCATTATTATTATTATTTTGGAGGGTGTAAGCTATGTTAAATGAAATAGTTAATTATACATCCCATTCTACCTTGCACATCTACATAGTGAAAGTACAATCATAATCAATAAGATGCAAAATGAAAGCACCGAGAACTCTAAAATCTTATAGAGACATGCATGAAGACATAGATAAATGATCAATGGTATAGAAACAGGTTCGGTGTGTCAGGTTTGTTAAGATTTGGCATGTACAGGGTAAGCCCATAAATCTATGGGTTCATCTCAGAGCATAGTTAAAGTTTCAAAATTCAAAATAAGGTCAAACACAATAAGAATATAGTCTCAAATTATTAGAATAGTAAACGTGCATATGTTTCTTAACCTCTTTTTATTGCATTCATTTATCTTATGTTTATGACACTTGGGTTTGTTTATGTTATTTAGCCATTTAAGTGGATCCAAAATCTATATTTTAGTTATGTATATATTTAGATCTACTTAGTTACAATATATTATTTATATTTTATGTAAATACTAGAATTAGTATAAACATAATTATAGGGAAAATTTTAAGGAACCTGTTAAAAGAAGTTATAGAATGGCTGGGGAATTATGCTAGCAGGGATTTATTAGTGTGGTAAATCTAAGGAAAATGACCTTTGTGATCACGGTGAAAATAAAAATACTTCTTGAAACTTATTGTGGATGTAAAGGCCAAATCTTTTTGAATATTAGTAACTTGGTGAAATCCTTTAGCAAAATTTAAAGAAAAAATTGTAAAGAGTTGAAGACCAAATTAAAACATAAAAGTTAGTACAAGCAACATATATTGCAATGTGATAACTTCACAAAATTTTGGTACAACCACAAACTACAAACAAAAATGCACTAATATATACATCATTGCATGTAATAGTCAACAATATTTTATTTATTACATCTAGTAGTTTTAGTGGATTTCTTTTCATTTTGTGGAAAACATCTTAGCAGAAATGCCAAATTCGTGTGAGACCCAAGGAGGTAGGGGTATCTCTTCCACCAAAATTGCCCAGGGTTTTCACCTGGCCTTCCCCCTTCAGCATGATTAGAGAATAGCAACAAGATTGAGCATGCCTAGCCATAAGAAAATTAGTCACTGGGTCGTACATGTAGTGGCCAAGAATACCAACAAGATTGATAACTTAAGGCTCATGCATAAAACCGTGGTCAAAAGGGAAACCCAACAAGATTTTTAAGAAGACCAAAACTATAAGCAAACTCCATCACCATAAAGAGAGATGGATAAAAATTATTTAATCGAAAATTTTAAATAAGTACTAATTAATAAGTAAAAAAGACTTTTATTTGTTTGTTAACTAAAATCACAATGTCACATCAATGGAGATCTATGTAAATCTCCATTTATACAAAAAAAATAAAGCCTAAATGCCACCATGTCGCTCTCTAATACTAGCATTGGATTTGAAAAAGGCTTTGGATGTTGTTTTAGTGGAAGCTATCACACCAAAAACTTCATCTTTGTCAATTCAAATTCATGTGAATCACTCTAACCTATAAATATGAGCAAGATGTTCGATGCAAAAGTGGGTGCCATGCCCACATGTTGGATCTCGATGAAGTAACATGGTATCTCTTTAAGAACATCCTCAATTTTCATAGTTCTATTCACATAAAAAATCTAGTCTTCCATAGAGATTTCATTATCATTGTGTTTTTAGGTGGACATCTGTATTTTCTAAAGGAAGGATGCTTCTAGTTATGTTGAAGAACATGACAAAATGAATAGGAAATGATCTTTCTTCCATGCAAATCAAAACTTGAAATTTACTTCTCAAAATATTTTAGATGCTTACCAAGTTTTGAAAACTACATAGAAACTTTTGAAATCTGCTTAGAAATTTTGGAAATGTACTTAGCGACTCTTAAATGTTGATAAGCAAAGTCAGCCACAAATTATTGAAGTTTAAAACACATATAAATGAATATAGAGTTGAAATTACTAATTAGACTAAGCTTTGATAAATAATATTAATTACAAATGATTTTAAAATAAAATTACGTTGTAAGCCACTGAATTGCATCTAATCAACAAGTAGTGAAATTAATTTATCACACACGGATTTGACAAAAAAAATTTATCACACTATCATATCCATTTTTTTAAATATTTCTCCCTCAAGTGAAAATATTGTAGAGATATACATACTAAACATGGAATAAAAATCCACTTAATCTAAAATTAAAGACGTTAATTATTAAAATTTAAATAATGAAAAAGAAAACAAAAATGTAGCATTGGATTTGAAAAATCACAACATAAGTGTAAATACATGCCAATTAATTGCATGGTTGACAAGTTTCAAGCATCACATCCACATAAAAGAATCACATTCCCGTAAAAACATCATAAATTTGTATAACCATTACATGATGATGTACTTAAAATCAACATTGAGTTGTAAAGTCATCACATGCTTTATAAATCATCGCATATATTGGAAATCGTTGCACTTCATTGTCTATTTGGACATCATCATGTGCTATGGACATCATCCTGAGATTTGGACATCATTTCAAGCTTTGGACACCATCACATGATTTGTACATGATGTGATAGCATGTTGGTGAATCATCCTTGAAAAGAATGTTGTTAATTCATTGAAACACTATGACACATTTTCACAAACAAGAAAGCAATATGTGAATACAAATTTACAATAAATACACCTAATTTGATGGCTAAAAATATAAAAATTGAAGATATCATCATTTGAATTTTTTAATACCAATTTGAATAAATTTTGATGGGATGTTTTTTTTATTCACCCATGTTGGGATTTGAGAATAGATAATAGATTTTTTAGATTGAATGAGTGAAATTCGGTTTGGAATGATGGGTATAATGCTATATAGGAAGATTGGTGTGATTTATGCATTAGTGATAGGATTGAATGAAGGTGCTCCATTTTTTATTGAATATTTGTAGATATCATTTCAAATTTCCTATTATTTTTTGGAGGCTCATGCTTACTAAATTATTTGGTAGCTTTATTATGATTTTTTATTTTTTAATGGATAGTAATAATTTGTTTCCATTCTTTTTTACGAGACCTAAGAAAAAAACACATTTATGGGTTCTTAACTCCATAAATAGATTGATAATTGTCTTCACTCTGTATAGTACTAGAGTGTAAAATGCTATTAAACTTGTTCTAGGTGTAGAATATTTGAAGTTGGACATATGCTATTCTTAAGTGGCATCGATATTTGTTTACAATCTATTATTTGTACTCCGTGACAAGGGTATGGTATAGAACCTAGCAGAATTTTTCATTAAAAAAAATTTAGAGTTGGTTTGGACTCTATATTGGATTATTGTATCATCCACTCTTCTAATTTTTGAAGTGGGATAATGGGGATGGCATTCAATTTTAAATATTCAGAGCTCTTCATAAATAAATTTTAAGTTTGGGGGATGAAGTAGAATAGATTTAGAAGTATCTACATGGAGGGAATTATATCTAACATGAATTTTCCTAATATTGATTTATATTCTCTATAATAATTTATGAATATGGAAACTCAAGTTTCAACTTATCAAGAATGGATTGTCTTGAAAGATGTGGAGTTTGATTTAGTTATTCTCCAATAATGGGCAAGGATTTTTACTCTAAAAATTATGTATGGGGACTAATTTTTTGTTTAATTCCACTACTAATATGAAAGAATGCTATAGAAATAGTCAGCCCTGATGACTATTGTAAAAGTGTGTATAATTTCCCATGTTAGTAATATAAATATAATTTTGGGTATGTGCACAAAGTTAGGCGATAATTTCATGGACATTTTAAGTAACGTGATCACGTTATTAAATAACATGATCACTTTATTTAAATTATGGATTGGTAATTACTGAGCCATAATGCGTACACGTTATCGAGAAAAGAATAATGCAAACATGTTATTTTAAATTCAAATAACATGTATGCATTGTATAATGCGTACGTGTTATATAGTGTAGTATACAACTTGTACGCATTATATAATGTGTATGCATTACTTTGTTATAAGATTTAAACCATCTTCACGAGCATGTGGGAGTTGCACGTAAAGCCAACTTTGGCCATAAGCTTATATTTAATACTCCACATGTTAAGTATAAGATTTAATTTCTTATACTTTAAATTTATCTTAGTAGATATAAGAAATTAGGGTCACTCAGCATCTAATAGAGTTGGTCTCATAGTTACATGCCTTACGATGTGAAAAATAGTTTTTCAAAATCCAATCAGGTTAGTACTTAGGCATTTTTAGGGTCTAAGTGTTAAATCTAGGGATTTCAAGACATAACTTTTGCAATTGATATCCATTTTTGGTAAACATATAGTCATTTTTTAGGTTTTTGTGCCTTTCAAATTGATTCCTAGCATTTCTAAGAGTCTTAGGTTTTTTAAAATTGAAGTTTGCAAACCACTCACTTTTAAATTGATGCAAATTGGTGTGATTAGGGTAGCATAGGTCACATTGATTACCTACACACATCAAACAACCACTTTGTGTTAATTTCACTTGATCATCATCCCTCCCTCATCCTTGATCACTACCTACTCATGCTTCATCATCCCTAATCACTCTCTCATCATTATTCATTATCCTTGATCACTCCTTCATTGACCTTTACTGTCCCTAGTCATCTCTAATCACTCATTCATGATCCCTGATTACTCCCTCATTAACCCTCATTATGCCTCATCATCCCTAATAATTCAATCCTTGTCCCTCCTTATCCCTCATCACTCCATCATTGACCCTCACCATCCATCATCATCTTTAATCACTTCCTCAGCATCCCTAATCACTCCCTCATTAGATGTCACCATACCTCATCATCCCTAATCACTCCCTCATTGGCCTTTACCATACGTAATCACCACTTCATCATTCCTAATCACTCCCTCCTCATCCTTCATCATCTCTAATCACTCCCTTATTTACCCTCACCATGCCTCATCATTTATAATCACTCCCTCATTTCCCCTCACCATCTCTCATGATGCAGAGCCCTATTACATAATCTACTTCTCCAATCTCTTTACCAATATCCACCTAACTTTCACTTTGTCTTTTCTTGCTTGATCTCTATCTTTGGAACCTGCATACATTTCAAATTCACATTTGCATTTTATTTATTTCATTTATTATCCACCATTCTTCGAATGGTCTCACTAAACTCTTTATTTTATTCTCCTTACTCAATGCATTCAATCTTTCTTACTTTGAGACTATCCCCCTTACTAGTCTTTATGATTTATAACAACTTGGATCAAATCTTGTCTCTAGTTCCTTAAGATTTAATAGGGCTCTAAAAAAATTCCTTCCACTCCTTTGAGTTTTATCTAACTTCTTCTCAACCCTACTTAACTTCTCAACACAATCCTCATATCATACACTACCTCTTATTCTATCATAGACTCTTCTTTTATGGACTCAAATCATCAAATAAATCTCATTTATGGATACCCTGTAACATATCCCATCTATTCAAAAAAAATTAGGCTCATGTTCAACTTTTTGATAACTTATTTTGGCTCTTTTTACTCTCAGATTAGGTCTTTAAGTTTCCTTCTAACCTCTCTACCACATAGTCCTCCCCCATCCATACTTATCCATACTTACACAACTTAAAAACACTATATTATATTTGTTCATGTTGAACTCAAAATTTTCACCAAATTTCATGAATTATTGAAGGTTACAACTCCTAAAAACTCACTTTGAAAGTAGAAACCCTAAAACAGGGTTTGAACTGGTTTTACAAACTTGAGAAGGGTCAAAATGAGATTTCAATCTTCCAAAGGTGTTTCTAATAACTTTGATATTGGATTAGGTATTATTTTACCCTATTCATTCTTTCAAAGTGTTATGTTTCCCATTTTAAGCTATATTAGATTAACTTAACCAAATTTTAATAGATTGTGCACTCAGTCATAGGTCTGTAGTAATTTGAGAAGAGGTTATTTATTCTGATTCATTCCAAAAAGGGTTCAAAATCAACATGAAGGTTGAAAATACTATACACAATTTTTAAACACTTTAAAAAATCAATTACTTCCATCTATAACACTCCATTTTCCATTTCCATGAGATACCACTGTGTTAAGTTTCTTGATGATTGCAAGACTGTGTTAGTTTTCATTTTGCTCATCTAAGTATATGAAAGCTACTTTAAAGACTATAAGACTTCATGATTATATTATAATCAACTCACCAACATATACATTTTAATTTTCACTCCAATACATTCATATACCTTTTCACACATATGTATACGTAGAAATTTTGCTCATATAAGACAGGGTTATGTTGTTTAAAATATAATGTCCTTATCAGAATAACAACATACAATGTTTAAAGACTATTAAGGAATTTTTATTTCAAGTTAATAATTACTCATACATTCCAAAATCACACCAAATATAATCTCCTCTTCCACAAGACTCTAAAATTCACTCAGATTTCAAGGCACAGTTTGTAAAAGCATAGGGTATACAATTTGCAATTTAAACATTCAAAAGATTTAAAACTCAAATGAAAAATGCTATAATAACCATCAAAGAAAAGGTATTTTCAACTTAACACTCATGCCAAGATCAAAAATAACTTGCTAATAATAATTTTTCATGATGATTCGTAGGCATTAGGGAGAAGTCAACAATCTCATCTCCATCGGGTTCTTGTCTCACATAGGTTTACTTGATTGTCCACTTGCTTATAAGGTCATATCTCCCTTGTTTTGTATCAAATTTCATATTATGTTATGTAGTGTCCTCTCTTTTTTTTATTTGTTAAATTTTTGGAATCTTTCTCTCTAATTTTTAGTCTTCCTTCTGAGTCCTCACATCATATCTCTCACTTACCACCTTGCACTCTTTTAACCTTATAGAATACAACTCACAAATTAGCTCTTGACTAGTCAATCTCAATAGGTTTCAAAGACTTCACCTTGGAATATATATTAGGAATTACATAACCTTGTTTTCTTAGTCTCCATCAACCTTAAGATAACCATCTCAATGTATTACATCTCTGGTTCACTCCTCAAGTTTGTTTCCCATCCTCATAAATCACACAACTCTTCCTATGCTTGTAGCCCTATTTTTAGGGTATTCCTCTATTTGGAAAAAAAATCAAATTTCCTAAAGGAATAAAACCATTTTTAGTCACATCCTATCACTATTCAACTATGTATGAGGTTTCATGAACTCTCTTATCCATTACCATCACTTTTAGCCTTTTTCTTGATATCCTTTTAGCCCTTTTAGGCCTAATTTAAACCCTATTTCAACTCAATCATTAATATCCATAATTTTCCATATGATTCCACCCTAAAACCACTTTAATATATTTAAATATTCTTATGTGAATAGGTATACAAAATTTGGTAAGTTTTCAATGGATAAATCTCTCAGAAACTACAAAACCCTAGTTTTAGGGTTTCTACTCGTACATATAGGCCAAGAGCCTTAGAAATTACATATATCGAGTTATAAAAAATATATAAGGATATAATAAATTTTATTATCTATATTTTACATATTTATGACCTTATCCAATGATTTATATTTTTTGTTCATCCTTTATTTGCTTAAAATCTCAAATACTCAGTTGACTGGGTTTTCCTTCTTTGACTATATATGAGGTTTGACTATCTTTCCATGTTTCTTGATGAATTCCTTCCTTAATGAAGTGTTGACAATTTTTCCCAATAGGGAAAAAAATTATTCAACTTCCCCCCTGTTGTTTAAGGCCAATTCATTTTTGGTTGCATCAGTTCATCGGCCTTGGTTCATGAATTGGTTCAACACTTCTACAAAGTTCAACGCTTTGGCCTTGGTTCAGCAGTTAAAGTGCAACAAATGGTTCAACCGAATGGTTCAAAGGCATCGACGTGTAGTGGTTGAACTATTGAACCAATTTTGGTTCAACGGCTTGGTTCAAGGAGGTCGCACTTCAAAGGAAAAGACCCGATGACTTTTGTCAAGGACAGTGACGTCCCAAAGGCCGTCAAATTTAATGCAATGAACTAGCTGTTTACTTTCAAACCAAAGGAGTGCTAACCATGGAAAAGGCCCAGCAATGTAGTGACCTACCAGAAGATAGCCTGAGGGCTGAAGGAGCCAAAAGGGACAAGATAGGAAAAGGACAAAGTGCCAAGCATGGAGCAAACAGGTCGTCCAAGTGGCGAAGGGAGGCCTTAGTTCAAGAAGTAACTCCAGCAGTTGGCACAGTGGCTAAAATTGATCACTAAAGGATGCGAGTGGATAATTGTGTACCCCTTTCCTCCATTTCATATTTATGAGCAGACAAGTTGTGTAGGTGCCTTCAAGATGCAGCCTTGGTTAATGAGGAAAACTGTGCAACCACGTCAAAAGATGCCTGAAGTCAAAGCAAGGGTTGACACATCATTTAATTTTAGGCAGCCTACTCTTCCCAATGTACGGATGTATGGGCCACTTGTAAAAAAGGAGTGCCAAATGAGCCTCCTTGCTTCTCCTATATATTGAAAGAATTGTCATTTGAAAAGGATCTTCCACATTTTTACAAGGCACAGCCCTGTTGAAATTTCCACCTGAATCAATAAATGCAGTTTTTACCTCCATTTTGGATAGATATATCTGAGTATGTCTTGAGTGTTTGTTTTGTGTTCAGTCATTATTTTTTGATGCTCTCATAGGTTCAACACCAATATACCTATTATCTACAATGTGCCATCTCTACAGCTGACAGGAGAAGAGCAGTATTTGAGAAGTGTGAAACAAAGGAAATTACTACATAAGTGTGCATCCCATAACACCTTTGGTGATTTCTATTTTCTATATTTTCCATTAAGGCCTCCCTGCCAGTTTTTAGCAGCCTATCCCTTCTGCCAAGTGTGAAGTGTACGTATGCATTTGTCTGATTTCAGGAGTGGATGTGTGAAGGTCGACTTTATTTTGGTGCATCACCTCTTTAGAGTAGTTTGTTTTCCTATATCTCTCTCCCTTTTCACCCCCCCTTTTTATATATCTATATATATATGTATGTGTTAGCACTTGCTGGAACAAACACAATGCATCAAAGGGAGCTAGTCCTTATCTAGAGACTCTCCCCTCTAGCTTCGCCAGTCCCATAGGCGAGGGGAGTTTCTATGTTGCGAGGAGAAGGCACGAGCTCGACTTCCTGCCAAAGGGTGCAATTTCCTGCGTCAATAATTTTGGCACGCCTGGTGGGACCAACTGGGACAAGTTGTGTCCAAAGAGTTGAAGAATTTTTGGTGTGTTCTTCAATCAACTAGCCTTTGGAGGTTTTACATCAACACCAATGGCGACTCCAAGTTGAATTTGCTGGTTAAGCAGCCTGGTGCCATTCAGAAATCATTTTTTTTGTATGTATAATTATTTTGCATAGAATAATGGTTCTTGTGTTCCTTCATATGACTTCGATTAGACTCAAAAAAATTTGAGAATAACCTCAAGCAGCTCTCCTAGTTGCCCTGCAACAATAAGGGAAATGGCCCTAGAATTAGAGATTAATAGACTGGAGGAGCAGTACAGATATTAGTAAGAGTTGATGTATGAAGAGGAGTGTTTGTTTAAGTAAGCATAGGCCTTGCAATCCATGGAAGAGGAGCTAGCAAAATGGAGAAATCCATTTTTTCAAGGTAGTCAGCCTTGCGTGCCCCTTCCTAATCTGAAGAAAGCCCCTTCTTTTGTGCCAAATCCTTTCTATCAGATTGCACTTGCTCACTCCAGCTCATCAAATACATTCACTCTCAATCCTGTGTGCCTGGATTTCCAACACCAGAAGGCATCAGAGCAACCTCCCATGGAGATGAACCTTCTGAACTCCTTAGATTGTGAATCTTCCATTTGGGGGAGTACCATCAGCTAGCACGTCCCTCTTCTAGAGACTCTTCCAGTGCATCAACAGTCTCTTCCTTGCATTCCTTAACCTCCCCAAGTCTTTCAACGTGATGTACAAATTCCAAGTTGGAGGAAGGAATGCCAGGAACCAGCTCAGAGATTTGAAGAGGATAATGCTGGTGACCTCCAAGAAAGACTCTTTTAGGACAACCTAGCCAAGCAAATTGAAGATTTAGAGGCTAGGATGAGGCTGATTCTTGAAAGAGAGATAAAACTTCCAGACCTTGCAAAAGAGCCCCGAGAACTTGGAGAAAACAAAGTTGCTGCCTGTTCACAGGAGCAAAATTCTAATTCTGAGTTCTTGAACTGGGGGAAAATAGTAGAATCATGGGGTAGGAAGGAGGAGAAGCAAGGTTTTTTTCAAAACCTTGAAGAAGCTGAAGCTGCTCCTGCTCATGATAATTCTTATGATCTCTAAGAAAGGCTCTTCCAAGAGGATCTAACTAGGAGAATTACAGAGTTGGAATCCAGAGAGAGATTTCTCAGCTAATGTGTGATAGAAAGTTCAAACCAAATAGCACATTCCATGTTTAAACACACCCCACCTACACATTTCTAAGAGAGATATCAGGCCGCACCTAATATAGATGAAGTGCTGACCAAGTGGAAAGAGGAGAATCATTTGATTCTAGCTCAAGGGCTGCCCCCTCTTCCACATGTTTTCTCCACTTCACCCCTTCTCAAGGAGGAACCTATTTTGCAAGAGACAGGTGAGGAGCAAAAAAACCAATCTACAGTTCTTCAAGAGGCTGTCATGAGTGACAACGAAGGCAAAATCATCATTGATGCTTCTTGTGAAGACACCATCGGCAATGGAGAAGATGTAGGTCTTGCATATATGCAGATGTTCCAATAATATGAGGAGGGAAAAATGCATGGTAAGCTCTTTTACCCTCTGTTTGATGAACTTCTTTACTGCCTTGATGAGGAGGATGACTACACTGAGGGACCTGAGTCGGAGGAGGATCAGGAAGATACCTTTGAACATCTAGAGGTCCTGATCTTTGAGCAAAAAATGGAGAGGTCTATCTTCCTGGAGGAAGGCCTTAAAGAAGATAGTTTTGAAGAAAGAGGCAATGTTCTATGGGATGAGCAATCATTTTGTGAGTCCATTTCAGACATCACCACAGTCACCCTTCTTCAAGAATGCCAAGAGGAAGTAGAGGACGAGTCTGACAAGATTTTCAATGAGGCAGAAGGAAACAATTCAGACCATGATGCGTTGCAAGGGGATTATGCACATCAAAAGGCTAATGGTGATGAGCCAACATCCATTGATTCCTTGGTGATAAGCACCAATATGAAGGACCAGCATTCAACAGGCCTCTAGGGACAAGAAGAATACATGTATGTTGGAGGCATGTTTGAATTTGATCCACTCAAATACAAGCCAACTCAGGCGATAGGGAAGAGGAGTGAGTCACCAAATCTCCTTTTCATTCAGCTACTTGCCTGGCACCATAAGTCCTTTTTCCAGGAAAGGGATTTAAGAAATTTTCCCTTCGATCTAGGAGGGAGGTGAGAATACCTAGTTAGTTGTATATAGTAGTTTGTTTTTAGTTTCTTTTCCTGCTTTCCCTAAGTGTTGTTTGCACAAGTAGTTTTCTTAGCCTTACGTGTGTTTTTATTTTCCTTTTGAGGTGAATCTACGTGATTGGTTCTAAAATTTATTAGAGCTATTTCTATTTTAAAATTACAATCTGACTCTATGCCCAATGGATTTTAAGGCAACTGGCTTCTAAGCATGGCAGGCATGCTTCGCCTAGGAGGCGCTAATCTGTTGACCATTTTGCCCAATAGGGCAAAAAATTGGTCAGCTTCCCCCCTACTATTTAAGGCTAATTCATTTTTGGTTGCATCAGTTCATCAACCTTGGTTCATGAACTGATTCAATGCTTCTACAAATTTCAATGCTAAGTTCAACGCTTCGGCCTTGGTTCAGCGGTTAAAGTGCAACAAATGGTTCAATCGAACGGTTCAAGGGCAAGTTCAAATAGCTTGGTTCAAAGGCATTGGCATGCAGTGGTTGAATCATTGAACTAATTTTGGTTCAACAGCTTGGTTCAAGGAGGCCACACTTCAAAGGAAAAGACCCGATGACTTTTGTCAAGGATGGTGACATCCCAAAGGCCATCAAATTTAATGCAATGAACTAGCCATTTGCTTTCGAACCAAAGGAGCGCTAACCATGGAAAAGGCCCAGCAATGCAGAGACCCACCAGAAGATATCTTGAGGGTCGAAGGAGCCAGAAGAGACAAGATAGGAAAAGGACAAAGTGCCAAGCATGGAGCAAATAGGTCATCCAAGTGGCGAAGGGAGGCATCGGTTCAAGAAGTAACTCTAGCAGGTGGCACAGTGTCTGCAATTGATCACTAAAGGACATGAGCGGCCAACCATGTACCCCTTTTCTCCATTTCATATTTATGAATAGAAAAGATGCGTAGGTGCCTTCAAGATGCAACCTCAGTTAATGAGGAAAACTGCGTAGCCACATCAAAAGATGCATGAAGTCAAAGCAAGGGTCGACACATCATTTACTTTTAGGCAACTTACTCTTCCCAATGAAGGGACACATGGGCCACTTGTAAAAAAGGGGCACCAAATGAGCCTCCTTGCTTCTCCTATATATTGAAAGACTTGTCATTTGTAAAAGGATCTTCCACATTTTGACAAGGCGCAACCCTGTTGAAATTTCCACCTGAGTCAATAAATGCAGTTTTTACCTCCATTTTGGATAGATATATTTGAGTATGTCTTGAGTGTTTGTTTTGTGTTCAGTCATTATTTTTTGATGCTCTCACAGGTTCAACACCAGCATACCTGTTATCTACAAGGTGCCATCTCTGCAGCTGACAGGAGAAGAGCAGTATTTGAGAAGTGCAAAATAGAGGAAATTACTACATAAGTGTGTGTCCCACAGCACCTTTGGTGATCTCTATTTTCTATATTTTCCATTAAGGCCTCCCTACTAGTTTCTAGCAGCCTAGCCCTTCTTCCAAGTGTGAAGTGTACGTATGCATTTGTCTGATTTCAAGAGTGGATGTGTGAAGGTTGACTTTATTTTGGTGCATCACCTCTTTAGATTAGTTTGTTTTCCTGTATCTCTCTCCCTTTTCAGCCCCCCTTTTTATATATCTCTATATATGTATGTGTTAGAACTTTCTAGAACAAACATGATGCATCAAAGGGAGCTAGCCCTTATCTAGAGACTCTCCCCTCTAGCTTCACTGGTCCCACAGGGGAGAGGGGAGTTTCCATGTTGTGAGGAGAAGGCAGGAGCTCGACTTCCTGCCAAAGGGTGCAATTTCCTACATCAACATGAAGCATTATTTACGGTATAATACATTAAACATATCCTTCCAAATACTCTTTATTCACCTCCTTGTTGCTATTTGAGCCTATAATGTTCCATCTATAGAATTTTGTGTCTTTCCTTGACTACATCAGAGTTTATTAGTCTAGTCACCTCCACTAGGTTTTCAAGGATTAAACAAATGTTTACAAAGATTTATATTCACTCATACAACAAATAAATTATATTTCCAAAGTCTATAACCATTATCCAATTCTATCTTTCCATAAAACTACTACAAGGTCTCTTATATTACATGAATAGAGTTGTCTCAGTATGCAGGGTCTGCATATATTTGTCTTTAGATAATATTATCCATAGGTGCCTCTCATTCAGCTAGCCTCCTTTGTACAAAATAAAATTTTCCTCAATGGATTTTCACTCTTTCTCAATTTAACATAACAATCCTTCCTTGACAAACACTATAGAAATAGGGTGCTTTCTTGCCTGCAAACAAAGATTTGAGTATAACAACAAAACTATCACCTCTTGGACCTACATATTGGTCTCACCATCCATTTTGAATTCAAAAAACCATGAGACACACACCATTTTTATTTCTTACTATCTCATAAATTAACATTCAAGCTCTTAAAAGACAAACTATCCTCCAATTCTTGACTATTATAAAAATAGGGTCTAGGGCAGAGTTACTCTTTAATAAGTTTCTTGACACTAAGATGTTTCTTCAATTACCAACGGTTCTATATGAATTATACCCATACAAACAAAACTAAAAAATTTATATTCTCACCTAATATACTTATGTAATGGTACAATTCCTCCCTACCTTGACTGTATTATATAATCTATCCTCTAAATATACAGGCACACAAACCCAAGGTCTTTGATTTTGAAAAGCCTTAAAAATTCATTTGAATATCAATGTGAATATTCAATGAGGATTCCAAGAACTTTTAATGGATAATAATTGCATCAAAAACTTATCTTATTCCATTATATTTACATTCATATAAATAGTCCTTCAATGGACTGATTCAACCTTCAAGAGGATTCTTGATCATTTTTCTCATTCTCAATCCCTCCTCTCTCTTCTTGGAGAGTTCTCTATTTTTTTCTCTAGTTAAACCCCTCAACCTACGTACTATTTCTATTTTCTACCAACTCCACATTTGTTATTATTTAGTTACAAAATAAAACTTCCTACACACACACCAACCTTTAATGTGATACCTATATGTCTAGACTAGAATATGATTTCTAACATAATGTTTTGGATTTATGTCCCTTCCATCACCTATTCAATGACCTCATTAGAATTATTAACTCTATGTTACTCATCTATACACTCCTATACATGCATTTTGGCCTTCTTAACCTTTTTACAACTTTTAAATTTTCAAATCCCTGTTTTGGAGGGAAAAATCCTAGAGACCACATATCACAACTTCATCACTCCAACTAGACACTAAAGACTCAAATGGACCAAATAAGGTCCCTTAAACACCTAAAAATCAAATTTGAACATACCTTATATTGACCAAAAACACAAAATTATTATTTCCTAGCTTGATGCTCCTACATCACACGATCATGCACATTGTCAACTATATTTGCACATATTCAAGAAGATGTAGGCTCTGCTTGCTTTCTTGTCTACAAATAATCAAAACTTGTCTTTATTAACTTGTTTGGGGTTATTTACATTCATCCTTTAGAATCTTTCCCCCTCCAACTCTCTTGAATCTGACTTTGAATACAAAATAAGACATGGATAAGAATCTTATTACCAAATAACCATCAACTAAATTCTAACTTCTTTTGTATGTTGAGAGTGTCCTCAGCAAACTCAACTACTAACATATTTATTAAATATGAGTTTAAGCATATGTTTTGTAACATCCTAAAATCCTTGCTAAAGTCTAACCACACCAAATTCAACATTGGACTTCTTGAAATAAGATTGAAGTCTTTATGAAAGTTCAAAAATTCAAACAAAATATTTGGCAAGAAATTCCAATACAACTCTAATTCAAAATTGACACGAAACTAGAAACCCATAAAGATTCCTACATACTTCTTATGACCTTAACCACCTTCTAAAGACTCAAAACATGTAAACTAGAACACTATTTATATTGAGTAGTGATGCTCTTGCATTACCTCATCATCCCTAATCATTGGTTCATCATACCTCATCATCTCTAATCACTCATTCCTTATCCCTCATCTCCCCTAATCACTCCCTCATTAATCTTTACCATCACTCATCATCTCTAATCACTCCCTCATCCTCCCTAATTACTTCCTCATTGACTCTCACCATCCCTATTGACTCCCTCATCATCTCTACTCAAGTCCTCCTCATCCCTCCTCATCCTTAATCACTCCATCTAATACCTTGATGGTGGTATTTTGTTGGGTTTCAAAATGTTAAGAGCTATAAGTGGAGAGTTGAGTGATAACATAAAATATAATACATAGTGATCAAAATGATGTGGAGGCAAATTTGAAACATAAATATTTAACACATATGAAAAAATATGGGCCTATTAAAAATGATGTAATTCACAATTTAAAATCTTCTAGAAAAAGAGAAGCAATAAAACCACCATAACACCAAAAATGGGTAGTAAATACATGAGGATCACCAAGATATATGATTTCCTGAATCCAATCAATTGCTTTCCATATGAGGACATTTTATGATTCGAATAATTATATTTGAGGCCTTATATATGTATGCATATTGATTGAGTCATCATACCAGAGTGGATTTTTTTTCTAAATGATTAGAACAAGTAGTCCAAGTTTAAAAGTGGTGCTTAATTCATAACTTCAATATTCAATCTAATGAAGAGTGTCACATTATGAGCTCTCTACTTGCACATCTCAAGAAGTGGGTACAAGTTATCTATCACTATAAAATGTTAAGTAGATAATAGATTATGAACCCAATGATATGGTCGGTACTAAAAATATCTCTACTTCCCCCAACAAGAAATTATATGAATTAAAAATATTATTTCATTAGCAAATGTAGATCAATGGCGAGACAATACACTTCATCATTTCTAATAGAAGTTAGAAAAATTTAATTTCTCCTAAATCATATTTTCAAAAATTGAACTTGAAATTTATACATCATCCATAACCATACGCTAGTGTATGGTCTAGTGTAGGCCTTGAGAAATGGACCACGTAGTAGTGTCAATTGATGTACAAAATTAAATTTTTTAAAGATGCAAGCCTTTGTGACATCTCAAGATTATAGGTGTGTGATGTTTTACATGTTTTCAACCATTTATTTACCATTTACATGTAATCTATTAAGTAAATCCTTAAAAAAATTTATATATTGTCATGATTTGAAATACCATATATCGTAGTTAGTTCATAAGCTTTCAGTCATTAGTGCTAGGAAGTGCAATAATATTGTTAGTTCTAGTAATAAGTATACTCTTAATGGTAAGAATTAAATTTTTAATGACATCCTTATGTCACCATATCATAGTGTGGTTTATCCAACAATAACAAAGACAAAATAATTGAACCATAAACTAGATGAATACAAGGATGTCTTTCAGTCACCTAAATAAGTTTTTGCATACTATATACTAAACAATACTATTGATTTGATCCCTTAACTACCTCTACCTCAAAATTATTTATATAACATATCATTTCTATAAAATGAATAGATCATGGATAATGGACACTTCATGCCCAAATCGTTGCCTTGTAGAAACCCAATTGTGTTTGTGCCAAAGTTGTGAATCAATTAAAAAAAATCTTAACAAGATTAAAGTGAAGAACTAATATCCTCATTTAAATATTAAGGCATTTTTATGCCATATCGATGGTGTATAAATCTTTTCCAAAATTTATATTAAGTTTTGGTATCATCATATTCATGTTAAACCACTAAACTTTTGGAATATAGTCTTAAAAATAAAGGAAGGATTTATTGACTAGTTGGTTATGCCTTTTAGGTTAAATCATATAATGAATTAATTAATTTCAATATGTTGAACAATATATTTAGGCCCTTAACCTATGCCATTTTTAAAATCTACCTTGATGACATCTTAATCTTTAGAAAACATGGGATGAACATCTACACCATGTTGAACTAGTGTTTCACATTCTATAGAAACATATTTTTGTGATAACATGAATAAATGTTCATTTTTCATACAAGAGATAAAATATTTTGGGCACATTACACACAAAAGGAGTGCATGTGTGAACCTAACCAAGATTCAAGTCAGATAAGAATGGGAAACATTAAATAACTTTGTATTTGATTCAAATTTTCTCAGAATTAGAAAATTATACAAGAGATTTGTGTTTTATCTTTTGAACCAAACTACCAAAGGTGGAATTGAATAAATTTTCATTTAGTTAGTTGCACAAAAAAGATAAGTTGATGAACTAAAATTTAGACTCTATTTTGTATTAATACTTATGTTACTTGACTATAAATTTGGAAGATCATCCAATTCATTCAGTAATAAAATTGACTATCACAAATGGGTATTGAAGACACAAGTCCAAGAAAAGAGATAATTTCTATTATAATGGATTAAATAATATATGATTGGAATCAAAGATATTTTTAGAGTAGATACTTACGCCAGATGATGAGGGAGTGATTAAAGATGGTAAGGGATGGTGAGGGTCAATGATGGAGTGATGAAGGATGGTGAGGGTCAATGAGGGAGTGATTAGTGATGATGAGGGATGAAAAAATATTGATTAGGTATTATGAGGGATGAGAAGTGAGTGATTAGGGATGATGAGATATGATGATAATAAATGGAGTGATTAGGGATGATAAGCCTGAGTGATTAAATATGTTGAGAGATAATTAAGGTCAATGAAAGAGTGATTAGGGATGAGGAGGGATGAAGAGGGAGTGAATAGGGATGAAGAAGTGATTAGGTATGATGAGGGATTAGGAAATAGAGACTAGGGATGATGAAGGATGATGAGGGAGTGATTAGGGTTGATGAGGGATAGTGAGGGTCAATGGAGGAGTGACTATGGATGATAAGGGAGTGATTAGAGATGACTAGGGATAGTGAGGGTCAATGAGTGAGTGGACAATGAGTATTGATGAGAGAGTGATTAGGGGTAATGAGAGATGAGTAAGAAGTGATCAAGGATGAGGGAGGGATGATGATCAAGTGAAATTAACATGTAAAGTGGTTGTTTGATGTGTGCAAGTCATCAATGTGACCTATGCTACCCAAAACACACCACTTTACATCAATTTCAAAATGAGTGGTTTTAAAACTTCAATTTTGACAAACCTAAGATTCTTACAAATACCAAGAATCAATTTGGAAGGCACAAAAAACTAAAAAATGATTATATGTTTACCAAAAATGGATATCAAATGAAAAATTTATGTCATGAAATCCTTAGGTTTAATACTTAGACCCTAAAAATACCTAAGTACTGACCTGATTATATTTTGAAAAACTATTTTGCACATCGTAAGGCATGCAATTGTGAGACCAACTCTATTAGATGTTGAGTGACCATAATTTATTATATTTATTAAAATAAATTAAGTATAAGAAATTAAATGTAACAATATAAATATAAATTTATACTTAACATTTAGAGTAGTAAATATAAGATTATGGCTAAATTTGGCTTCACATGCAACTCTCACATGCTCGTGGAGATGCTTTAAATATTATAACAAAGAAATGTGTATGCAATGTATAATACACTATATAACACATACACATTATATAATGTGTACATGTTATTTGAATTTAAAATAACACATATGCATTATTTAAATTTCAATTATAAACTGAGCCTTTAGGCTCGAAAATGGATTGGATTTTTGAGCCAAAGGCTTGTGACTATGCATCTACATCCAAGATCGAGAGTTTTGAAGAAAACCAACAAATTTCAACTTCAATCACCAAATATGCTATGGATTTCAACATAAAAATTCAAAAAAGTATAACCATCATGATGAGAACATTGTCTTATTTCTAAATATAAGATTTTTATAATTTTTGGGCAATTTTAAGGGTTTAAACTATATTTATTTCTAACTACACCTTTTTTAGGCCACTACATGCTGCACCTATACATGCCTATTCATTTTTATCTATTTTTTTTCATTGATCCAATTGAAAAACAAATCATATAGTTAAAAACTAAGCATAATTCTACACACATTTGAAAAAAATCAAATTTCATTTTTTTTAGGTGGTTAGGGTGGGCCAAATGACCGACTATTGATTTTTTTATCAGTTTTCAAGATCTACTTAATTAAAAATATATTCATCAAAAAAATATAGAAATAAAGTTCATAACACACTATAAGATCTTATCTAAATATTCACCAAAGGGTTTCAAATAATATTTAACGATGCTCAAAAAATGGTGGGCCGCATGGCCACCTATCTACTATGTTTTTAAAAAAAAATAAGATGTCTTCTTCAAATTTTTCATATTTGACCTATTTATGCTTAATCATTTTTCAAAAAAAATAGTTTTTTGGAAACTAGACTTGAAATGTTACAATTTGTGTTTTTATACCATCTTCAAATTTTGAATGTAGCCGTCTCAAATTATTTGCAGAAGTTCACATTTTTAAAATTCAAAAAAATCATGTCCATGGGTAGGCCCTTTTTTGTCCCCCAATTTGGTGCACTTGCCCTTTTTACTTGTAAAAGTTTTAAAATAATTATAGTTTTCTTCCTCTACTACATTTAATGAGAGCCTACCATGTTTCATAATATATAAGTGCTCAAAAAATGAGGATAAAAGGGGGTTGGCAATGACACTTATTTCCTAAAACCATAAATACTTGAACTTTGACCAAAAAAAATTGAAATGCCCATTTTTCAAAATAACATTATAGTTAAAATTTAATTTTATACAATCAAATATACATGGAACATATAATTCTATAATTTAAATTTCAAAGTTTAATTGAATGTTCATATAATTGTAGATACCCAAATTTTACATAAAATTCTTACTTTTGTATTATATTCCCAATTTAAATTTAATTTATTTAACAAATTTATACATTTTAATCCATTTTTAAGATGGCCACAATTCTACATGAGTTTCATTTAGTCTATTGAACCAATAAAACACCTCAATTCTTATTTATAATGTATTCATTAGTACATTTGAATCAATTATAACTTATTATGTAGCCATGCCTCAAGAATTGAGCCCCACTTGTCTTTTGGAAAATCCCATAGTTTTACAAGTCCATCTTGGGCAAGCATGTAGCCCTACAGGCTTGTCCCTTTTAGGTTTTTGGGTCTTTTTTCACATTGTCCCTTAATTTACGTCTTAACCCTTTGCATTTATATTTTTAAAATTTGGTTAGTATACATGAGTCATAATATATCATCCTATAATATAATATCTAGCTAAGCCATTTGGGTATTTAAGGAATTAAGAAAAGAAGTTTGAGAATCAATAAAAAGAGAATATCGATCATATCAAGGGTAAATCCCATAGCCAATCTTCTCTATTCAAGTTGTGCATAATTAAAAAACTTGAACACTTATCTATATTGGTCTCTCTATAAAATCCCTTGTCCCAAAGGAGGATAATTATAATTCAGTAGCCATATTGATCAATTCTAAGAAATAGGAGGTTGAAAAAATTACTTGAGCTATTTCATCCACAGACCACAAAACTACATATGACCTTGCTTTCAAGCATGTGGGATATATAGTTTTAAATGCTATTTTAATGGTTTATTGACTCTATTATTATTATTATTATTATTATTATTATTATTATTATTATTATTATTATTATAAAGTGTTTAAGCTATGTCAAATGAAATATTTAATTATACATCACATTCTACCTTGCACATCTACATATTGAAAGTACAATCATAATCAACAAGATGCAAAATACAGTCACTAAAAGCTCTACAATCCTTTAGATACATGCATGAAGACATAGAGACATGATCAATGACATAGAGACAAGATCGATGTGTCAGGTTTGTTAATATTTGACATCTACAAGATAATCCCATAAATCTATGGGCTCATCTCAGAGCACAGTGAAAGTTTAGAAATTTGAAATAAGGTCAAACACAATAAGAATATAATTTCAAATTTTTAGAACAGTAAAGGTGCACATATTTCTTATATTATTTATATTTTGTGTAAATACTAGAATAAGTATAAACATAATTGTAGGGAAATTTTTTAATAACCCACTCAAAAAGTTATAGAATGGATGGAGAATTATGCTAAAAAAGGACTTATTGGTGTGTAAAATCTAAAAAAATGACCTTTGTAATCATGGTGAAAACAAAAATACTTATTGAAAATCATTGTGGATGTAAAGTCAAATCTTTTTGAATATTAGTAACTTGGTGAAATCCTTTAGCAAATTTAAAAGAAAAAATTGTAAAGATTCAAAGACCAGATTAAAACTTAAAAATTAGTACAAACAACATATAATGCAATGTGATAGCTTCACAAAAATTTGGTACAATTGCATACTACAAACAACAACTCACTACTATATACATCATTACATATAATAGTCAACAATGTTTTATTGATTACATCTAGTAGTTTTAGTAGATTTTTTTCTATTTTGTGAAAAAGATTTTAGGAGAAATTCCAAATTTGTGTGAGACCCAAGTAGGCAGGGGTATCTCTTCCACCAAAATAGCCCAGGGCTTGCACCTAACCTTCCCTTTTTGGCATGATTAGAGAATATCAACAAGATTGAGAATGCCTAACCATAAGAAAATATGTCACCGAGTCATGAATGTAGTGGCTAAGAATACCAACAAGATTGATAACTTAAGGCTCATGCATAAAACCTTGGTAAAAAAGGAAACCCAACAAGATTGTTAAGAAGACCATAACTAAAAGCAAACCACATCACCATAAAGAGAGATGGATAGAAATTATTTAGTAGAAAATTTTAAATGGGTATTAATTAACAAGTAAAAAAGACTTTTATTTGTTTGTTAACTAAAATCACAATGTCACATCAATGGATATCTATGCATATTTCCATTTATACAAAAAAAATCCTAAATTCCACCATGTCACACTTGAATTAGAGTCTTGGATTTGGAAAAAGGTTTGGATGTGGTTTAGGTGGAGTCTATCACACCAAAAACTTTTTCTTTGTCAATTCAAATTCATGTGAATCACTCCGACCTATAAATATGAACAAGATGGTTGATGCAAAAGTGGGTTCCATACCCACATGTTGGATCTCAATGAAGTAACATGGTATCCCTATAATAAAATCCTCAATTTGTATAGTTCCATTCACGTGAAAAATCTAGTCTTCTATAGAAATTTCATTGTCATCATGTTTTTAGGTCAACATCTGTATTTTCTAAAGGAAGGATGCTTCTAGTTATGTTGAAGAACATGACAAAATGAATTAGAAATGAAATTTCTTCTATGCAAATCAAAACTTGAAATTGACTTCTCAAAATGTTCTAGATGCTTACCAAGTTTTGAAAAATACTATAAACTTTTGAAATATGCTTAGAAATTTTGGAAATGTACTTAGCAACCTTTAAATGCTGATAAATAGAGTCAACCACAAACTATTGAATTTTAAAACACGTAAATGAATACAGAGTTGAAATTACTAATTAGACTAAGCTTTGATAAATAAAATTATTTACAAAGTATTTTAAAATAAAATTACGTTGCAATCTATTGATTTGCATCTAATCATCAAGTAGCGAAATTAATTTATCAGACACTAATTTGACATAAAATTACCACACTATCATATCCAATTATTTTAAATATTTCTCCCTTAAGTGAAAATATTGTGGAGATATACATACTAAACATGGAATAAAATTTAATAAAAATCCACTTAATCTAAAACTAAAGACATTAATTATTAAAATTTAAATAATGAAAAAGCAAATAAAATAGTAGTGATGGATTTGAAAAATCATTGCATAAGTGCAAATTCATGCCAATTAATTTCATGGTTGACATGTTTAAAGCATCATATCCCCATAAAAGAATCACATTCCCATAAAAACGTCATAAAATTGTGTAACCATTGCATGATTATGTATTTAAAATCAACATTGAGTTGGCAAATCATCACATGCTTTAGAAATTATCGCATACATTAGAAATTATTTCAATTCATCACTTATTTGGACATCATCGTGTGTTCTAGACATCATCCTGAGACGTGGACATCATTTCAAGCTTTGGACACTATCACATGATTTTTACATCATTGTGTGCTTATGATAGCATGTTGGTGAATAATCCTTGAAAAGAATGGTGTTAATTAATTGAAACAGTGTGACACATTTTCACAAATAATAAAGTGATTTGAGAAGATAAATTTACAATTAATTACACTCAATTTGATTGGATAAAAAGGTAAACATTGAAGATATCATCATTTGAAGTTTTTAATACCAATTTGAATGAATTTTGATGGGATGTTTTTCTATTCACCCATGTTGGGATTTGAGAATCAATAATGCATTTTTTTAAATTTAACGAGTCAAATTAGGTTTGGAATGATGGGTATAATGCTAAAGAGGAAGATTGGCATGATTTATGCATTAATGATAGGATTGAATGAAGCTGTCCCATTTTTTATTGAAGATTTGTAGATATCATTTCGAATTTCCCATTATTTTTTTGAGGCTCATGCTTATTAAATTATTTAGTAGCTTTAGCATGAATTTTTTATTTTTTAATGGCTACTAATAATTTGTTTCCATTTTTTTTAGTGAGACATGATAAGAAAAAACATTTTATGGATTCTTAACTCCATAAATATAATAATAATTATCTTTACTCGTTATAGTACTGAGGTGCAAAATGATATTAAACTTTTTATAGGTGTAGAATATTTGAAGATGGACATTCACACTTGGGCTTATTCTAAAGTGGGATCCATATTTTTTTACAATAAATTATCTATATTCCATGGCAAAGGTATGGTACAAGACCTAGCAGAATTTTTCATAAATGAAAAGTTTAGAGTTGGTTTGGACTTTGCATTGGATTGTTGTGTCATGCATTTTTAATATTCAGAACTCTTAAGAAATAATTTTTAAGTTTGGGGGATGATGTAGAATAAATTTAGAAGTATCTACATGGAGGGAATTATATCTAGCACAAAATTTCCTAATATTGATTTATCTTATCTATAGTAATTTTTAATATGGAAAATCAAGTTTCAACTTATTAAGAATGGATTGTATTGAAATATGTGGAGTTTGATGTAGTTATTCTCCAATAATGGGCAAGTATTTTTACTCTAATAATTATGTCTAAGGACTATTTTTTTTGTCTAGTTCCATTACCAATATGAAAGACCACTATGGAAATAGTTAGCGTTAATGAATATTGTAAAAGTGTGTATAATTTCCCATGTTAGGATTTTAAATATAATTTTGACTCACAAAAGTTTAAAAATATGTTATAGTTTTATTTTCTCATTTCTCTATGTTTTTTAAATTTCCAATTGGAAATATTAATATGACATGCAAGGGATGAAATGCATTCATTTAAAGTCGAGGAGAAATTAGAATCTTCACAAAAAATTTCATAATTTATTACATAATTTTATTTATCATTGATGATTATTAAGAGGTAAAAGAAGACAAATATTATAAAAAATAGTGTTTAAACATTGCATATGGAAAAACACTGCATTGATGAAAATCATTGCTAGCTTAGAAAATCATCACAATAATACCAAAAAAAAGTCATTGATGGAATAACATCATAGTTATAAAAACATTATATTAATAAATATATATATATATATATATATATATATATATATATATATATATATTAATATTATATTAAGCATCACATTATAGAAAGCATCACAAATAGGAAAAAAATCATACTATAGAAAGACATTTCATGTCTAGAAGAGCTTTGATATGATGAAATGGCATTATGGGTCTATAAAAGCTTCTTAGAGATGCAAAGAATCATAGGTTAATAAAAATATTTGTAGGGATGAATTGGAATCACCAGTATAGAAAAGTTTCATAGTGATAAAAAGTCATCACATATTTATAAAAGCTTTATGGTGATGAAAATGCATCATAATCTTACAATTTTTTTGCTATGATGGAAAAGCATCCTGATTTATAAAAACACTTTTATTTAATAAAAGTGCATAAATCTATAATTTTTTAAAAATGACCAAAACTATGCTTAAAATAGGATCAATACATTTCCTATAGATTGTAAACTGTAATGTTGGAAGAGTTTTGAATTAGATCAATATATTTATTAATTTATATCCACAAATATTTGATTTATTTTTGTGTTAAATCATCTATTTATTTGATCTTTTTATACTAGATGAGTCACAAAATATTCCCAAATCCACAACTTGTTAAGATGAAAATAACATTTAAATTTCAATACACACACATGTAATACATTTGGGTTGGGTATAACTGATTAATTAATTACATTAAAAATTTTCCCTTAGAAATTTCAATGAGTGTGATCCTAGTGCCCATAAAATGCGTGGTGATGCAAACATTATTTAAAATCCTGAACCATTGATTTTGTAGTGATTCGATAAGAAAAATTGTTAGGATTAGAAATCATTTGGTTATCTAGGTGGAAAATAATAACATGCATGGGTGTTTTTCATGACTTATTTTTTATCTTGAAGTTATCTACATAGTTAATCCTAAGCCAAAGAATTCCAGTATTCAAATAATTATGAATATTATCCATTGAAATTTTCCCTACATAAATGGTGAACCCAAACCCTTTAAATCATTTAAATTATGGTTTATAAACTCTCTTTTTCTTACACTTTCATGGCTTACTTCAAATGTAATTTTCAGATTTGAATCCTTTTCATGCACACCTTTTATCTTCTCCTAATTAATATTTAGGTGCTTACCTTAACCCAGTGTCACCTACAGTTGATTTATTACTAACACTAATTATAGGTTTTTATAAAAAAAAATCCCTTAGGGTTTGTTTATTTCATTCAAAATCCCCTTTAATTTTTTACCTTCAAGTTTTTTTAATCTAACTTTCTCTGATATAGCCATCAAAGGCTAATCAATTTTGCATAGACCGCTTAGATCATCTACCCATATCTGTAATGCCCAAAATTATTTTCCCAAAACCCAAGTATTTTTTTCTTTTCTTATTTTAGTGTAATTTATTTATTCACTATGGCTATTTAATGTTCAACTATTTTGATTTGGTCAAGGTACAATTAGAATGTAACACACATAAAAATTACAAAATTTAATCAATACCTTCATTTGTCACTATGCAACCTATCAAGATTAGAATACAAGCATGATATTAGAATCAAATCAATAAGTAGTACCCTGATTAAGGAAGTGAGACAAGCCATGTTATTAAAAAAGACTAAATTATAATTTCTTGATTTTGAAAGATCACATATTTATTCACACATAATCTGATCAACATCCAAAGAGAATGAAATGAGCTTAAACAACAATTAATTAATATCAGGTTATAACTTTAAGGCTTACTAAGGAGGAGTCATCTAACACTATTTAGCTTTATTCTTAAGGTACTCAAGCTAAGGGAATCAATCAATTTAAAGTGAAATAATTGACTACAATCACATGATGATCAAATACAAAATTAAATTAGGATTAAACATGTATATACAACTAAAGACATATGAGTCTAACATGAAGGAAGATGATGAACACCCCTAACCTAGCCTAAGAACCTAAACCTGATGCCCCCACCATAACTTAGACAACCTACATATCCACTTCATGGAATGAGGGTCTGATGTAGTTCTCCTCACAATTGTGACGACTTCCTTCATGAGACATCATTTCCAAACAAGAGTTGGCAATTTAAGCCAATAAGGGAACTAGTACATCATTTAGGTGAGCTTCTATATCGCTAGTCATCTATTCTAATAAATGACACAACTTATGGTCACCAATCATTATTTATGACATCATAAAGTACAAGTGCATACCCAAGCACTTTCCCATAGTGTCATGATAAGAACACACATGACTAGGAACTTATATCCTCTTATTCCAATGCAATTAATAACTCTATAATCTCTAAATTACATTATTTTGAGAAACTCCATCCCCTATACGAACCTTGAAAGGTGTCTAGTGTCCACATTTAATACATGAGATAATAAACTTGAGTCTCAATAGTCAACAGGGTCACTCTCTGTAATAGATAATCAACTAGAAATCATGTTGCTAAAATTAGTGATAAATACATGTGCAAGGAAAGATACCACACCATTCATGATTAAGTAGACATACTAAGAATTAAATATTTTAAGAATATTTTCTAATAACACACAAAATCTAGAAGTCAGTTTCCCCCACTAGGAGGGCATCCTAAGGGTTAATTTCCTAATAAGTATTCTCCAAGAACATTCTAAAGTTAGTTGATAACACCTCCACTAGGGGACATTCTAAAGGTTAGTTCTCTAAGTTAGTATCCACTCCCTAGGCTA